>AZLU01000021.1:0-330954 GCA_002224055.1 Pezizomycotina sp. ARF18
AATCGTCGATAAACGCTCGGGGCTTTTCGGCGCATCTTCTAAGGTGGTACTACTCTGCTTTAACGGTCAGGAGGTGGGGGCTTTTTGTCAAGATGCACGTGCGGTGAAAAAGGTTCTGGAGTGGATCGGGGGTGGTGGCGTCCAGTGATCGCGCAGTTTGGTAGCGGGGGAAGGCCAGCCTAAGCGCTAAAGGGAGGTGACCATTGTTGAATTTGGTGTCTGATTTTTTTGGTGTTTGATTTCTGCTATCTGATTTTTTTTTTTTTTTTCCCAACGGAGGAGAGTCCACTTAGATCCGTGGGCGATAGATGCGAGTTGGGATTGGTGAAGGATCCGGGATGGCTACCCGGGTAAGAACGTTTGAAAGGTATTGTAATACAGATGCGGGCCCCAGCATCGGTGGAGCTCGCAGCTCCCTAGCGATCTTAAGGAGGACAGCTCGAAGTTCAAATATATTCGATAAAAACATATGATCTGTTTATTGGACCAAGAAACACGTAGAAAGAACTTTTTTCGTTCCGTTATTTATTTAATATTTAGTAAAAAAAATAAAAACAAGTTCGTTGACAAAAAGGCTGAAAACAGTGAGTGATTATAAAAAAAAAAAAAAAGAGAAAACACAAGATAAAATAAATAGTAGCCTTGATTTTGAAATATAGTATTTTTTTTGTTTATCTATTCCAGATCCTGACCCTCGAACAGCGGCAGCTTCTTTCATCGTATCCTCCCACGTTACATCACCGTTAACCATACCCTCCAGCTGGTCGAGGACATCCTCCACGGAACACGCACCTGCTTCGTGCTATCGCGCTCCCTTAGCGTAACGCTGCCGTCCTGACGGTCTGGAAGTCGATCGTGATGCCGAACGCGTACCCAACTCGTCGTCCTGGAGTAGCGCTTGCCGATCGTGGCGCCGGAGGCGTCGACCTTGCAGGATATACCCGCTCTTGCGGATCTGCGAGAGAGTTTTGAAAGTGATGGGTTGTAACTGCTCGTTGCTGGATAAGGGACCAGGAGGACTTTAGTTGGTGCGATTGAGGTGGGAAGGAGATTACGGCGCGCTGGGAATCTCCGGCGCGTCCAGTAGAGCTGTTCGGTGAGCGAGTAGATTATCCTGCGATGCCGAAGGATGGTTCGATTACGTTGGGGACGTATTCGCGAACTTTTTGGGGTAGTGTTAGCGTACGGTTTACGATAGTGATAGAAGATGATAAGTAGAGAGAATTAGGGGAAGATGTGGGATCTTACTGTGCTCGGTTCGCGTCCTCTTCTCGACGTTGACGAGGTCCTTGCTGATCTTGAGCTCGCCGATACCTCCACGAGGACGGAAATGTCGTTACCGTCCGCGAAGTCTTCGACACGCCTCGCGCTCCTTTTGGTTCGAGCATTCGGTCAATCGCTCCTCGACGGCTTTCGCGTCCTTCTTGAATTTAGACCGAAGACTTTCTTGTTAATGTCGACCTCGTACGCTTCTACTTTCCTCGGTTCCGGAGCGTTTCCTTAACGCCGAGGAACTGGCCGGTCTTCTTGGAGTGCACGGAGAGATCGTACGCGCTCCTGTCCGCGCAGCCGACGCACTCGATCCAGCCGTAGGAAGACAGCAGCTCGGCGTCCCAGCAGTCGGAAGCGTAGTGCGCCATCTCGTTCTCCATGTGCTGCCGGAAGCGTATCTTGGTCTGGTCCACGCCGATCTTCTTGAGGAACAGCTGCACGCGGGCGAGGAAGTAACCCAGCGTTTCGTTGTCCACCATACCGGACTTTACGGCCTCGCCGATCGTCTTCTGGCTGATGTCGGTTTTACCCTGCGACTGCACGTCCTTCGGTAGGAAAGAGAGCGTGACGTCGGCGACTTCGTGGAAGCGCGGGGGATTTGTTTTCGGGGTCGACGAAGTGTTCGATTTCCGCCATCAGGAACTCGCGGACGCGGAGGAGGCCCTGGCGAGGGGAGATTTCGTTGCGGAAGGCTTTGCCGATGGAGGCGGAGGCGAAGGGCATCTTGTCCGAGTTGAACGAGAGGAGCTTCTGGAAATTGAGGAACTGACCCTGGCGTTTCGGGCGGAGGTAACCCGGGAGGTTGCTGGAGGGGCCGATGGAGGTGCCGAACATGAGGTGAAGCTTTGGGCGGTTCGAGGTCGTTGCCGTTCAGCGGGTTCTTGATCTCGTGCTTGACGATGAGCTCGCCGAGCTCGTCGCCGTTGTAATTGTCGATCTAGTAATATCTCTCAGGTCAATCTCTCTAATTTAATGCGTTCCCCAATATAAGAATCACTCTAGATTATTTTTACCTTCGCAAGAATTCTCCTCGTGACTCCTTAACAAGGTGATCGTCCAACTTAATCGCCTTAATCTCCTTAACCTTCTTCTTCTCTTCTTCTTCTCCGGATTCTCCTCTATATCCTGCGCCGTCTCCTCCACTCCCCCGCGGGCCTCCTTATCACCCTTCAGCCTCGCCTCGAGTACCTCCTCAACCAAATGATCCGCGCGGAAAATATCACCGGTCTTGGATCTTTACACATCCAGTCGGAGAACTTGTCGACGTGCCGGACGCCTTGAGGACGTCGTGCGGGTGAGCATGGTGCAGTCGACCTCCAGCATTTCTTCCTCGAGGACGAAGTGCTTCCGCCAGAGATCTATGAAGTTGGACTGCAGCGCGCAACCGGGCGGGCCGTAGTCGTACAGGCCCGATACGGCCGCCGTAGAGGTCGAAGGAGGGATGAAGAACATCCTGCGCCGGAGGAGGGCGTCGATGGACGCTTTGTCGAGCGGTTGGCCGGTGTACGTTGTCATTGTGACTTCTTTTTCTAGGTGCTTATGGGGTGGTCTGTGTGATTGGAGCTTTGGAGGGGATGACTCTGTTGGTTTCTGTTTGTAATGTAAGATAGGGATTTGCTTTGGAATTGATATGGAAGGATTGAGCTTCGAATAGAAGGATGATTTGGTGGTAGTTGTAGGCACGAGGCGAGCAAAAGGCGTTCTTATTTATAAGACGTCCTAATGCTCTTCTCATATATGACGATTTCCAGTTGTGAATCCTTTCGACTCCCCCTGGCTTTGTCCTTTGTAGAGTCACAGAAAGGTTTCGTGATGTTGAGCGAGGTGGAAGAGTCAATTCCAAGCTTAAGCGGATAATAGCAGTAAAAAATAAAAAAAATCTGTTCATATTTTTTTTGCTTTTGGTGGGGTTGCTCAAGCTCCAAGCTCTAGCAACACAGAATACGTTACCGAGAAATACTTAGTATATAAAGGAGCAGCAAAAAAAAAAAAAAAAAAAAAAAAAAGCAAAAAGTGACCCATCTAATTCTTTTATCGCGGCGCAAACGAAAAACTTTTTCTGCAAGAGCCTCAATCCTTCAACTCCAACTGTCAGCTATCTATCCACTATCCTCCAGCTAAGCCAACCAAAGCCCTCAAGCACAATGCCGCCGGTACGAAATTCCGACTTCTCAATAAAAAACAAAGACAAGCGCCGCTCGCACAATGCCTCCCTCCGCCGCACCGCCGAGAAGACGAAGCGCGAGAGCGCTTCGAGCGGAAGAAAATGGAAGCCCGCGACCCGAAACTGAAAGAAGAACGGTTAAAGAAAAACATACCGCAGACCATAGAAAGCAAGCGTGTGTGGACGATAGGTATTCGAGTTTAGTCAGGATTTATTCCACTCTTCCAACCCTACGGAGGATAACGGCGACGATAATGACAACGAAGAAGGAGCAGAGCAATCGAGGAGCGAGCTAGCGGCGAAGGACCTTGAGGCCGCATACGCTGAAACGACGGCGCTGTTTCCAGGAGGTAAACCGGGTACGATGCCGAAGCTACTGCTGACGAGTACGCGCAACGGCCGCTGCCACGGCCAGTTCGAGGCGATCGCGACTGCTTCCGAACACGACGTACGTACCACGCGTAACAAATTCTCCATACCGGAAATATGCACCTTCGCTTCGAACAGAGAATACACCGCGTCGTCGTCGCGCTCGAAGACTCAAAAACGGTCCACGGATTAATAATAATTGTCCTCCCCGCCGGTCCAACGTTCCACTTCTCCATGACGTCCTGGACGGACGGTACCGGTGTAAAACAACCAGCGGCAGAATATTAACAGAACGAGAACACGATCGAGGGAAAAGGGAAGGAACGAACCACATCCCCGAACTTATACTGAATAACTTCGTTACACCGCGGGAAGGTTACGGCGAGTTTATTCAGAGTCTGTTTCCGCCCGTCCGGAGTTTCAGGGGAGGCAGGGTTGTGACGCTGCATAATCAGCGGGATTATATTTTTTCAGGAAGCATAGTATATTTTCCGCGATCTCGATAAGGATGGTACCAGGGGGAAGGGGATAGGACTACGTGCTGAAAGACTTGTGGGAAGAAGGCTGGTGAAGACGTTGTATTAGAGTTGGCTTGCAGGAGCTTGGGCCTAGGTTTACGTTGAAGCTGAGGAGGTGGAAAGGGCGTTTGCGAAGGGACTGAGTGGAATGGAAGGGCAAGATGGAGAAAGACAGGCGAAGTTCCAATTGTAGACAAAATGTTTTTTTTTTCTATTAATATCTGCTGTACTTTTATACTACATCATGCATTCTGTTTGTCTACGAACTATTGTCGTCACTCTTAAGTCTAGAAGGCGTTTGGGGAAAATCAAAGAATTGTACTTTAGCAAAACATTCATAATTATCAATATTGAATGCAGTTTTTAGTTTTTACTCTTCGTAAAGAGCTTCTTTAATCTGGTTAGTTCGTCTATACAACCAATTTTTAAAAAGGAAATTATGGAAAATTGACACAAGAACCTGACTCTAATAAAATAAACAATAATAAGTCATTGCAATGAGAAAAAGCACTTTTCTGGATCCCCCCAAAACCGATTGATGCAAATTTGAAGATGGAAATAATTTAGACAGCTCCCTTGTCAATCATCTTTTTCCTGAGGTAGTTCTTGTAGCTCGTGATTGTTCCATCCCACCTGGTGATTGTCTTGTTTTCGCATACCAGGATGTCCTTCGCGATCTTGTCCAAAAGTCTATAGAAAGGGGACTGTTAGTAAATTGCAAAACAAGAGTCGAGTAATATCAGCGGGAAAGCTTACCTGAAATCGTGGGAAACAACTACGACGCCGCCTTCGAAAGCGTTGATGGCGTCGGCTAGCGTCGATCGTAGGGATATCGAGACCGTTGGTAGGTTCGTCAGGAGAAGCATGTTGGGGGATTCGAGAGCGAGGAGGCGAAAACGATACGGGACTTTTGCCCTTCGGAGAGGGTTCCATAAGCGCCATCTGGCGCCTCCGGAGAGACCGTACCTACCGAGCTGCTGCCTCCAGTACTGGATGTCCTGGCTCTGCTCGGGAACTTGTCGCGGCAGAAATCGACGGCGCTCTTCGTGAGATCCAGCTGCTCGGCGGAGTGCTGACTATACAGGCCGAGCTTGAGATGGGTGTGGCGGCTGACTCTGCCTCCCTGCGGGTTGAGGCGGCGAGCATGAGGCGGAGGAGGGGGATTGCCGACACCGTTGGGCCGACGAGGGCGACGCGGGAGTCCATGTCGATACCGAGGTCGAGGTGCTCGTAAAGGTTATCCTTGGCGTCCCCGGAGTAGGAGAAAGTAATGTCGTCGAAGGAGAGGACGGGAGGGGAAGCTTCTCGACTTCGGCGAACCTGAAGGTGAAACCCTGTCGGCTCGACCTTCTCGATGAGGCCGTCGGCTTCCATCTTGTCGAGGATCTTCTGCCGCGATTTGGCCTGCCTGACCAAATTGGCGTACGTACCGGCGGAGGCGATGAACTTCTTGATGTGCGCGATTTCTTCCTGCTGCTTGTGGTACTGCTTCATCTGGTTCGTCTCGTTTTCGGATCGTGTTTTGATGTACCTGTTTGAGTGGATTGTTTATCAGCGTCTCGAGCCTACAGGAATCGAATTGAGATACGAATACTTACGTATCGTAGTTGCCACCGTAGTAGATGAGATCGCGCATTCTCATGTCGATCATGTTCGTACAGACACCGTTCAGGAAATCTTGACTGTGGGAGACGAGCACGAGAGTGTTGGTCCACTTCTTTAGATATTCTTCCAGCCACACGCACGCCTCAAGATCCAAGTGGGCCGTTGGGTCGTCGAGCAGCAGCAACGATGGTCGGACGAAGAGAGCTTTGGCCAGGGCGACACGCATACGCCAACCTCCGGACATGTCCTTTGTCATCTGTTCATCGTCTTCGGGGTAAAGCCCAAACCGGTAAGAATCAATGCCGCACGGGTGAGAATGTAGACGGGTCCATAGATTCCATACGCTGGACAGACAAACCATTAGTTGATCGAGTTTAGGTGAGAGACGAGCACAGGGAGTCATTTTGTGGGTATTACCTCGTAAAGATCTTCTAGGACAGGGCTTTCGGGTCCCTCCTTCTCGAGAATTTCTTCAGCGAGAAGGTCGAGACGCTTCATTTCGTTCTCGGCTTCCCTGACAACGTACTCCAGAGCACCGTACTCCGTCGGGTCGGCGGGCGTGTTCAGGAGGTAGATATCGACGTGCTCGGGATGGGGAACTCCCTCGCTGCGATAACTCTTGAGCAGGGTACTCTTACCGCAGCCGTTCTCACCGAGGAGGCCGTACCTCCGGCCAAAGTTGAGTTCCAGGATCCGTCCGAAACGAGGACTTTACCGTGGAACACCAGCGAGACGCTGGTGATTTAACGTCCTTGGACGAGGCCATCGAGGCCAGGACTCCCGTCGTGACGCGGTCGCTCAGGCCGTGGGCGTCCTGCTGCAGCGAGAGCTTGCTGACGTCCGGCAGAGCTGCCTGCGAGGTGGCGGGCGCATCGTCCAGGTCGGGAGGGGTGGCGTCGCCGCGACGGACGAGGCTGTGGATCCCGCCTTAGACCCGGCCTTCGACGAGATCCTGGAGGTGGCTGTCTTCTTCTTGCCATCGTCTCTCCGGCTGCTGCTGCGGCGGCCTTCTTAGCTTCTCTCTTAGCTTTGGAAGCGGATACCATCTTTGCTGATATGTGTGTTGAGTGAGGTAGTTAGGGGGGAGGGAGGTTTAGTCTAGGAAAATCCTTGTGGAAAGGAGGAGCTTGATATCAAATGTCAAAAAAAGCTGTCGTAGCTTTCGTCAAGGTGAAGATAACAAGACAACAAAAGAAGGAAGAGAGATGGTTGGAGCTAAGAGAAGAAAATAAGAGAGAGAATGAAGACGAGATGATGAGAAGAAAGATAGAAAAGAAGGCCACTAAGGAAGACGAAAGGACAGTTGAATTGAAGAAAGCTTGAGAAGTAGAAGAAATGAATAGTAAGATGAAAAAATATCCGACACAAATAGAGGGCAATTAAAAAATGGTAAAAATTTTATTTTAGAATTTATTTATTTTTTTTCTTTTTTTTTATTACTAGGTGAAATCTCGTTCAAGAGGGGGGAAAATTTTTTCGTATTAATTTTTTTTTTTTTTTTTTTTTTTACTTTTTCCTCCTCCAAAGCTCATACAAACTTTTCTTAGTGTATCACCTCTATTGTTTGCCTCCTTACAAAGGATCCCACGTCACTGGCTGCTGCTCCTTTGCTGCCCTCTTTATTGCTCCTATGCTCATCGTGCACACAATTGAGCTCCTCGTTATCTTATGGCGTACATGGTACATCTGCAAGCATATCAATCGCTGCTTTCAGTGCAGAAAGCAGGTAAAGAATACAGAGTAGCTCAAAAGCTAGCTGTGTCTTGGCTTGCATACAAGCGTAGCTTTTTGGGAGAGCCGCAAACCAAACGGCAGCTAAAGCTAATGGTTGGAATAATTCGCTTAAGCTCTTTCAAACCGCCAAAGAGAGCTCGTGGTTAAGGTTGATTGGTATCAAAGGGTCCCTATATTGGAGGCGTTTAGACTGTCTTGATCCGTTGGGCTGCCCCTTTCGCGTTTGTCAAAGTCCTCGCCTTTTTGAAAACGATTTCAGGCTCGGGTTGAGGACTAACTCTTGCTTTATAGGAGGCTTTTTAACAACCATCTTATAGCTTTAGCACGCATTGTTTCGGAGACTTTTCGCCACAAACTCGATGCAACATTTTCGGTACCTCGCCACTTTTTCGACTCGAGGACCGTGGAAAAGCTGTCCTCCAAAGTCGTTGTCTATCGTTCTGATCTTCTTGGATACGACGACATACGAACGAGAAATTTTCAGGGCTTCTGTCCTTGTATGGTAATCAAGTTGCCGACAGTTTAACTACTCGAAGTAACACGGGACGCATTGGAAAAAAAATTCCAGCCAAACAACATTGTTACTTCGTTTTCCAAGTCGCGTGGTCAAACGTCGTTCAAACTTCAGCCCTATTGAAGAATACCGAATACGCACGAAACCGGAATGGAGGCAAAAAAAAAAAAAAAAAAAAAAAATGCAACTATGACGTGCCATATCTAAACTGGGTATTTTCTGGTTCACACTTTCCCAGAGAAGACACTTCCGACGGCGCGGGTCTCACTAACAAGAGGAATTATTGACTACATCGGCAATCTCTAGGTGAATCTTTGATGGAGTTATGACCATTGATGTTTTCATCCAGTCCTACTTTAAGATCTAACTTCCCATTTCTTTCCCTCTATTTTTTTTCTCTAGTTCAGATTGGCGTATAGCGGTAGGAATGCCGATCAGCTCTTAGCGTTCTTTGTATATCAGCAGCGACTCCTGACATCATTATCTTCGGCTGCCTCCGGCCAATCAAAAAAAAATTTTTATTCGGAGGAGAAAGGAATATTTTTTTTTTAGCTATTCCTGACGGAACTGGGCACACGAGCTAGGAATAAACCTATCTCCCGCCCTTACTCACAAGCAAGACGATCTCTTGGGTTTTTTGAGTTCCTAGTGGGGAACCCTGACAGAGCTTCCCCCGTCTTGGCTGAGGTTGGAAAAATGGCCAGGGCTGGTCCCTGCCTTGCCTGCAATATACGGGTCATAGCGCAAAACTGTTATCTCAAATCACGAATGGACCAGCAAAAACGTACCGTCATCAATACAAATACCATCTTAATATTATAAATACCACAACGCGAGAGAAACAATAATGATCCTCAATAATGGAAAGAGTTCTATATTTGCAAAAAAGAAAGGGTAAATCGTGTTTATTCGAGGGTCAGGCTAACTCGAAAGGCTCGCTAGCAAAAGAAAAAGGAGGAAAATGGGTGGATTTGGGTTTATCAGTCGAGGGGGAACTTCAGGAAGTATTGGTATTGGTCTGGCCAGCCGAACAGCATGTTGCTAACCGTTGATCCGATCGCCGGAGTGGGACCTCAAAAAGACGAAAAAAGACGAAAAAGAAAATAAAAAAAAACTTTCACCGTGAAAAATTTTTCTTCGACGTATTTTTCGTCTTTTCTTTCCCAGTTTCCACTTTTGACTAGCTAAGACTGGCTACTGCTGCTATCGGTCCCATTAAACATAAAAATGAGACCACGGAACCCCCCCAATTTCTGCTCAGGATGAAAATGCTCCGTTCGGAATCTCGAACTGCCTGGAAAAAAAAAAAATTCCCTCGTACGTTTTTTTTTTTTTTTTTTCTTCAGGCGGTATATTGCCGATATACTATTCCAGGATAGCTCTCTTCACGTAGAAGCGGACGGACCCTTCCATGCTGCTGTACCGTCAGCATGCCATACCAGCGACAACCGACGAGGTTTCGGGAGGATGTGAAAACCCTCTCGAGAGGGAGAAGGAGAAGATGGACCAAGACCATTCTCCTACTCCCACGAGAAACCACTCGACGGCTACAGCTGCGCAAGAAGAAGAAAACGTCGACGCAGATTTCACGATGTCGTGGTCACAGAGGCTTCGACATTTCACTTGGGCGTAAGTAGAAAACAGTAAACTCACTTTACCCTTTTTGGAAAATTAATTGACGAATGCTAACGAGAAAAAATTTTCCCCTTAGTTGGTTCACGGTGACGATGTCGACGGGTGCCTCGCAGTTGTATCCGCGCCATCCCCTTCGCATTCAACGGACAGTACGCGATCGGTGTCACGGTCTTCATCTTAAATTTGGTGCTGTACCTAATCTTCAACTTGTTGATATGGCTGCGGTTCATCCTTTACCCGAAGGCTCTGAAGGCCTCATTCCTGCACCCGACGGAAGCGCTGTTCATCCCCTGCTGGCTAGTCACACTCGGCGTAATCCTCATAGGCGGCGCCAGCTCGCCACGGACCGGACGGGCAACTGGTGGATAGTTACCAGCAGGGTTATATTCTGGATATACTGCGCTCTAGCCATCACCCTCTCGTCCTTCTACCTCGTCATGTGGGCGACGCAGACGCACACTATCAAATCCATGACTCCCGCTTGGATTTTTCCGATCTACCCTTGCCTGATAATGGGTCCCATCGCTGCAACGCTAGTACCGCACCAGCCGTCCCGCACTCGCTTAATATGCTCGTCGCGGGAACTACCGTTCAGGGAATCGGGTTTTTGATATCGCTGATGGTGTATTCGGCGTACATCTCCCGCCTTATGACTGATAAATTGCCCGATCCGGCGTTACGACCAGGTATGTTTATATCCGTCGGTCCATCGGCTTTACAGTTATCGGATTGATCGGTATGGGAAAGCCGCGGTTCAAGACGACGCGTTCGGGAGCATGATCGTGGGCATCCAAGGTGAAGTCGCGCAGGACGTAATACGCATAGTCACGGTCTGGTGCGGCGTTTGCTCTGGGGTCTTGCGATGTGGTTCTGCCTGATCACGATCGCGGCGCACATACTGTGCGTGTGGGAGAAGACTTTGACGTTTAGGTTGAACTGGTGTCTTTTCTGTTCCGAATAGTACGTCTACCTACCTCTACTGTAATTTCTACTCCATGGGATGGTTTTCACGATTTGCTGATACACATGACAGCTGCCCTTACGCTCGCTACCTTCCGCATCGCCGAGTCGTTTGACTGCACACCAATACGTGTCATTGGTTCGGTGATGGCGTGCATGCTCGTTCTTTTCTGGTTCTTTATATTCTTCAAGATGATTGTCGCCGTTAAGAGGAGGAGATACTCTGGTTAATAAGGACGAAGATAGGGAGGAAGGAGGTTCAAGAATCCTGAGAGCGACTTTGACGGAAGTCCTGTCTAAAAACAAGAGAAAAAAAAGCACACGTTCGCTACTTCGAAAACACAAACACACACACACACACAAACACACAAATTAAATCCTACTACCATCACAATAATCATAATAGTAAACTATAATTCTTCATTTCTTTGCACAAAAAGTTGTTTCTCTCTTTCGTTTTTTTAGAATTTGCCTGTTTTGTTGTTTTTTTTTCTATATAAAATTATAATATTACTACAAAAGCTATAAAATGTTGTTTTTGCATTGTAGGAGATGATACCATGTAGATAGATAGTATGGAGTGAAGCGGATGGAAGGAATAATAATAAAGTTGATGCCTTTTTTTCTCTCTACGTTTCTTGATCTTTGTATTCGCATATCCAAAACGAAAACTGGATATGTCGCGCGACTTAACGTTAAAATACTTGCGTTATCTGACGCCGCGGAGCGGTTCAATACCTATGTGACGCGACAGTGTCTGCATTTCAAAGTTTTGTCTATCGACATAGCGATGTTCACATACTTAAAATTGTCCTAGTGGAGTGTACTTGCTCGCTGACATCAAGATTGTAGAATAGATGGATGTTTTGCGGGATAGCCTCATACGCGGGAAACGTATAGTTGCTTCTAAGTTGGCTCAGTATACGTCTATTGGCATGGGATATTGTGTAATATCGAAGATGTCCTGCCAAGTCAAATAAAGGAGTAATTTGTCGAGCTATGTGACCGTCTTTTCGTAGTAATTAGATATCAGAGGCTGACGTCTTCGGAACTTTTGGATATCAACCTTCGCATCTAAGTTTAGGGATATTCTACAGGGCTTTAGCTTTTCGGTACCTGAGTTGCTTGCATCACCGACGGGAACGCGCAAATCGATGATGGAGAGTATGCTACTAAATGTTACCCTAAGGTTCGTGGTAGTAATGTTTCTTGTGGTTCTATCTACGACGGGAGGATCTAGCTACTTATATACACGTGCGTAGCACAGGTTGAGTGCGTACCGATCTGGTAGTACTGGACGGTGCTGCTCCTTAGAGTACCAGTTATGTCGTGGCTAGCCAAGTCGTGGTGTAACAGTTCAGTATGCGGAGGTGATGAGCTGCATCGTGACAAACTTTGCAGTAATGTTCACTAAGGGGTATCGATTGCCCCGAGTATTGTCTCATTTGTGGCGCACCTGTTGCTCCTCTTGTTAATATGCTTGTAAGGGATGCCGTCGTTTATGGCGTTTTTTTTGGGAACGGCCCGGCTGTTTTCTGGTAAGGAATATGCATCATGGTCCACGAATAGCTCTTGAAGTAGAAATATCCGGCAGAAGGTGGAAAGTAAGCTGGGGATATCAAAACTCCCGCCCATTAACGCTGAAACCCCAGAAACAAAAAAAACAAAAAAAGTTCTCTGCTTCTGTTAGCTAGACTTGCTGGATGTTAACCCATTTGCTTTCGTACTGCCTAAAACGCGAAAAGTCGATTACGCCGACGCTACGCCTCGTCTCCTTCAACAGCCAGTCAACCTCTTCCAGCTTCCCCAATCTTCCTCTGCCAAAATATATAGGCTATTTAGTGCAAGTCGGTAGATATCGCAACGCGAAGTGTTTTTCGTTTGCTTAATACTGGTATGCAGCTTTCTTGGAAGTACCTGAAAATACGCTTTTGAGTTTACTTTAGAGTAAAATATACCGGCAAACTGTGAGTAGTTTCACTTTGAGAAATGTTCTATGGTATGAACGTCTGACATGAAAAAGTGGAGAATGTGGGTTATCCTTCCTTGGATACGTAGAAGCAGTCGCATTAATACAGCTTTTTTCTCTTTCTTTTTTTGAATAATCGGTTATGATCGAATGTTGCGGTGTCAATGAGGCGTTAATTCTACTTATCAGGAGAGGTTTCAGGTGACAGTTATTCTATAAATCTTTGATATCGAGTTTGGGAACGTTAAAGAGCAATATAAGGAAGTTTCACTCCTGATGGTAAGCCTTATCGCCCGGATAATAGCTTGCGAGAGGATATGGATCCTCTCAGAGGCAGAGGATGCTTAGTTGGTGGTTTATCTGGGCTTTCGGAGTGATAGATGAATTTTTGATGCGTCGTCGCGAAGGCCTCGTGGGCCTCGTGTGCCTCGATATATTTAGCGGTTGAAGGCTCTAAACTTTTGAGCTGAGGTCATTACTTATCGTGTACGCTATATACGGCTACAATGCGGAAAGCTGTATCGTTGCTCTTGAAGTTCCATACCTAGCTATGATAGTCCGATGGGGTCGAACGTTGTTTTTTTTTTCTTCCACGTCTTCGCAAGAACAAATGGCAAGGATATCGTGTGTTCTGAACCCCTTCGCTGATTACAGTTTGGCGTTGTAGTCGCTGCGCCGGCGTGGATACGACTAGTCTTTTATGTCGCATGGCTTCTCCCCGTGATACCTACGGAAGGATTGGAACCGTTAAAACGAGAGCTATGGGCGGCGATCGTAGTTTGGCAACCGCTAGCCGTGCATAGTTTGGGACAATGACGTAATAAGATGATTCTAGAGTTTTGGCTGCTGATGACATGTTCTATGGAAGTGTTGGAACGGACGGTAGATATTGAATAAAACTCTAAGCGCTTTGATTATCAGTAGCCTGAGGTGGGGTTGCGTTGTATAAGCTGAGCCTGAATTACTTAGGCGAGCGTTGCCATATGCGATCTTTCTGTGCTGGTTGAGGTAGAGCATCAATTGCTGCCGCTCGGTGCTTTCGGCGTGGTTTCGGTGGATAATATTGGATATGAGGTCCTCTGGGTAATCCGTCGGCTGGGAATGGGTAAGTGTTTGTTAAAGTTCGTCCTTGATCCCCTGGCTTGACATCAGTGTCATAGAAATCGACGGAAATATGATCTACTAGCTGGTACACCTCGGGTTTGGAACCCTATCCGAAATACTTAAACGTCTCGCTGGTTACAGTTTGGCGCTATGGGCGTTAACCGGTGCCATTTTTCCTTATACTTTGGCTTCCTGAAGTTGATACTTACGGAAGAACCCGGAAATCGCCAAAGTAAGGGATATGGATCGTGTGGCCACCAATGCATATCTTGTAATAGAGTAGTGTAATATGACCTGGGTCTTCTAGTCGCGGGCATCGCGTCCTATGAGGAGCTGTGACAGAGAGATATACCCAATAAAACTCTAGGTGCTTTGATTTTCAGTAGCCTGGGGTAATATTGCGCTTTTTGGGTAGTACCTAAATAGCTTGAAATGGTGTTGCTATACGTAATCCTTTGAGATAGTTGAGTAGAGTATCATGATTTGAAGCTCCGTCGTTTCGGTGACTATGTGGAGCTCGGTATCTAGTTCGTGCGTAGCTTTGGTGGATAGTATTGAATATGGATTCTGCTGGGTAGCGTTGTTCTTGTGGAATGGATCAATAGTTGGTGGGGTTCGTCCGTTATCGGAGCCCGGTCTCACGGAAATCGATAAAACTATGGTCCCGTAGCTGGTCTCTCTCGGATTTGAAACTCCATGAAATTAATTTTAACCGATAAGGATAAATATTACGAGCTGGCCTTCACTACATTTGTAGTTTCGTGTATCGGCGCGGGAGAATCACTGGAGATTTCACCAAGAGATTACTACTTACTGCTATCAAATTCGACGGGAGAGCTATGGGTCTAAGGGGAAAAAGCGAGCTGCCTGTGAACTGCATAGTTCCTTACTGCTATGTAACCCTCGTGTTTCAGTTCGCCACCTCACTGCCTTGAGAAGTCGATGTGATCAGTTAGCTAGGGATTAATAGTCAGTACTACCCGCCGTGGTTTTGAAAAAGAAAATTCTGTTAGTATCGGACCGCATTCCTCTGCATGCTTACATCCTCCGGTCAGATTATGTTGCTTAAGCTGCGACCGCTTTGATATTTTGTGGAAGAGGTTCAATTAAGACACGATCGTAAAGCGGATAACCAGTTAACTTTGAATGTTAAACTCTATGCCATTCTTCTGCTGTCATACTGTTATGGCTATCTAAACCACGTATGAAGCAGCTTGAATATAGTTACACTATAAGGCATCTGGGAAAAGTTGTAAAGTATACGCAGCCCGCAAAGTCTGACGCTCAAACTGGTAAAATATCGCACCGTAATTTCGTCGTGATAGCCTTCTAGCGTTGTTTAAGGTATACTACAAGATCCTATTCGCCATTCTTTTAGAGCTAGCATTAAGCATAGTTAGGTTGATCAACGTTACTACTTTTTTCGTCAACCTTGAATTTGAGGTGGTTGGCTTATGGGCTAGATATATCTAGGTCGATATTATACCGATACGAGAGCGACGGAAGAGGTATGGATCTAATTGATTTCGATCGCTTAAGCCATGATGTCTCCTACAGAATGTTGAGAAGATTTTTAAAATAATCCCGTAATAAATTATATCGCGCGCGCGGGAGTATAGCAGGCCCTTAATCAAGGGTTTACTCTCCTTATCAGCTATATTACTGTGGAGACGGCGTTGGCGGAGGTATTTTGTAGCAGTGGGGGCCCTTGGTTAGGGGGGTTAGGGTAAGGCCGGCAGGCAGGCTAGTCAGTATGTAGGTTATTATTAAATAAGGCTCTCTTTACACCTGCTTGACCTAGCGCTTGGTAGCGCTTATATGTCGTTTGAGAATGCTCTTAAAGTTATACCTTTTTATATTCTTTATTTAGAGCAGCTATAAAATTAAGAGGGGCGATGCTATTCGGGCCCTTTATAAAAATTTAGGGTACCTACCTGGTACAGACTTTATATAATTTTTGATGGTCTCTACAGCTCAAGCTTATTTCTCCTTAAAATCTACGAGATATTAAATAATAATGGTCGTTTTCCTTTATAATCCGGGAAAAATACTTAAGTAGGGACTTTTTTTTTCCAGAGGGAAATTCAAGTACTTAACTGAAAAGTAATTTTTGTTAGTTTGTTTCTGGTAGACCCGGGGATTGGTAGTGGTATTCTTTTCCAATGCATGAATTCCTTACGTATCCCTCGCGCTTCTGTTCCTGGAGGCTTTAATACCATGGTACGTACTGGTCCTAACCTTTTAGGGTTATCATTCTATCAAGAGCTGTGGACTGATGCTATTGGCCGAGGTCCCATGGGTCATTGATACGAACGGGTCATTTCTATGTATTTGGAGCTTCCTTCCGCTTGGTAAACACGACGAACGAGAATTATGAGCTTGGTCTTGATTGCTACGTCGGGAAAAAAAAATATTTTTTGGCAGATTTGTATTCTGAGACCGATATCATTTTTGCCTCCCCGTCTGTATATTGGCCTTCACAAACAGCTATTCGGGATATTGTGCTCCGGGGAAATGTATTTGGGACGGTCTCGATCTTTGATGGCAATAATCGGCAGCTAAGATATGTATGTAGCACGTCGAATGTATTGGTAACATCTGAAGAGAACACGCGTTAGTCTCTTCAGAGTCTTACTAGATATTTCTCTTGGTATCCAAAGCCAGGGAATCGATACAACATATACCATTCGTTAAAACTTCTTCCTTAAACCATATCCATCGTATGACTTTGTCGTTTTGCTGGATCTGGATCATATCGATGTTGGTTTCATTGCGTAACGAGATTTTCGATGCGAATTTCGTTACAGCTGTATGCGTCTAGATATAGGTGTTTGAGCGGTAATAGTGCGACGGAATCGGTGGTAAAACGTTCTTCGAGCTTGAGAATAGTAACAAGTTTCAAAATGCGTAATGTAATGTTGTGAAGTTTACGTTATTTTGAATATGGGTAACACGCGTTCCGGTCGGATGACTTTTTTATATTTCATGGGTTTTTGGAAGGAACCGCTATGACGCAGATTTTTTTGGTGTAGGTAATATGTCTCCTCAGGCTCACTTCCGTGGTCGATCTACTAAAATATTCTATAATAAGAAAGTTTGTCGATTCATCTTCTTGGCGTGTCTGGTTTCCAGTTATGCGATTCGGGGTGGTTTACCTATTTACGTATGACAGCAGTGGGTATTCGGCCACCTTATATACGCCTTGATCGTTTTCCATGAGGATTGATATGGGATACAGAACAATATAGTGGAATCTACGGCCGGCGTCGTCGAAAGTGCATTATGTCTTGGGCATACTTGCAACGAGGAACCGAGCATTACGGCATGGGATTCATGGCGTGGGATTGATCATTCGTACGTAGGAATATATATCAGGCGGCCTTAGCGCTTTACGCTTCGGGTCTGGCCTATAGATCGGTTCCCGAACCGCTTCTTCATACCCACGAGATACTTAGAGCTTCGTATCTCGTCCTTGGATAATGCCTGCCGCATGAAGATATCGATATATCATTTCCGTTTATACCCTCTTCATTTTCTAAAGAGGGAAATTCGTATAAAGCTATACACACCGACGATTTGTTTCATTTTTTCTTTCATCTATGTATACCCATGTTTGTTGCTCGTTAGTGTGAACAAACTACCTATATAGACCGCAAAGGCTCATACTGTAATAATGAGTAATTGAGGGTAGCACTTGATAGCCTTAAGACTAGTTTGCTTTAGATGATATAGCAGCCAATGTCGCGGCTGTTGTTGTTGTTGTTTTGAATAACGTTAATACGTACTCTTCGTTCACCCTTCCGAAGGGGAGGTTTTTTTTTTTTTTTTTTTTATTTCTTTGTGTAACTTCGCCAAGATGTTCTACTCCCTTTTCAGGCAATTTAGCCTAGTCCGGTTTGAAATCTTTAAATTCTCAATCTCTTGGCACTTTGTCGGCCCTTTTTTCTCTCCCTTTATTTCTTCCCGCGCCTTTTTTTTTTTTTTTTTTTTTCTCTTTCAGCTTTCGTTAATAACACACACATGGAATATTTTTTACCTTGTTTACATACTTATCTCAAAAACGTATATATCTATTTCACGACGCGCTTAGACACAGGTCATCTCATTTACGGAGTCGGAGCTTCCTTTTCATCCTTAGTTTCCCCCTTCCAGCTATATATGTGATTGAGAGCTTGCTAGCCAGAGAAGGAGTCAGTAGTAAAAGAAAGACCGAAGGCGATACCTAGCGAAAAAAACGTATCTATGAGCGCGCATATACCTTCTGAAAGGCTCTTTAAGAGCTTGGATAGCTTGAAAACAAGCTTAATTTCATTTGAAAACATCGACATCCATGGCGCGCGTAGGAGTGGAAAAGCGCGGACGGGAGATGGACCTGCGTCCGTAGAAATCCTTTTCAAGCTCATGCGCGTTGAAGTAAGCTTAAGATATTCCTATCTCTATTTCTCGAGCTCTGTCGGTCGCGCTAAAACTAGCGAGTACCTCTTATAAAAACAGGAGAGCTTAAAATCCCTCACGAACGACCTCGTCCTCGCGACCGAAGAAGCGACGAAGCAAGTCGACTCCTGCTTCACCATCTGGCGCCGCCTAAAATTCCACGCTAACGCCGTCTTCGCCGCTGTCAGCAACCTCGTCGGCTCTTCGACTTCTTCGGACTATAACAACCTCCGCGCCGCCCTCTACGCGTGCTCCCACTCGTCCAATAAGACGACGCAGAAACAAGCGACATCTCTACCGCTGTACTTTAATACTATATCCACGGCGGACACCCCGGTGTCGAAGAAAGATAAGGAGGCTACGCGCAGGAAGCTGATGGAGCAGGCTTCCGATCTTGGGTGCGTGCTGGTGGAACTAGAGAACTGCACGACAAGTATATTTGCCTATTATGACAGGATCAGGGTGGAAGCGGAAGAAGTCGAGGAGGTGACGTGCAGTGTTAGGGAAGTTACAGACGCTGTGCTTAAAACGAGGGAGAGGGCACCAGGCGGAAAGGAGATGGCGAGGAAGATTGGACGCGTTGAGGCGAAACTGGGAGAGGTCGACGGGTTGCTCAAGGAGACGAGGCGCTGCGTCAACGAGACCGACTTTCCGCGTTTCAGGCATTACGAAAACAAGTGGGTTAAGACTAGGAAGACTACTTGCCGCAAGCGCTAGCTTACAGAGGCAGCGCAGGAAAAAAGTCGAAGTTATCGGCGTTGCTGGCTTCTCTTACAAAGGTTTACTTATTCTTTCTCTACTTTTTCCCTCTCCCTTTATATTTTTTTTTTTTATTTATTTAAAGATTTCTTTCGTATTCATGGAGGAACGGTTTCGGGCGTTCTGAAGCGCATGCAATATATAGTAATTCTGTAATTCTTCTAAGCGTAGCATTCGCGATGTCTTTTTATTCCCTTAACGCCTTAGTATACTTAGCCCTTTTCCCCCCCCTAGACGACTACAGGAGTTTTTTTTTTTTTTTTTTTCTGTTGCATATTCGCATCAAAAGGCATCGGCGATTCTCTTATTTTTTCCGCCACTTGTTCCTTATTACTGTATTATTTATCTCTCTTTTGTTTTTTAAATCCCGTTATGGAATAATTTATATATATATATATATAATAATACCTAATTCTTCAGCGGTTCTGTTTTCTTTAATGCTTAATGCAAATTCTAGGATTATATATAATATATAGAAGGCCGTCTTTGTCTTCCTACAAATCATTTCTTTACTGAAATAGTTCTACTTCGCTTCCTTAATAGGGAAGAACTGGCTGAATTTTCCCAGAGGATCCCACTTCTTCTTCACGGCGACCAACCTCTCCAGGTTATCGTGGCCGTATATTTCTCCCAGGCTCTCGTCGCCGAAGGCGAAGTTGATGTATCTGTTTGGTTTTTTTTTTAAAAAAAAATTGTTAGAGTCGTCATCTTACATGAAACCGTATAGCTCTTTTGGTTCTCTCTCTCTCTCTCTCTTTTTTTTTTTGGTCTCAAGCGGGGAAGGAAAAGTTCTTACATCTGCTGCTTATCTTCCGGTATACCCGACGACTTCGATAGTATCTCGATGCACTTCCTCGACAGCTCTATTCCGGCGTCGCAGTACTCCGGCGAGAAACAACCCGGTAGAGCAATACTACACGTATATTACTTCAATCAGCTTGCCGAAAAAAAAAAAAAAAAAAAACGAAGTGAAAGAAATCTATAATTTTTTCAATACTCACGCGTGAAAATTGATGTTGCGGGCGGGTAGCACGCCGAAGACGCCGGCGTCTTTCTGGGGCCGACGGGGAGTAACACTCAACGATCATCCCAGACACGCCGACGTTCTTCCACCCGTTCTTCTCGAAGAACTCGACGTACAGGTCCATGCAACTCTGGAAGGCTGCTCCGTCCATTTTCGCTAGGCCGCGGCCCATGCCTTGCTTGTAGCTGCCCTTTCGCAGAAGACGTCGCTGCTGACGGCGTTGAACTATAATGGCCAGAAAATAATATCAGCGGCCTGTTTTCTATAAAATTCTTGATAGTGGTTGAAATGTGAAATGAACAAGGGAAGTAAAGAAAGGCAGGATGGAAGAGGAAATGGAAAAGGGGGACCACTTACGACTTCCTCCGACATCATCCCCGTCCCGTTCATAAACGGCTCCAAATCCAACAATGGCTTATACGCCCTCCTCGCGTCCTCCTCACTTCCATAAAAACCGGATTAACCAGCGCGACGGGCTTACACTCCGGCGGCGGCGCCGCTATAAAGAAATAGCACGACATGTTCTCCTTCAATTCCAAACCGTTAACTGCTTCCGCGATCCTTCCGAATTTATCGGGAGTGTAGATTAGCGGGCCGCTCCAGACTGTGCCGTTGTCGTGGCTGAAGGGTAGGCTTGGACGGTGGCGGAGACGGCGATGCCGAAGTTGTGGCCGGCGCCCTGAGGCCCACCAGATGTCGGAGTCGGGGTGGAGGTTGGGGAGACGGTGACGATGGAGCCGGAGGCGGTGATCAGGCGGACGGAGAGGAGGTTGTCGATTGAGAGGCCATGCTTGCCGAGGAGCCGACCTAGGCCGCCGCCGAGGAAGGCGCCCATTACGCCGACGGTGTTGCAGGTGCCGATTGCTATCCATGCCAAAAAACGTAAATATCTCCCTTAATACCAGAAACAAAAAATGACAAGTAAAAAGAAAAAAGAATTGAGGGGAAAGAGAAGAAGCGACATCCACATACTAGTCTCCGCCCCATTCGCAAAGAGAACCGCCTGCAGCTCGCTGATAATCGTCCCGCCGCCGAACGTAACCGTCATATCATCCTTATTAAAAGCAATGTTATTCAAACCGCGCATGTTAATGATAACGTCCTTCTCGGCCATGTCGTACGTATTCGCCCACCCGTGCCCGCCCGTCTGCGCGAGGAACTTGAGCCCTTTGTCGTTGCAGTATTTAATCTAAATATATGCTTTTTTGTTAGCTATTTGCGAGCGAGAAAAGATTAGTGGGAATATCGTTACGTACAATAGCTACGACGTCCTGCTCCTCGTAGACATGGACCATTGTGCGCGCGGCGGGAGCCTTGTACTTGCTCCAACGCAGGTTCTCGCCAGACGTGACCGTCGCTTTTTGCGACAGCTGCGGGCGCAGGTACTCTTCGATTTCTTCGTGCAGGTAGCCCATTGTGTTTATGGTGACTGATTTTTTTTTGTTTCTTCTATTTTCGTAGATACGCGAATTCGTATGGAGAATGTTTAGTTCTTGAGTTCTTGAAGATATTTTTTTTTTTTTTTTGAAAATTCTGAAGAGTTTATATTTGTGCTCAAAAGATGATTTCAGCTTAGGCTTTACTTAGGCAAAAGCGAAGATGCGGGGGAAACCCGCGCCCCCCCGCCCAACAGGGCCCCTTTATGGTCCAGCCCCCCCTGCTTCTCAAGAACTCAATCTCGCGAACTCGGGAACTTGCGAAGCCAATGAAATACAGTGAAGCCGAGTCCTGATTTTCTAGAAAGATATCATACCAGGGGGAGGGGGGGGGAAGATAAGAATAGTAACTGATAATAAAAAGGCTATCGAATTGCTTAAGCTTACATGAGACGGCGATCATTGTAATTGGCATCGCCATGGTGTTTTTATTCGAATCCTATGAGATTGATCCTACGGAATACTTGCAAAAATAATGATTGCTAATGGTAGAAGTAATGGTAATTCAGCAATTCGCTAAGCCCATTCGGAGATAGGCGATTTCGGATCAAGGAAAAGCTCGCGCCAAGATGTATATATATATGTATCCGCGCCTCACCACATTAAAAACCTACCAGTTGTCGGAAATTGTTTTTTTTTACACAGGGAAGGGGCAATCAAGGATTGAGGTATTCCGGATGCGTAATATTACAGATCTTCAAATCAGTCATCGGTATTCTAGTATCCAGGTTTTCCTATGTGCGCGCCTACTAGTTCATCCTCTTTGAATGCTGACATGCGATTAGCAGTAAGCAGAGAAACCAGTTTGTGCTGTGATTGGATAGATCGAGGGTTAAACAAAATACTGGAGGATGGCTGTGGTTCCGAAAGCGGTAAATTCCGACGACAAGCAAAAGAAAGCAGCCCCGCTATGGTAGAGTGGCGGTGCAGGACGGGATAGAGCTCGAGGTAAAGGAGCGGTATATAAACAGACTGGGGAGAAAAGAATCAAATAGAAAAAAGCAATAAATAAACGGGAAATAGAGCAGGAAGAGAGGCGTACATACAAAGGCTAGTATGGGTTTGGAATTGGGAGCGCTGGAGCGCTGCTTTGGAGCATGTGGGTACCTGACGAGCTGGGAAGGATTGAATTCAAGAAAACGGGAAACATTGAACTATAAAATTTAGCTAGGCAAGCTGTTTAAGGTGAAAAAGTCCGGGAACACTTGGAAAAAAGGCCTCGTGATCACTAATAATCACGAAAGAGTTATCTCATCAGTGCAACCCACACAATTCAGATGAGCTGCGTTTTCTCCTCTTCCTACGGCGCTCGATAATTTCTTGCCGTTTCACAAACCTTTTTGTGCTTTAATAATATATAATGAAAAATCGAAAGAGGGTAAAAAAATAGCCAGGTTGGTCCATGCAACCATCTCGCCAAAGGTGTGGGAAAAAATGTTGGATAGTCAGAATTATTTTTTTCTCTCGGAAACGCCTAGTGGGACAAGGAAACCTGAGGATCAATAAAGAAGAGAAAATTGTTGATTAGATCGAAAAGGTCAAAGGGGAATTCGATTAAATGGCGTGAGAAGGTCCAGAATCGCCCTTTTTTTTTTTTTTAAAAAAAAAAAAAAAAAAAAAAAAACCTATTCGCTCGCTGTTCCTTGCATTCTTCGCTAGTTCGAGTATAGTAAGCTATTTAATAAAATAGAAAATGGAAGCGAACATTGGTATTGAACAGGCTAAATCAGGTAAGTAGCTTGGAGCAGAAAGAGGGCGCCAACAAGGTTGGTAGACGTATATGATGGAATATCCTTTTGTTTATTTCCTTTCATGAAATACCATTTCTCCAAACTCGCATGATTAGTTAGTAGTTCATGCTATACCAGCGCGGAAAAGTTATCTTTGTTATACCTTTCGGAGCTTTCAATGTAGACGCGGCGCTTATGCCCTTATAAAAGAAAACTGGCTGAACTGAATTCAACGCAACACCGTTGTAGTGTTCGCTTCCAAACTTGTTGAGACCAGCCTGATTCTCGTCGAAAGGGTGCGGTAACTTTTTTTTTTTTTTTTTGAATCAAATACCGACGCAAGTTTGGCTGCGGCATGTTAGACGCATCGAGACTAACGCACAATCGCTCATCATCGCTCGTTAATCGGATGAATCGGGACGGGCGTCGAAAAGGCGAAAAAAGCGAATGAAATTGCAATGGATTAGCTTTTCCGCTGAACCATCGTTTATCCAAAGAAAGGGGAAAAAAGAAAAGAAAAACGGTATAGGACTAGAGGGAGAACCTAGAATGTAGAACAAAGGAACAATATTTCAAAGGTCAGCTTGTTGGAAAAGTTTTGTATTCACGGCTGATATGTGCACTGAGAAGCATACTCATTGCTAGTGTGCCTTACATGAGGTTTGATGGGAGTAGAAACGTGGGATGGATGCCTACACATCGCGACGAATACCGAAGGATCTTGGGTCTTCAAGTACCTACCCGTCTTTAGATCGTTGCTTCTCTCCAACTGCTGGGACAGTGGTGAAATCGTTCGTTCCACACACTCGTAGCGTCTTTTTTCGCAGTGACATGCACCATGTCCGTAGTGGACTTGGACCCTAAAGTGACACAGAAAAAACAAAAAACGAATAACCAACGAATTGAAAGGTATCTCAAGGGGTGTTAG
This sequence comes from Pezizomycotina sp. ARF18, assembly GCA_002224055.1. Taxonomy (NCBI): domain Eukaryota; kingdom Fungi; phylum Ascomycota; species Pezizomycotina sp. ARF18. Next base: position 24,156 of record AZLU01000021.1, read on the forward strand.
CCTTTTTCGTGCTTTCTTAAATTACCCAATGGGCCGGGCTCGGAAGGAAACACAAAGGGGAATGGAGAGGTCAACAAAATTATATAAGGATATCGGTGTGGGGAAACGAAGAAAATGTAGTGATTAAAAAGGATGGGTCTCCCTCAAAAAAGATATTGAACTCATCCGATCTCTCTTTCTGCTCGAGAACTCTCCAGGGAAAAAGCATTCTCAGAGCTAAATCGTCCGAAGTTATTCGCTATCTGATTCTAGTTAGCCCCGGTATATCTGACTTGCATCGCTGGTAACGCTTTCGACAGCAAGGAAAAGAAAGAAAAGAGGATGTTATCTGTTCTAGGAATTCTTATAGGGATTCTCTCCGTCTGTTATCTCTTCGTTCTTTTTGTACTTATCTGCGGCTGGGTGCAGAGACCGCGGAGACTTGACGACTTTGACGGGCCTGTAAGTTAAAACATCCTCGATTTAAAATTTTAGCTTGTTTTCAAGCGCTTGCTAATATACCATTCCAATAGTTTCTCGCTCGCTATACCGACTGGTGGAAAACATGGGTGATGATGTTCAAAAACAGGGAAGAGGTGTATTTTCAAATGCATCAGGAATACGGTCAGCAATATCTACCTCAAAACTCTATTCGATATGTTCTTACTAACAGGCATTGATTGGCTTTTTAGGAGATACTTTCCAGGATGGACCAAATTCGCTTGTAACTTGCAACCCGGAGGCCTCGAAATACATCTACATGTCGCGTGACATGCCAAAGTCGGCAAAATTCAACTCGAACACCCTCTCGGAGGGCAGTTCATCGGTATTCTTCGCGCTGGATACGCCGACGCATTTCATGTACCGGAAGGAGATCAATCAAGCGGTATGTATATAACTTCGGTAGCGAGCAAAAATGAAACAACGCGCTGAGAAAGGCTTCCGTAGTTCAAACTCGAATCTATTCTCTTAATGGAAGACCGAATCGATGCCGCATTATCCGAATTTCTGTCCATACTAAAGAGAAAATCGGGACCGAGTTCGACTTTAGCTGGTATTCGTCGTTGCTGGCGTTTGACCTTATGTTTGACTTATCGAGCGGGTACAGGAAAGGGTTCCTGAAGAAGAAGGGAGATTGTAACGATATTATCGATGCTTTTCCACAGTCCCATGTTCAACTTTGTCGCTGTCGATCCGATTCCTATGCTTCGAAGATCATGTTCTCGGATGTTGCTCAGCAGTTTGCGCCGGAGGATAAGGGTTCGTTTTGTTAATAAGGTGAGTAACTTCTAAATATTTTGAGGAAATAATGGGACGGGAGCCGATGCTTATCGTTTTCTTCCGCAGCTGGTTGTTGCCCGCGTAGGAGACTACTTCGTCAGCAAAGCCAAGGCAAGCACGTCCCGACTCCATCCTCAAATTCCTCCTCGAAAACAAAAAGTACCGGTTATCACCCAAACGGCCACGGACGAGCTGTTCAACTCCTGGATCGCCGGCTTCGATACCATGGCAACCACTATATCTACCTGCGTCCAATTCATACTCGCCAACCCGGAAGTCCACCACAAAGTAGTCGAAGAGTGCAGTTTGCTACCGGAGACGGCAAAGTACACCGAGATGAGTTCAAGACTAACTTATCTCGACGCCTGCATCTCCGAAACGATGCGATTGAAGCCCGCGAACTCGAACGCGTTTCCGAGAACGGTGCAGGAGGGGGTCTGTGGATCGGTGGGCGGTATGTACCGGGGGGAACGAGTATAGCTCCGAACGTGAGCGCGCTTGGACGGTCTTCGAAGGTGTATTCCGATCCGTACGCTTTCTTGCCGGAGCGTTGGCTCGAAGGAGGACGCCGGCTTCGTTCTTCTTCGGGATGGGGCCGAGGAGTGCGTCGGCAGGCACCTTGCTTGGACCGTGGTGAAGAAGACGGTGTTCAGGCTGTTCAAGGAGTTCGGAATGAGCATCAAGCTTGAAGAGGAAGGGACCGAGGTAGTTCGCGTGTTCAGGGTCCACGAGGGCATGAAAGTGAGGATTGAAGAAGGGGCCGAGAAGGTTTGAGATTCTCGAGATACTCGAAAACCACGAAGGATAAATAAATATCAACCGGCCTAAATGAAAGGTTGAGTGGGTCGGTTTGGTCTTCTGAATTTTGGATGATATGTTGGAGTGCTATATAATTGTTGTTTGAAATTCCTTTTTAGTGAGATATTCCGGGTCTACTTCTTTCTTGTTCAACTTCTGTTTTATATTCCTTTTTATTCCTAGTGTAAATAATCATTCAATAACAGCTCTAAATAAGAAATTGCTGTCAGGCAGAACTTTCACGTTTTCAAAACCGTCTTCACCGACGATAATCATTCAATGATACACGACCCCCAGGAAACAAACCCTTTAATACGCTACCGATCACGCCCGTCTTACAAACAGTTAATTTCGATACATGCAAACGCATTAGCGCCCTTCCGTATATTTCCAGTCATTTTTTTTGGTATAGTTTCGTCTCCTTCAATATCAACATCTATATTCAATTCCGTTCAGGCGAGAGAGAGCAAGTCCTTTTTATGTTTGATTGTCTAGCAATTGCCTTCTTTTCAAGCTGACGAAAGTGAAGCAAGGCATCCGTACTATGCAGTCCCTCAAGGTACTCACCGAAACTTCAAAGGGAGTTACAGCGCCAAGAGAAGGCACCGCGGGCAAACAGCCGGGAAAGAAGAAGCGCATAAATACACGGCCTGGGAAACGAGCACGAGATCAAATGAGGCTGGAGTTACTGGAAATGAAGAACGGCGAGGACGGAGAAGAAATGGACGAAATGGAGGCGCTGAAGGCCGGATTGAAGATCATATTGAAGGCAGAATTGAAGTCTAAACTGAAATACGAGTTGAGGGCGGAGTTGAAAGCCGAATTGAAGGCCGAGCTGAAGGAGTTCAAGTAGGAACTTAAGGAGGAGATAATGGAGGAATTGGAGATGGTGCAAAGCGCATGGTATGGGACGATCGCGTGAGGATATAATGTATGGAGCAGATTCTCGGTGTAAATTTTTTTTTTTTTTTTTTTTGGAAGCAATTGACTTGGTCACTCACATACGGTTCTTAGCACTTTAATATGCACATGGAGACGATCTTCCAGCATGCTGCTCAGAGAAAGAAATCCCTCTCATGTTCGTATATTTCTATATATAATAAACGCTTCGAATGCTTCGAATACTGGTATAAAACTGTAAACTGTATACTAGGTGGTTTGAACCCTGCTAGTCCCCCGACCTAAAAAAAAAAAAAAAAAAAAAAAAAAAAAAAAAAAAATTTTTTTGTTTGTTTCTCACTTTCATACAATTCTGCAATAAGTGAAATATTTCACCGTAGAAATAATAATAAAAAAATAAAAAAAAAAGTTACACTCGATAAAAAAAGTCATCGACCATAGCAAAGCACATTATTATTTATACAAAACAAGCATGCATTCTTTTTTATGCCCAAAATTTATCGCCCACACCAACTACCAAATAGTATTATTACACACAAGCCCCACAAACAAACACCTCTCACCTTTACACCTCATCTCTCCCACTCCCCAAATCATCTTGAACCTCCACAACCTCATAGGAAAATCCTTCTCCTCCTTCAAGCTCCTCTTCACATAATACGTCGTAAACGCGGCCGCGGGTATAACCCACAACCACGGCGCCAGCCAACCGAGCGTATACCCCGCCTCCCGTCCAATCTTCCCATCACCGCAAAAATAAGCACAATACAAACAGCACCAGCAATTAAACTCCCCACTCCCCAAAACAGGCTCATCTTCTCGACTATCATCCTCATATCCCTACTATTCTCGTACCTCTTCCTCCACGCGCGGCGCCACTCGTTTTTACCGTTCCGTCGACGGCTATTACGTCTTCGATAATGAGGTATAAAACGAGGGGGAATTTCTCGCCTTTTTGGACGGACGACATGCGGAACGGTGCGCGGACATCTAAATGGCGGAGGAGTTGGGAGAGGAGTAGTTGCCACGCGAACTGGATTATTATGAGCGGCATGGGGAGGGCTAGCATGCGCATTAAGGGAGGGTTATGGAGGTTCCTGTTACGATGAAGATTACGTTTATGAGGAGGCATGTTGCAGAAGGATATTTGGAAGTAGTCGACCTATTTAAAACAATTCAAGATTTAGTATTAGTATTGAGTTTATCGTAGGGTGTGTGTGTGTGTGTGTGTGTTTATGAGGGAGGGGGGAAACGGGAATTGGTGATAGTGATATAAGGAGAGATGTTGGGACTTACGCCCCACCGCCACATCCCCTCCGGTCTGTATGCTCCATCTTTTCTCCAGAGTTTATATAACCGCCAAACCTGGTCTATGCCGAACACGACCCCGAATACCGACGTCACGATACCGAAAACTACATAAATAATAAACCGGAATTATTAGCATCACTTCCCCAACTTTACCAAACATTTCTTTTTAATATGTAAATTTAAGAAAAAAAAAAGCGGCGTAGAAGAAAAGTATATATAACGTACTAGCCTGATCCCTCAAAGTCGTCCCATACTTCAGCGCAAAGTACAGCACCGGCGGTAAAACACCGTGATCGATAACTATGACAGCCGTAACCAGCGCCACCGCAAGTTTATGCTCCCTTAAATGAAACGGTAAAGGAGCGTACACGGAAATAACCGTCGATATCGACCGCCGTAAACCCGTCGCTGGATCTGTCGACGGTCTCGGTGTCGGTATTACAACCCTTCCGCCAAGTGACCGTGGCGATTGCGGTACGTCGAGCGATACCCGCGCGGGGAGGCGAGGGGTGTTGCTGATAACTATTGTTGTTGTTTGGGGGATTGGGGAGGTTGAGGTCGGAAGGTTGCGCGTTGGACTGCTGTACTTCGAACGACGGCTTTTCGCTCTGTTCCTGCTTCTGTACGACTTTTATTTGGTCGTCGTCTTCGTCTATCTGTATGTGCTTTTGGTCCATCGTCGAGTCGTCGTCGCTGGAGAGTTGGGAAGGCGGCGTGTGTTTTCGTTGTCGGGCTTTGTCGTTGGATTGTCCACCATTTTTTTCTTTTTTTTTTTCTTTGATTTAAGTCGAATGGTACTGTTGTAGGATGTGGGATTTTTATATCATCGCAATCCGACTTGTAAAATTCGAGGGAAAAGGCCGAGTAGTGATCAAATCGTTCCTGCCCAATATTTATTTATTGAAAGGCAATAAAAAATGTCTTTTATCCGGGAGCCTTTCCTCCTACTATAATAAAATGTCTGCATTCCAGAAAAAAAAAAAAAATAGAACAATTCCCAAGGCTAACAAAGAAAGAGAAGATAGGATTTTATTGTATTCGTATATCGTTCCACGGACAAAGGCGGGTTTGAGTGGTTTGTAAAAGCAGTATGTGCACTGATAGAACGAGCGGAAGGGTGGATATTAATTACTAGTAAGAAAGAAAAAAAAAAAATGAAACAAATAAAGCAGAGCAAAGAAGAGCTCTTTCTTAGCTTTCGAAAAACCAATCAATTATTTCTCCACTTCCTCCTCAGCAAAAAGTAAAAGAACAATACACCAAGAAGACAAAAGAACGTGTTAAAAAAAAAAAAAAAAAAAAAAAAAAAGAGCAGTGGATGTAGAAGGGGGCAAAAAAGGAAGAAATATTATTATTGAGTAATACCGCTCAGGCACTTACTAAAACCCAACTATACGTTAGCTAAAATAGTAGCAAGTATTGGTGATATGATACTATTATCTCTTTGTTCAGTCGAATCAAATTGTAGGTTTGAATTTCTTTATCGTCCTACAAGTCTTGTAATTATTCTGCCCTTGTCCTTCCAGGTCGCTTATTATATATATATCTTGGCTTCCCTGTCGCTGTTCCTGCAAGCCTCCCAAAACTCCCAATCGCCGTCGACTTCCGAGTGGTCAGTTTTTCCTCGTGTTTTCGTCTGCAGGGTAATTATTAAATCCCGAGGTCCCGTTCGAATTTAATGCTCTGCTTATTTTTTTTTTAATGATGGAATACAGAAGGATTATAGTCACGAGAATAAAAATAAGAATAATAGAAGTAGATAAGAAAAAAAAAAAAAAAAAAAAAAAACTATGTTCGTGAAAACGTCAACAGGGAGGATCGCAGTTTTATTTTTTCTATCCCTACGGCCTATCATAAATATCCTGTTGTAAAAAAATCAAAACGTGATTTACATCCCTTACGTCCTATTCCTATTACTTTTAAAGTCCTTGCACTTTTTTAAGATCCCAACACACACTCTCGGCGAAAAATGGCTGATGCGGTATTGATGTCACGACTAGAAGGGGATGAGGGGAGAGGGGAACATCATTGCATGGCTTCCATGAAGAAAGTAAACCCTTGGTTCAATCAAGTCTTGGTCCTTCTCGAACGTTTGAAGTATAAGGAAGACATAACTCCCGACCCCCGTCCCCCCTCTCGTAAATCGTTCCGGCATCCGGTCCTCTTACAAGCCAGCAAGTAACTCTTACGGGGTTTTTTTTTTCTTGCCTCGTGAAATAATAAGTGATCTGAGCATAAGAGTTAAGAATTATTATACCACCAAAAAAACTTATCATCACTTATTATTAGAATGGCCTGAGACCCTGAGTGGACGGAAGTCTTCGGGAGTGAAATCCTCGTACGTCATCATTATATTATAAACACGAAAGCGGCTAAGCCGAGAATAAGAGAAAAAAAAAAAAAAAAAAAAGAAAAAGAAAAAGCATATTGTGGCTAGTAACGCTAATAGTGGCGTTATATAGTGGCTAGTGATATTCTCCTCCGGATCAAAATATAGGTCTCGTACGGAGAAAACACTGTCTTTTTATGTTTATTTTTTTTAAAGCTTTTGTAGGGAGATAAAGGGCATTCGATGGAGGTTGTTCTTTCGTCGACCGTAGACTGTGAGAGAGACGGGTAAATAGTAGAGATTTGATCTTATAGTTGTAACGAACACATTTTTCCATTGTTAAGAAGGCAGATATTGTTGTACGATAAGAAAAAGGGCGGTTAACATGTTATACCTACATAATATACCTCTAATAGGACATTTTTTTGTTTGTAGAGAAATTGTGTTGGAGAGGTCTGTGGAAAAATTCCTAAACCCCGAAGTTTCCTACATCACGGAAAGGAAAGAGACCTACTCAAGCACTTAAGTATTTGGAAGGTTTACAAAGATATTATATATATTATTATTGTAGGGATTTCTTTTTATCTTCTTCTCGAGTGTTAGATAGTCGAGATATTTGGTTACGACACTATAGCTAGTCAATTTGGAAAAATTCACTGTTCACTTCAAGTCTCCATCGATAATGTTCAAGGTCGAGAATATGAAAATAATGCAAGTGCAATTCATGAGCTAACTAACCTAATAACCACATTTTATAAACAAAGTCTGGGAAAATGCAATCTCTTAGTAGAATTTCTACCATATATATACTTAACATGAGAAGTGATCTTTATAGACAAGGGTGTGTGAGCGCTGTAAAAAAAAATAAGCAAAGCATACATACATACATAAGAACTCCAATGAGAAAAACGCTGCAAACGGAACAGGAACGAAAAGGGGACTCCAAATTTAAAACAGACCAGAAAAGCCTCAAGCAAACGAGTGAAGCATACGACATTTTACCCCCGATGTCAAAAGCGGGGAACTCGGTGTGAAATTTCGACAAAAACAGCCGACGGGTAGCTTAAATCAACGACATCATGACAATTTAAACAAATCACAAAAGAAAGTAAAATAAAATATTATTCCTCCGCCTCAACGACCTTAATAATAGCAGTAATACCCTTCCACCTCAAACTATTCTTCGGTAACACACGTAACTCGCCGTTCCTCAGCGCCCACTTCTCCCTGAACTCGCTCTTCTCCACCAGCTTCAGCGCCGACGCGATAGCTTTATACGAGTGCGTCAGCAGCTTCGTCTTGACACCACTCAGATTATATCCCGGAGTAAGCGTGTTCGTCGCTCCAGTGCCGAAGGTAACCTTCTTAATACCGATGCGGCGGCGGCGCGGAGGACGTGCATGATGATCATCTCGATGGTACCGTTGGGAGCTCCGGGGAAATCCAGCGCGAACTTGAACTGGTACCCATTCTGCGGCGCGAGCTGAGCGAGGACTGCTAGGCGCAGATCTTTCCGTTCTTGTCGCGGGCGTACCAGTACCGCCTGTGCTCCTTGTCCGCCCACGACGAACTTGGGTCAAGTGAGCCTGTCGGCCCTTGCGTGGCAAGCCAGTGCCTGATGCGCTCGTCGCACTCGACGATGACGTCGCTGGGGATGTACTCGCCTCCTTCGCCGGGCGTGGCGGGCGGATCTCCGTGATGGTAACCCTTCCTTCTCGGCGTGGCGGATCTTGCGCTGGATGTTCTGGTCGTGCTGCGCGGGATTCTCCATCGTGTCGACGCGCTCCTCGCTGGCGCAGGTTAGGGTACTCCAACCGAGCGTCTTACCGAGGATCTTCTGCACCTCCTCGCTGCAGAGCATCCAGACGGGCTTCAGCTTGGCGTGCTTGCGGAGGTGGCGGACGTAAGTGACGATAACCTTAGCCTTTTGGGATTCGTCGCAGAGGGGGTCGCCGATGGTTACGGCGTATCCTTCCGAGGGGACGTATCCGACAGCGGCACCGGTGTCTTCGTCCCGCCAGACGACGAAGCGGTCGTCTAACCAGGAAGTGTTTCCGGCGTCTCCGTAGTTTGCGATGAGCTTCTCGAGCGGCTGGAGCGTCCGGGGGTCGTCTGGGTTGGCAACCCACGGCGGGATCATGGTGGACGCTTCGGGTGCCTGAGGGCGTGAGCGGGGCTGGCTGCTTAGGCAAGCTCTTCGGATCTCGGGGGAAAAGAGACGCCAGGCGGATGTTTCCGAGGTCGAGGAGGAGCATGACGACACGCTCGAGACCGACACCGCCGCCGGCGTGAGGAGGACAGCCCCACCTGAACCCGTCGATGTACTCTTTCATCGTGTCCGGGTTCAGACCGAGATCATGTATGTTCTTCTCCAACATCTTAGCGTCGTGGATACGCTGGCCACCGCTGAGCACCTCCTGTCCGCGGATGAAGATATCGTACGAGTTGGTAGTGAGCTTCTTGGGGTCCTCCGGTTAGGCATGGTGTAGAACGGACGGGCGCCGCGGGGAACTTGTCGAGGATGTAAAAGTCGTTTTGTACTTCTCCTTGACCAGCTCGCCGAGCCTGATCTCAGCGCGGGTGCTGAGGTCTTCAAGCTCGCTGGGTGGCTCGGACATGCCTTCGTCCTTGTACCCGAATCCCGGAGCATCTTGATACCTTCTTTGAAGGGATACGGGGGGTCTCATCTAACCATACCAGCTTCTCGACGGGGAAGGATCTAGATACGGCTCGACTTCCCTACCGTACTTCTCGTAGATACCCTTGAAGACAGCCTTGAACATGCCGTCGATAACGTCTAGGGCTTCTGGTAGTTCTCCTCGTGGCCATCTCGAGATCTAAACCGGTGTACTCTGTCAGGTGGCGCTTGGTGTTACTGTTCTCCGCGCGGAAGACGGGGCCGACTTCGTACACACGCTCGAGGTCGGCAGCGATTGCCATCTGCTTAGCGAGCTGCGGGACTGTGCAAGGAATGCAGGCCGGCCAAAGTAGTTTAGCTGGAAGACGCTGGACCACTCTCGGTTGCAGCTCCCTGTAGCTTGGGGTATGTATCTCGATGAAACCCTGAGAGTCTAGGTAAGCACGGAACAGATTGGTAATCGCAGAGTTGATCCGGAGATTGCATTGGACGCGGACGTGCGGAGGTCCAAGACACGCTTGTCCAATCTGGTACCGGTAGAGATGGTGTTCTTGGTATCGAGGTGTCCACCCCGGAGGTTTTCGGCTTCGTAGACGTCGAATGGGAGGTGTTCTGTTACCGAGGCGAGCACGTGGAGCTCTGTTATCTGGATCTCGACGTCGTGGACGGTCGTCGCTTTGACCACCTCCTTGGGTTTCCGCACACGGCCTTTGACGAGAACCACCGACTCCGGTGCTAGGTGCCCAGCCCAGAAAAGCATGTGCTTGGATGGTCGACTCTCGGATGTACCGGATGTCGGTGTGGGTCCACTGATGACTGATCTCGCTCGCCATTGGTCGGCTCATTTTCTGCCTGCTTTTCGACGTGGAGCACACCTTGCACCGTCGTTATCTGCTGCGGAAAATGAAGAAGACCAGCTTGCTACCCATGGTCCGTCTGGCGTGAACCCTAGCCCTGAAAGATATCTCTTCCCCTTCGTTTTCTGCGCTTAATCCGGAAATGTCCATCCTCTTCACTCCCAGCTTATCTGATTCGGCCGAGGTATGTACCGGACGGACACCGTACCTCCGCCTAACTTCCTCCGGATCGTTTCTTCTCCGCTTCCTTCTCCATCTCCGCGAACGTCTTCTCCTGTCCGATTCCCTCTTATCCGCGAGCTTCTTGCTCAGCTCCTTACCCTTCTCCCTCAAAAACTTCCTGTGCTGGTTCTTGCTCATGGGCAGACCCGAATCGTTCAGCGGTCTATCCAGCGAGGAAGAAGCAGATCCGGTGCATGCGGTGTGGGACTTGTGGCTGCGTAACCCCAAGCCGCGCGGGAGTGGTGGGAATTCGTAGGCGAAGGGGACGTCGTGGATGTGTGTGTGGGTGAAGACGAGCCGGACCTCCTCGACCAGAACGACGAACGCTGGCTCGAGGTCGGCGTCGCCCTCGTGTTGTGAGTATTATTAGGGATGGGAACGTGAGGGAGTACCGCTTGTCTTTCGTGGCCGTGGTGTCCTTCGGTGACGTCGACCTGGCTGATCTCCTTGTCCTCCCGTGAAATTCGTCGTCCGAGGACTCACCACCCCTGATGCGTTCGAATGCTTTTTTAAGAGACATTGTGGGATTTATTGTCGTTTACAAACAACAAGGAGTAGTGGTTGTAATATCTAATAAGGTTGTTTGAGTTGTTTTTAGGAGTTTGGTATGGCGTAGAAAAAAAAGAAAGAAGAAAAAAAGAAAAAAAAGGTATTGGGGAAGGTGTCGGTCAAAGAAAATAATTAAATAATTATCAACAGAATAAGTACCATACAACAAGTGATTTTATTAAGGTATTAATAACAATCTCTTTGTTCTTTTTTCTTCTCTCAAGCTGGAACTCGAATATTCTCAGTGAAAGAAGCAAAGGCAGAGATTTTGGTAAAGGGCAAACTATGGTGAGAGGAGGAGACTTGGTAGCGGTGTATATAAGGATAAGTGGCTACGATTATAATGCCTTAGCTGGTAGATAGTGTATAGAGAAGATAGGAAACAGTTTTGCAGAAGAGACGGAAGATAAATCGCTTGATCTCTTTTGTATCCTTGAAATCTTTGTAAAGATATATGCAAGAAGTAACTAGTAATGCAGGTTTCTTTAACAGTGATGATGATGGATTAGTTTTTTACTTTGATTGTTTAGCGTTTGCTGTAATGGTTTGCGGATGGTTTGCGGAAATACTCAAAGTAGTTGTGGGGATGTCTCAGCGACGGTCGTCCAGAACGCAAGCAGGTATAAACAGACTTTTTGGAACTGCGCTTTCTTTTCAGACAGGTAGAAGGCTTTATAAAAAATCCTTCGGTTTCTTTATTATTATTATTATTATTATTATTATTATTTTCCTTGCTTCGCTTGTATTATTGTGGTGGATCCTGTTAGTGAGAAAACGGCGTCTAAGTCGCTGTGTGTTTGTGAGGGGATTGATATTTAAACGAAGGCCTGTGCCTGAAAGTCTTGGAAAGTATATGATATAACAATATATAAAGACGAAAAAAAAAAAAAGGATTCGACAAGAAAGTGGCGATGCTAGATATATATCGCGATCACAGTATGGTGATAAGATAAATAAATAATTTATTCTGCGGACGAGTCGGATGATAAAAAAAATTTAATCAGTGGCTGGCCGAGGACCGTTCCCTACCAGAGACTTTATTGACGAGAGATTACAAAATAAAATAATCAGTAATAAGTAATCTGTTCTATTATATCTCCTAGCGCTATGCAGACTCATAATTCATAATCTCCAATCCCCGGGACAAAGCAGCTGAAAAAAAAGAGAGAATTACAGGTAGCATTTCTTGCCGTTTAAACCCCGGCGGTACCTTCCGAAGTTATTACAGCATTCCTGGGTATTATCGCTCCGTTAAGGACCGGGGTTGTCTGTTTTTTTTTTTTTTTTTTTTTTTTTTCCAGCGCACAGTGGTACGCTGACATAACGCATACCGAAAGCTTATCTACCCAGCCTTGGAAAAGAAAGAAACGTGTAGGTTAGGTACCTCACTCGACGGTAATTTAGTTTCCCCTTCTTCGGACAGGGGATGCCCGTATATTCCGCTTAAAAAAAGAGACTCATGAACTATTTTTTAGTGGTGGTCTGTTAATTGTTTTGGGGTTTTTTTTTTGCACACGGTACATCGCCGATGCGGCGTAATAGGTGACATCATTGCGTCCATGGGGTTACAAAAAGGTACACTAAGCAAGGACCTAGGAGTCTAATGCATGGAACGGATTTCCAAGCACACACACACACATACACACACACAGATGTCGTAGAGAAGCCTGTGCTATAATGTCTTTTTCGCCTGTTGTAAGTCTTTCTTTATCCAGCAAATGAACAGACCCTGATTCCGTGATAGGGAGGGCAGGGGGTTTTCAACAACGGGCGTATTTTAACCACTCATGCCATTTCTTATTGGGTCGGAGGCGATCGGAGGCGATCGGAGGCGAACAAAACGTAAGTATCGACGAAAGTCAACCCCCAAAATTGGAAAGCATGACAGGCTCGTGAAGACACCTCTGAGCCTCCAAGAAAAGGATAGTAACCAAGTGCCAACGTCTTCCTTGTCGCACTGAGTGGCGTCAATATTAATGATTGTGACGTTAATTTAATAGCAAAAAACGTCACGAATATATGGGGAAGCTTGGGAAGGCCGATCAAGGAGGCGACGGTTTGTGTCGCGTCTCACTTTGCACCAGCCACACTGCCACGAGGCAGGAGTAGCGATATGCTGGTGGTATAATTTGTTTCGTAATGAAGGCTCGATAAAGGTTGAGACGAATTGGCTTTCTTGCGATCTTCTGGGAGGTTTGCGAAATTCTAAAGTGAGTATCGGTTAATCACGAGGTTCAATCGGAGATTCATTGATCAATGGTAACTGATAGCCACTTACTTCATATGTAACTTCTCTCTTGCTCTATCTCTATCCCCGAAAACTAAAAATCTTCGAATGACCAGGCGTTGCCGAAGAAATTTCTCGTACGAAGAAACCCCGCGCTAAATCCTCCTCTTCTCTGCAGAAAAATAATATTAGTTTCTTTGCTAGCAAAAGGTAGTTTTATGCTAGAGCTTCGGGCGAACCCTATCCCAGGCGGAACTCCAATTTTTGACCGGATAAGGAAAGATAATTGCCAGTTTTGAAAAGGAAAAAGGACGAGCCGCTTCCAGTCAAAGTTGTCAAAGGACCTTTGAGCTTTTTTCAGGTCCCCGGCATTAATTACTCTTAAGTATAATCAATTAGAAATCGTTGCCGTTTAATGGAGGGGAGAGGAAGGAAAAAAAAGACACTTACTCTCAGTACAATGTTGAAACCCGGAACTCCCGGCTACGGCACCATTTCCGAATGTTTCTATGAGCATTTTCCGCGGTCCACGGTCAGCAAAAAAAAAAAAAAAAAAGCTGCAAAAGCAGAGCTGCAGCTGCAAGTAAGTCGAAAGCTCCTCCAATCCCGAAACGACAACCGCGGAAGCAACAGACGGTGCTCAATTTCGGCCGTCAATCAGTGCTCAAGAAAGCTGCATGGATTGAAAGTTTTTTTGTCACTTTCGTTTCTAGAGGTTTCTCCTTTGTCCGTGGGACCCATGGCCATTTTGGCGCTCCTCAACTTCCGTCTTGATCTCGAACTTTGCCCACGATCAGTCCCTGGGTATACGACGTTGCAAAAGCTCAAGGGAGTGCCCATGTTCGAACTTCGAAAGGACCCTAAAACCTCCGATTTTAGCGAACAAAATAGCAGAACTTTATGCTTGCCAAAAGCTTGTCCACAGCCTGCCAGCTTCCCCAGAATTTCAGTGAGGTGTTTTTGTTTGCGAGGTAGAATGAGGAAAGAGGATAGATAGACCTTCAATCGCAGAGAGCTACGGTATAAGCCACAAAATATTCGTCAGTACATTATATATATATCAAATGCAAAGGATAAAGACGGCGGGAGAAAATAAGCGCGAACAAATACGGTGTAGCACCGTAAACAAAACCGAGGTTCCATGTTCGCAGTGCGCGATTTATACGTTGTGATATCCACGTGGAGACGAAGATGGCGCAGGAGGTTACGGCTTCGAAGATAGCTTATGGATACCGACGAAATTCCTTTGAGATTTTGATCCGGTCCGTATCCCTGCTAGCTGCTAAGCCTTGTTTCCGAGATGAGCGGGAAAGGTCTGAGATCTTGTGCTTTGTGTATTCCCAGACCATCTACAGGGCAGTTTCGGCCGCCCTTTTGGGCATAGCTGCACTAGATTTCGTAAGATATTGGAGCTGTGGTTTTGTAGCCAGTACGTATGCAGCAGCACATAGATTCGATCCATCCCTGTGAAATCGCGTGGTAAGCTTAAGAGAAGAGGTTTGACTGAGGATTGCATTGCTTGCAGCGTTGCGATATCTGATCGAAGAGGAATGATGGTAGTATTGTGCTTGGGTTTGAAGGAAAGGGCGGTATAGAGATCGAGGGAACAGTAGAAGGAAGTATCGAAGTACGAAGCCAGTTAGTTACCTACCCACTTGAGATATGAAGCGATCATAAGATCTCGAGGAAAAATTTAAAAGAAGAAAAGAAAGGAAAAAGAAAAGGAGGGTGGAATTAATGGGATATATCCAAATGGGGAAGTTCTTGAATGAAGAGATGAAAATAGCAACTTCCTAAAACAGCAATAGCTTTCCAAATTAGACAATAATAAATGGGGATATTTGTTAAAACCACCCTCACAAAATACGATGATGATTATGGCAGTCATCGTCGTCGTTCTGGGAAAAAGCTTTTTTTTTTTTTTTTTTTTTTTTAAGTGTTCTCTATTTCCATTCATTATTAATAATTTAGAAACCTACATCATGAATGCATCAAAGGTACTTATTTACTTAATTAATCTTTTCCTCCTCTGAAACCATGTTTTTTTTATCCTCTAAAGCCTCTACATCGTGACGAGAAATAATTTAAACCCTCACGCTTTTTCATCCTTCTTTTTTTATTCCCCCCAAGTCCTTTGTACGGGTTACCCTTCCTTTGCCGCTTTTTCTCTCTATCCTTCTTTTGTTAATCCTTTGTTAAGGACGTATGAGCTCTGTCTGGCTTGTTGTTCAGAGAAATGTCACCCCTTTCCCTAGAAACGGACCGTCTCCTCATGTTGGCATCCTGCTCTTCTTCATTACCCATGATCCGTCTCTCTCCGGGAAGTTGGATGGCCGCATCAATAGCCACGGGGAGACCACGGTGCCGACCACGGAGCATCACGGCCGCGAGGATCAGCTTCGACAGCTTGTGCCACTCGCCGCAGAAGGAATAATCAACGTTGGGGAACCCTATGGATATGCCGACGCAGCCGTAGCCAGAAACGACTGGTCGAACAGATAGAGTCAGCTTACGTCTCGTCCATCAAAATACAATGGGAAAGATAAATAAATACGAACTTTCAAAAATCACGTTGAACACCGAGAAGTTTACGGGATCGCTTTCGAACCGGTCGGTCTCGACGATGAGGATGCCGAAGACGGCCAGGGCCAGCCACCAGAGATCGTGAGCCAACTGAGCGCGGATCTGGTGACGGATGAAGTAGTGGCCGGGCGTCTTCTTGCACGCCTCCTAGCGTGGTCGCCGCTGCCACCCTTAGCGACGGACCCGTCGGTGCTCGGTTCTGAGTACGTGCCGTTATCTTCTGGTCGTTCTCGTAGTCGTCCGAGTCGGTCCGTTCGGAGTATATGCCGAGGGACCTTTCTTCGTACATGTTGGTGTTCCTAATCGCGACGGCGACGGGGTAGACGGATATGTACATCCTGGAGCGAGGGGTAGAAACATGTGAGTAGGGGTATTTCAAGGGGCGTGAAGTCACTTGACAGAGGGAGAACTAACATGATGACATAGAGAAGCTGCAGACTAATCCTTATATTTGGGATCGCAACCACGTAGAAGCCCCCACAGCGGACAGCAATAGCTTGGAAGAGGCCGTCAATGATGATTCAGAGCGGGAAAGGTAATCCAGTTTTCGGTTTCCGATCTTTCGAGTGGGGAAAAAAGAACGTATCAGCATATTCTACACTGTCCGGTAAGGGCGTAACGAGGAGGTATCCCTAACATTAAGTAGCTTAAACATAACCCAGTCGTCCCGTTCAAGCAAAAAACAGATGCCAAAAGCCACCACGTCTGACGCCTCTTGAACAGATTCGTGTAACACCGACGAGGATGGTCCAGAAGGAACGTGACGGTCTCCAGCAGCCTAACCTTCCTCGATCTCGGGTTCACGGGCGATCTGCTGACCTGTCCCTTCGAACAAGTCTACCCAAAGTTTTCTGCATGGTCCAGAGGATGAGACGCAGAAACACCGGGTAGCTTTGACTCCATTAGCCCAATGAAACCCTGCATTAAATGTGCTAGTCCGCGGCAATAGCAAGAAACTTACCATGTGTTTCCTGCAAGGATCAACAGGCCCATTATGAGCAGCACATACCAGTCGCCACTAAACACGGTCATGTTCTGATCGATCAAGCTCATACCGTTGTTGTTGAACGCGCTGATCGCGTTGAAGGTACTGAGCCAGAACGTTCCGACGTAAGCGGTGGGCAAGCCCTGGCCTCCTTCAACACCCTTACAACCTCGGGCCTGCGTACAGTGGTGTACGCCCAGAGCATGATGCTTCCGATGCCTTGAAGAGGATGAAATATGCCGGCACTAGTACGCCAACAGGGTGAGCGCGCGAAACTCGACTCCGCCCAGCTCGATGCGCTGCGAGGGTGTCAGGTTAGAGAATTGCGAGTTTTCTCGCTACGGTCGGCGTGAAAGAAAGGTACGGCATTCTAGAGATGGTAGAAGCCTGCGTGCCGGGGATGCGCGCCGTCTTCTCAGTTCGGTCGGCGGCTGGTCCGGAGACGCAAGGCGAAGAGTTCCTGGTGGCGTACCAGCAAGAGTGTTAGCAAAAACAAAATCAGAATGGGAAACGCGTTAGAACGAGATGAAAGATATCATTGCCGCATACCCGACCGACGCCTTTGAGCATTCCTGGCGAACGCGACGTGGATAGTGTCTGGCCGCCTCTAGCGGTCACAGACGCAGCCGCAGTGGTCGGTCGCTCGTCGTGCTCGTCATCGATTATTGCGGACTCATTGTGCCTATCATCAGCAACGGTCGGCCGCGCAGCTGGACGGAAATCATTGAGGACTTGGATACGGCCTCGTTGCTCTGCTGTGACGTGATCCGCTGCGACTTCGTGTCCGCTGGGCGGATGCCTGCCCTCAAGGCCGAAGCACCCCTGTGAGCTGCCAGAGCCTTCGCTTGAAAGTGGCACGGCGAAGGTGGACGACGAATATAGATACCCATATAGCCGACCCAAGCAGCGTCAGGAGGTAGAGATTATTTGTTGGAATGTCGTGAGAGACGATAGGTTCACCTGCGTGACGATAACGGATTTCCAGTTCAGCCTTGAACGACAAATCATGAGTGCGGGGAGGAAGGGGGTAAGAATTCCCCCTCTCAAAACAAGTTTTTGTCATTTTTTCGCAGTGTGCGTGTGTTTATCCCCGCTGACGCCGTCAACTCTTCCAAGCGAAAAATTTTAAACACAACGGAGGCCATTAAAAATAGGAAAAAAAAATTTAAACATTTCAAAACGAACCGTATTGAGGCCGGCAAGCGTCATCGCGCTGACGCTGAGGAAATAGGCATCAATGTACGCGAGGGACCATTGTGGCGTTGACGAGACGTACAGGATGATGCTGGCGAAGAGGGTCGTGAACAGGAAGTACATCCAGTGGTACGTTATGAAATCTCTGTGGAAAGTGAAGTTTTCGAAGAACAGGACCATGAAGGTGGCAACAGCCCTAACACCTTGCTCTTCGCAGAGGAGAGCCTCAAGCAAACGCCTTTTACGTTGTCTAACAGACCCATTTTGGAGTGATGATGGAGGGAGGAGAGAAACGCGAGCGGTGATGTTTCGCAAAAAGGTTAGTTTCGTGGCCGTTTTTCTTCTTCATATATGGTGGGTGATCAGGGGTGGAGTTTGTTGAGAGAAGTCGAAAAATAAGTGAGCAAGAGGAGAAAAAAAAAAAAAAAAGAGTTACGGAATAAGAAGCAGCTGATCTTACGAGAGAAAAAAACGAACAAAAGTAAGAAAAATTTATGAGCCCGGAGCTTTTTTTTAGTACTTGCTTTTGCTTTTGCGTTAGTCCTAGACTCCTAGTCGCTTCGCATCCGGTAAAATTGGCGAGACATGCAGGTTGCAGAAGGAAGGGAGATCCTTGGAATGCCTTGGAAGGTCATCCTCTATGATCTCTGAGACTTCGGGAACGCCGTTTTACTTCTAATCTCAACCAACGATATCGTGACACCATTATTCTGGGACATACATATGCGAAGGAGTGTCTATAGCGTCATTAGATGTCAATTCAGCCTATGCTCTACTATTATGCATCGATAGAACATGACAGCTTCGCCCGTCTTGGTACTTCCTAAGGTATATTAAAGACTAATAATTCAGGTAAGGTGCCGTTTTCTTATATACAGAATACTACTACTTATATACTTAATAATATCTCCCTACTTCATACACAAACTATTATATATACAAGAATGATTGGGTATTAACTACTAAGAAAAGGTATATCGCGAAGTGCGAAAAAAAAAAGAATACTAGAGGCATATATTTACAGAAGAATAGAAAGGTATTGAAAAGAAAGAATTCGAATGATAGAAGGAGAAGCAGGGTGTAAGCGCCGCCCAGATGCACGAACAACCCCACCTCTCCAAGAAGGAAACCGCTTTCGAAAAAACCATGCAGAACTAATGCAAGAACCGAAAAATAAGGAAGAAGTGATAAGTTGCAAGCTTAAGCCAAGGGGGTATCAATAATAAAGATGTCAGAAAAAATAAAAGAAACAATAAATGTCACAGAATCGCTAGGCTTCGATGCTAAGATCTTTAGGACGGTATCTCTTCTTCAGGGTACGGATCGGTAGGATAACGCACTCCTCGCCGTCGGGGCAGACTCTCGTCCTGTTGAGATTCTTGCGGGTCGGCCCCGTGGGGCCGTCGTCCCACTTGCGCTGGCCGAACAGCTCGTACTGGCCCTTGGCGCCGTTCGGGTACGCCTTATCACCCCACAGCCCAACAAAGTTGAGCCACGACACCGGCAGCTCCGGGTTCTCGGCGGCCGCGGAGAACTGCGCCGACTTGGCGTCCCACCAATAGTACATTGGCTGCGTGAGCAGGGGATCCAGAGCGTACCCTTGTCGGTCTTGTCGACGACAAAACCGGCGGGGAGGTTGAACGGTAAGGGTATGGCATGGTCGTGGCTGCCCACAGTCGAGTAGGTAGCGTGCGTGCCCGAAGCGACGTAGGCGACGGGTCTTTGCCCTCCGGTATACTTCTCCATCGCTTTGTAGGTGAACGCTTGGCCTCTCGCGTGCTGAGCGGTGTAAACGGTCTGCGGGACGCCGTTCTGGAACCGTATCATCATGTGCTCCAGTCCCCGACGTGGTCGCCGAATTCCTTGTTGATGATAGGTATCGTGGTTCCCTTGTTATATCTGTCCGAAATGAAAAAAATTCCCAAGTCAGAAATCTTTACTAGATGATGCTTGCGATGAAGGAGTTTTGAGAGAGACTTACGAGTAGAAGAACATCCAGAAAGCGTCGACGACACCGTTACCTTTGTCGACGATGATTGTGGTGACAGGAGCGGCGGACTTTCCGTTGACGGGTTTCTCGCCGAAGAGCCACGGCTGTGTATCCCCATTGATCGCGGGTTGACTTTCGCCGTCAGGTAGACGTTGGTTCCCTTTCCAAACACATTCAGCTGGTCAAGGTTGTCACAGGTGAGGGCATGCTCAGGGTCTGGGTGTTGATCTGAGCGTAGTCGATCGTCGCATCGCTGTTGTCGATGTGCTTCTGCAGTAACGACGGGAACCATTTTTCTTTCGAGTACAGCCAGAGTACGGGAGCTTTTTTTTTTTTTTTTATGAAGTTAAGGATCAGTAATATATCCTTTCTACTAAGAATCTATATTGATATTGTGAGCTGTTGAACATACCATATTGCTTAACGTAGTCTGGTATGTTAGCAGCTGCGCTCTGCGACGATACTCCGGGAACGACTGAAGGTTGGTCGCTCGCGCTCGTGGAATTCGAAGGCTGGCCTTGGATATAGGGAGCCGCATACGTGAGGGGAGTGAGGAGGGCGGCCGCCGCTAGTACTAAGGAATGTAATCTTGGGAGCATGATCGCGACCGTTTTTTTTTCGCTTCAAAATCTTGGCCTTTCAAGCGTGTGGGTTATGTATAAAAATATCGATCCGAGGCTATGAGAAAAAACGAAGGTATGAAGGAAAGAAAGATACATTTTCCTTTTCACGATATTCACGGTTCTACCTTTCATATATACTTATTTTCTATAAGGGCAAGGGGGATTATTTTGCTTCCCGCTGCATTGCATATAGGCTATAAGGTGTGTCCGTCGCCCCTCCCTCGACTCCCATGCTCCACTGATCCAGGTTGGAACTCCACAATTTGATAATTTCCAACATAACGTCGTGCTACCCTGAGACCGATACGACTGACTTACAAACTTAACAAACTTTACAAGATTTAAGATACAAGGGGTTTTCTTCTTTTAATTTTAGCTACCGTTCCTGTCATTGTTTGCTTTGAGGGTTGCCTACCTTCCGCATGTGACGGTTCGGAGGACTAACCCGTGATGGTCGATGGGTCGTCTACGGGTGCTCTGCGGTGCCAGCGTGACCTGATTGGTTACAATCCGCGAGACATTCAAGTTTTCAAGATATTGTAGGGAGAAGGGCCAAGTACCAAGCGGAGCACTACTACCTCTAGAAGGTTTACGAAGGAAAAGGGGCATAGATTGTTCACGCTTCTATTCGAAAAGAACAAAAAGGAGCGGAAATAACTCTCTTCGAGAAAGATTCAATAATAAAAGGAAGACTCTTCCCTTCAAATCAGGCTCGAGTACCTGAGAGTCTGAGACTCCTGCCGAGCAAGCCGAGAAAACGGCGGCAAAGGGTCGTGCGTGGTGTCCTGCAGGAAATTTCCTGGAGGGACAGAAAGAGATCTAAAGCTTGGCCTTGGCGCGATCGCACCGATTTATTGGCTGCGGGGCTTCCTAACACCCGAGAGAATACAAAATAAACCTTGTGCCTGAAAGCTATCAGTAGGCGAATCGCAGTTCGCTATTTATGGGTGGAAGGCAGATTTCATCTTAAAAAGATTTAAAGAATCCACCGAAATCTTTTTGCCTTTCCAGAGTCTTTCATTTTTTTTTTATTTGATCTGGAGACTGGGCATCCAACGAAGATCCCAAGATAAAAAAGTATCACAGGTGGGCTCAAAGGGACGAAACCTAAGGAAGACACCGTCGTATTATATCTTTCGTAGTCATGGCCGAGGTACTTGTCTGGCAAGGGGCAAAAGATGAAGAAGGCAACGGAAAAACGTTTGTTTTAAAAATGCAGAGGGAGAAAAGGAAAGAGAAGACTTCTATAAAATCCATCTTAAAGGTCGCGCATTGCGACACTGGAAACAAAATGACTGACAGAGTATACGAAAGTCGATCCTGCCGCAAAAATAAAAAGGGAATCAGCTTGAAGACATTCCAGCGACGTCAGGTGTACAATACCCTTGGACCCCTACTATGTCGCATCGTCATCGTTGACATCTAACTTTTTAAACGGTTTAGTGACAACTTAAGCGTTCCTTGTCTGCTATTATCAAAAAAAAAAAAAAAAAAACCAAAGGAGTCGGTGGGCGCGGGGTAAAAGATATATCGATATATCGTGGGACAAAGAGAAATTGTCAAATCCGCCTTCCTTTTTGATAGCGCGCGACTGGGAGAATAGTAAACCCCCGTGCATGTGAAAAGAGGAGCTTCCCAAAGTTCTTACAGCAACTTAAGGCTGCTACTTCGTTTTTCCCGCTCTCAAACATTAAACGAAAATCGCCACTAGAGCGGACTGCGAACAAGAGTTTCAATTACTTGCCGCCTTTTCTCGGTCCGGTTAATATATATCAACAAGTGCTCTTTTGGTGACATCGTTAAAATAGTCAATAAGTTATAACCAGCCTCGGTTGCTTCCGAGAAAAGTGTTGTCCTTCCTATCGCGAACTTCACCCCCGAAGAAGCCCCGCAAAATGATGTTAGCTGCCGGTTGGTTCGGTTCCCTGTCAACGCACAGACGATTGATATCCTCTATACCATAAGCTTGATGGTGAATATAAGCAATATGCATAGACTTTGATTCACAATTCAATCTTAGTGCATATTTCTATTGCTCTATTTCCGGCCTTTCCTTGTTTTACTCCGGTCCGTTTTCCAACGGGACATCGTTGGCGATTGTTACGTAATAGAAAGGAGTGGTCTCAGACCCCCCCCTCTCCTCCGTTTCGTATATCCCTGGAAGTCTGACTTGAAAACTTTAAATATTTTTTTTTGTTTTACACGATCCAGAATTTATTCCTCTCCTCCTTCCAAACAGAGATAGTACTACCACCACTGTCTCGCGCCCAAAAGACATGACGGAAAAGAGAAACATTCTAGTAACCGGAGCCACCGGCAAGCAAGGGCGCGCGTGCATTCATGCGCTACTTCACCCGCCTTCGCCTTCGGAATTTGAGTTTGAATGCCGAGTATTAGCGCTTACGCGGTCTACATCCGGCGCGGCCGCCCTGCGCCTCCTAGAAGCGGAACGCGACGTCGCGGATCGCATTGAATTAGTAGAAGGCGACTTGGATAAGCCCGACGCCATCCGGAAAATATTCCAAGATACCGAAGGTGGCGTATGGGCCGTCTTTGCGGTCTTAGCTTACCGGGTCTCGGCCAGGACTCTAGCCAGGAGGAAAAACAAGGGAAGGTACGAAAAAAAAAAAAAAAAAAAAAAAAAAAAACGCTTTTAACCGTCCAAATAAACTAAATTGTTCTTGAGCTTATACTGACTGGTTTTCATTGTAAGTGTAGATGCTAGCGGACTTTGCGCTAGAGTTTAAAGTTCGCGCGTACATATACTCCAGCGCGATACCGACGTGTCCGACGGACACCGCGCTCGACTATTCGCACATGGCGAAGCGCCGAATTGAGATGCACTGCGAGGAGTTGGGGGAGAAAGGGTTAAATTGGATGTGAGTTCTTAATAATACTCGCTTATGTTAAAAAAGATATCATTTGTTTATAGGGGGTGTTGATGGTGTGATTTTTCTAGTATCCTCCGGCGGGATTCTTCATGGAGAACTTCGACGGCGTTTTAGATCGTTGGCGTTACGATAATGAAGCAGGGTCTGAAGGAGGATACTACGCTGATGCTCATCGTCAGTCTCTAGTAAACCTTTCGATTTTATATCAATATTGAGACGGGTTGTTTTGACCGTTTGCTGATTTTGTGTGACATAGGCGTCGGAAGATATTGGAAATATCGCCGCCGGCGTTCTAAGGGTAGGTCCCGCCCAAAAACCTTCCTCTTGTCCTTACCTGGAGCCAGCTCTTATCAAGCCAATGTCATTGGTATACTCCACAGAACCCCGACCCATTCATCCACAAAGTCCTCTCTGCGACGTCGAGCAGGTCACAATAACGCAGATAATGGATTCTTACGCAAGGGCCACGGGAAAACATATGCCTACCGTACCCGCAGTGGTCGGTAAACTCCTGCTAAGGATAAACTCCGCAGTTCAGAAGATGTGCGTAAACATCCATCTCTCTACCTACCATCCTACTTGTTTAAAAAAAAAAATGGATATGGAAACTGATAGATAGCTTTAAATACAAAGTATAAAACAAATCGAACGAAGCCACGAAGCGCGCAGCAACGGAGAGTATCCCGCGTTTACGTCCGAAGTAGAGCTCGCCACTTCGGTCTGTAAGATGCAGACGTTCTACGAGTGGAAGTTACGCGACAATAGTAAGCCTGAGGCAGAGAAAAGCGCCGCTGCCACTGAAAGCGGGTGGAACAGATTGTCTCTTTTTTAAGCTTTTTACAGGTCGCTCTTAGGGACGTTAGCCAGGAGGCCGACCTTGCGGTACTATGTTCTTCTTTTCCGTATCAACGGAGGGGGAAACGTCTGGGGTCGTTATTGTAGTAGGACTACCTTTTATCAAAAATCCAATATACAGCTTTCGCCTTGGAATAACTGGCTATTCTGCTTCAGAAAATAAGGCTAGATAAGATCGGCGGTAAACTAATGGTATTGATCAATTCACCATTGCCACACCTAATATCTAACGATATAAATAACATTATTTTCGGTATATTTCCTTGTACCTACGAGATCCAGCAAAATTAATTCTTTGGTCGAGAAAATCAAGAAAGGATACGTAATTTATCTGTCTTAAACTAATCTTGATCCTCGGCGCTACTCAATTCATCAAACTTATATTAATATTTAGCAAGATCGTGTTTTTCTCTTTCGCTTGTTAATCGATAGATCCCGGAGATTGAGAATCTGTATTTAGTCTTAGATTTGAGGAGAACGGCCTCAAGTTCCTACAATAGGGAAAACTTTCCCCGACTTAAAGAGATCTACAGCCAAGGCACATTATCAACCCCACTGTAACATATATTCACCGTAGGCTTTCGCTAAGATAAGGATGAGCTTATCTTAATCCTACTGATCATCCTTCAAAAAAATCAATATCAACTTCCCAGACGGCGATACTGCTTCGTCTCATTTCTCATATACAAGATGGCGCCCGCCCCAAAATACTTAATCCTCCTCCCGGACAAAACAAAAGGCCCTTGATCACGGGGAGCTCTCAAAACAACTCCGTTCATTCTCCATCAACCGCGCAGTGTCTTCATGATCCACTTCGTGATATTTTATAATCTTACGATCACGCCAATATGCATCTACACTACCGCCCCGAAAACCAGCTTAAGGAAATTTATATGGTTACACTCTTCTCCACATTCGCTCTCTCGCGAACGGCACGTAATCATCCATGGTGAAAACTTTCAAAAGTATATTGCGATTTCTCGTATCTGTAAACCCCGGAGCTCCGTATGTCTATCGATGACCATGGAGAGAAATTTGCGAGAAATGTATTGCTTTACTACTTGAGCTCTGCCGGTTCCTGAGCTTTTTGTTGTTTGTGTTTCGTTTTATATAAAAGGAAATAGCAGTATTTTTTTTTTTTTAATATCGTCTGATATATAAGACCATGTTATCCAACAAAATAACAAAAAAGTAAAGAGAATTGATAATTTCAAGACCTCGAGATTTAAAATTCTCTACCCCCTCTTACAAAATGAGGCACGGCCAGCAATTTGTATGGCAACATCCACATCCACGCGGTATCAAAGGCTATTGTACTCAAAGAGCTTGCTACAACGTCAGAAGAAGAGTACGGGATAAGCTCAGGTACTATGATTATATAGCTATTTTTATTATTGGGCGCTCTATATATATTAACTGAGATCAAAACTTAATATTTTGAGCAGGCGTACGAATAATAACGCTTTCGAACTTCACTTATTGCCATTGCGGAATTCAGTCTTTATTACTTAGGCTGTATCATACTTATAGAAGTATCTACTGAGTAGATTGTATTGTATTGTATTCAAGGCTGTTAAATAAGATTTTTGCTACTCTCATTTGAAAAGAGAGAAAAAAAAAAAAGTTGCTATATATTTGTAGAGAGAAAAAAAAAAAAAGGGGGGGGGTTGTAGAGAAATAAAAGTTTTGAGGATCTTGAAATTATCATGATCAATTCTCAAAATAAAAGCGAATGCCGCACGGACACGGATTCGGAAAAACACCATATCTAGCTCCTGCGTCCGTCTTTGATAGAAACAAGAAAAAAAAAACGCTCGCGATCAAGCGAGAAGGAGTTCCGCGGAAAAGGGTATCTAAACGGAACAAAGTAGCGAAATATACTTGCTGAAAGATAAACCATGCATATCGTCGGCGATGGTTCTTGCTAATTACGTTATTATTATAAGCTTTTATAAGTAATTACTGGTGACGTTTTTTTTTTACCATATGGAACCACTTGCAAAATCGAGGAAGCCGTTTGGTAGTTACTTAGTAGGTAGTTGGTTGTCTTCCGTGTACAAAAACGTGCGCATCTCCCGTTATCTCTTTCGGAAGTTTCGGCCTTAACTGCCGCCTAGAGCCTAAAGTTGCTTTGGGGGAGCGCACCCCACTGCTCCCATCTTGCTACTTCGCCAAAAGTATAGGCAGTTTTACTCCACCAAAAGCAAAAGAAAGTCCAGAATTTGTATTCATATCGCCAATATGACCAGCCATTAACGTTTGCGATGGTGGTCCCTGAACTAAAAATCTTTTGCCAAGGGTTCAGGGTTTCTTCTCTTTGAGCTTGCAGCAATTAAATCCTGGGCTAACTTGAGAAGGAAGTAAGGCGAAACGCAAGAAATATTTTGAATATGATGATTCTCACTAATCAGCAAGCAGGGGAAAAAGAAAAAAAGTGGAAAGCTTTGAAGCAAAAACTCTAGGCGGGACTCTAGAACTCGAGAGGCTTGAACCAGAACCTTTGTCGAACTTACCCGGTCCCAGCTCAAGCTTCCATCCAAGTCTGAAGTTCGCAAAAAGAAAGAATTTCGAAACAAACTTTTAACGTTCCGGCATCAGAAGGGAAGGAAAAAAAAAAAAAAAAATTGGTTTCGTGCATTTCAGGCAGAAAGGAATAGGGCGACCAACAAGCACGTTGCAGCCCGTTCGTGGTAATATCGGGCTAGCTTTTTTTTTCGTGTTTTCTTCATGGCTATTCCTATATCGTTATACTGAGCAAAACGGAAAGATTTCATATCATATTTTCCAGTCGGTTAATAGTATTTCAGGCCTTAGGCTGGGTTTTATAAGAAAAGGGAGAAAGTAGGATATAGAAAAAAGTTTCCTATACGTATGCTTAACTATTGATTGGCAATTAAAAGGGAGAGAAAAAAAAAGGCCTGAAAAATATCACCCCTTTTTCAAATTACCGTGGAATTTCTGGTACGGTCACTTACGGTCTGAGGTTTGATGGCAAAATACTTAGTGCCCGAGCCAGGATAAAAAAAAAAAAGCCGCCCCTTGCACAGGGCAAATCTCTAAATCTCTATCTAGCGCGACATGTGCAAGACATGATTCGCCATTTTTGGCTCTTACGTTAAAGGGGTGGAAATCGATTCCCGGGCTCTTTTTCTTTTCTGTAGCGTGGAACAACCCGCCTTGGCGACGACAGCGAAAAAAAAAAAAAAAAAAAACAGCATGTCACAATTCCCAATGCTGTGGGTTCCAAGCTGTCCGATTTCAAGTTTGGGTCCTGCATCTTGGGTTTCCAGAAAATGGTGCACCGATGCGGAGCTATTTAAATTTCGACGGTGTGGCGTCCAAACCTACGCCAAATACGCCAAAAAGATCGTGTCCTAAATATCGTTGCCTGCTCTGCCTGGCTCCGAGCCTATGTCCTAATCAATTTTCCGCGTCCGCTTTATGCCATATGGCCTTCTCCTATTTCGTCGCTGTGTCCTTTTTTTTGCTCTTTGTCAAAAGAGTAAAAAGAAACGAGCACGAGCAAAAGGGACTTAAAAAATAAATTGTCTGATAATTAATCAATTAACATTATATTAATTGCTCGTAAAATGAGGTTTGCTGGGAAATGCGTAAATGAGCAACACATATCAGCTAAGGAAAAGAGAAGCGAAGAAGGGAAGAAAAAGGTGTTGGTTTCGTACCTGCACCCGTAGAAAATTTTCCCCCCCCACTCTCTTAAAGCTATCGCGAAACTCGTGGGGACAGGGAAGTTGTGCCCTGAGGCTATAATAGCCTACAGCCGTGATAAGCGTAAAGGGGTCATTTGGTATTTGCTACGTTGTCGTAATCTTCTTTTGATCGTGATTAATATAATGAGGTGACCCCGTCCTCTCCGTGTACCGGGTCTTTCCCACCCCAGACTGTTATATATATTTATATATATATGTCATAGATCTCGATCGAAAAGAGCCAAAGGATTGGAAACGAGGAGGAAGGTTTCGATTTTCCAAGCCTCGAATATCTTCGTTTTCTTTCGATAACAATGGCAATGTCAACCTTCTCGACGGGACAGACGGTGGATGATTTGAAACAGATCGCCAATTGTTTGCTACTGTCAGCGGTAATAGCAACTTTACATTTCCGGTCCTTACAGATCCGCATTATGTCCCTCCGACCCGTGGACCTTGGATATACTCTATCGTAAGCGTTACAACGATCCTCGCCGTAATCGCGGTTGTCCTCCGGTGTATCTCGAAAATAAAATGCAGTCCGAACGGCAAGATTCTGGTGGAAGATTGGGCAATAATTACGGGACTGGTAAGTTAGCATAGATATCTCTTTCCGATCCTCTTAGAAGGTTTTGTTACTGAACTACCTATCTCATGGTCCGTTCAGATCTTCACCGTCGCGTCAAGTCTCGTAATGATCATAGGGGTTGCAAAGTGGCAATTCGGGATGCACATCTACGACCTACGGTTCGAATCGTTAGACATTAACCTCAAGCTCGCATGTACGTAACGACGTTTTTTTTTTTTTTTGGTCATCTGCTTAACCTCCGTGCGGAAACATTTTTCGCTTACCGTTTTACTACCAGTCGCCGGACAAATCATATACCTATGGGCAACGATGTTCATCCGTCTCTCTCTTCTCCTTTTCATCCGGCGGTTATACCGAGAGATCTCACAACCGATGTTCTGGTCTGCTCCACGTTCTGTTACATCAAACTTCTTTCACTGCGTCGCTGCTTCGTTGGCGTACATCTTGCAGTGCAATCCCGTCGAGGCTGCCTTCAGCGTCAGGTTCGAGATGGAGCACGGAGTTTGCGAGAAGATTGCAC
Source organism: Pezizomycotina sp. ARF18 (assembly GCA_002224055.1). Lineage (NCBI taxonomy): Eukaryota > Fungi > Ascomycota > Pezizomycotina sp. ARF18. Next base: position 53,187 of record AZLU01000021.1, read on the forward strand.
TCTATTATGCCTTCTGCGCCGTTGGGATGATAGCGGATATCGTCCTAATCCTCCTTCCGATTGACCTCATGCGTCGCCTGCGAGTGGAATCGAGAAAGAAAGTCCAGATGCTGGGAATGTTCGGCCTCGGGTCATCGCGTGCGGTGCCTCTATTATTAGATTCGCGTTCCTATTTAGGTCCCTTCGATCGGTGGACGCATCCTGTAAGCCTCCACCCTAAAAGACCCTTTAAAAAAAATAGTGGAGAAATAGAGTATTAACAATATCCGCAGGGGAAGTCATACCTACCTCAATCTGCTGTGCCCTCGAGGACACCCTCGCCATCATCACATCTTGCATCCCGTATCAAAATGATCTTCACATCCTCCTCCTCGATCCTCCCGAGAGCGTCCGCCGCGCCTCGACCAGGCAGGACCCCAGCAGTGACGCAAACGAGCTCGTCAACGTGAAATTCAGGCGGCCGAGCATGCACCAGTGGGAAGTGAAGAGGGTAGTCTCGGACTCCCTCCGCGGCGGCTCTACCTGTTCGGGGCAACCGTATCCGTCGTCGTGACTTCACCCAACGGAGAGGTAGCGGAAGAACTCGATATGGCAAAGCCCTCTTTGGAGTTGGACGACGCGAGAACCGTGAGGCCGACATACAGACGAGCCGAGAGATGCACGGGACGCATCATCGTATTCTTGGTTCGACTTCAATGCCTCGCCGCGGAGCTGAGCTACGATCTGGAGAGAGCGTTATCGGAAGGGGAAGTCGCACTACCGCGGAAACACCACCTAGCCGTAGGTTCTTGTTGGAGGCCCGTAATGCATGAAAGGAAGATCGTTCGTTTTTCCGGCAGTATTTCATTTGTTTTGTTTGTCGGATTCTCAATATTTTGGCGTTAAAAAAAGGCGTTGCATTTGCTTCATTGTCTATTGCATTGTTTCATTTCGTGGGTTTTCTTTCTTTCTTTCTTTCTTTTTTTTTTTTTTGGAGAACTTTCTTTCTTCCGTTTTTGAAGTGTTCCATGATACCCGGCGTTCTTTCAGGCTTTTAGATATATACATACACATATATTAAGTATATTGGGATATAAAGAGGAGTATAGATGACTGATTATTAGATTAGAAGGTTGAGAGGCAAGAAGAAGAAGACAAGGAAGAAGAAGAAGAAGAAGAAGAAGAAGAAGAAGAAGAAGAAGAAGAAGAAGAAGAAGATGATGATGATGAGGAGGAGGGGGAGGGGAGGGTTATTGGAAATTTACCCCGATGATTTACGATAGCAGGTGTTGTATGACACTTGCATTTTCACTTCACACTGTAAATAATTAATTTCAAAACAAAATATAGTAGTAGTACTACTAATAATAAATGGCTTTTTTTTTTCGTATTAAATACTTTAAGAATATATAATTACTAGTTAACCTAACAAAACTATTAGAAAGATGAAGACGGCAGTGCTGAACGTGACCCCCGGGGAGTAAAACAATCAAATCTAACAGTATATTGAATAAACTATAAAATGTACAAAAATGTACAAAATTTCAAGAAAGCGGATGGGTATATAATGCTGAACAAGTAAGTAAGTGTTATAATAGTCATATTGGAAAAGTAGTATGGGTGTATTCATGTAAGGGAGCTTGAACTTCAGCAGTCCAGGCCGGCAACGGTTTCTAGACGGGGGGCCCAGTCAATTTAGCTATCCATTCGACTGGACTTTTCGCCTTTGGCCGCGTCACTGCTCCCTTCTCCGTCAGCGATGTAAGCATTCTCGGTCGGTGAAAGTTGCGGAGAGATTCCATGTGCCTCAGCCTCCTCGAAATAGCATTCGCCTCCGTTTCGGTATCTGGGGGCATAACATCTTCCTCCCGTATCTCCTGCGCGATATCGCGCCCATCGCCGCCTTTCTTCCTCTCCTCCCCGGAATTTTCTTTTGTATCATTGTCCGTTTCTGTTCCTCTTTTGCCTCGCGTAGCGCCTTACTCTTAAAATTAACAACGATGACGTTGATGCCCTCAAATTCGCCGTCATGAACCCGCGGAACTCATTGATGTAGTCCGCGTCCGGCGAGTACGTGCCACTGTCGTTATCCAAACAAATTGTCCACTCGTGCTTCTTCCTTCCTCGCTCACTAAAATACTCATTACCTCCTCGTCCTCCTTGAATTCCCCGGCCATATCTTTCGTCTTCTTCACGAAGAACTCCCCGCCCCAAGTAACCGTTTCCTGCCCGTCGGCGTGCATGCTGTGCTTGCTCAGCTTGTTGACTTTATACTGGTCCCCGTCTCGCAGAACCGCCACTCGCCGTCCCTTACGATCACGAACGTGAAAATCTTGCTCTCGACGTGCGGCTGCAGGAGCTCGACGAGGCCGCGGCCGAGGTCTTCGCCCACCAGCCGCCGAAGACGTGTGGGAGTTGTAGCCGTAGATGTTCTGGTACTGCTTGCGGATGAAGTGGTGCGTGAGACGGTAGCGGAGCTTGGACGGGTCGAAGGACTTGGCGTGCGAGGCGTCGGCGGAGAAGCGTAGGGCCTCCGAGGGCGGCGGGTGGATGAGGTTGATCTTGTAGGCTTTGAAAGGCGCGGAGTTGCTTCCGTCGTCGGAGTGCTGAGGAGCTGAAGCGACCAGGTTGACGACGGGGAGAGGTGAATTGAGAAGCGGGTGGGGTTGACAAGGTGTACGTCGTGCTTGTCGGGAAAGGTTGGCGGGAGAAGTTTATCTACTCGGAAAGCAAAGAAATTGTCAGCTAGAGTGCCAAAATAACGTTTCTGTGGTAGGAAGACATCACTTACCGCAGTTTCAGCGCAGATTTCGCAGTCGGTGTACGATTCACAATATCGTAGGCGTGCGTCAGGACTTGGATGTGTTTCGCGCCTTTGGAATTTCTTGTCGGCAAACTAAAAGTGAGTCCATCTGCGCCGACGAACTTCTGATAAAAAAAAAAAAATTTTTTTTTTTCCCCAAGCCGCCATTAGCTCTGATTGAACATTACAAATCTCGAAAGCAAAGAATGTTCCTTTGTCGGCATACCTCGAGGTTGTCGGGCAGCACATACTTTACGCTGCCTAGTTTATCGTCAAGCCTTTTGTGAGGGTCCTCATCGTACAACTTTAGTTTAATGTATGTGCCTTGGCGAACTCCTCCGATTCTCCACGATTCATTCCATTCGGATCTCTGTTATCGCAAAAAGACGTATTAGCACTTCATTTGCGTTCCCCCTCCAACAAAACATGAGATATATCGGAAGCGAACCTGGTTCCCTCTTTGTCGACGTCCGAAAGTGAACGCGACTGGCCGGCGAAGGAATCGGCCCTCGGTTCGCGGTGCCGGAACTTGAATCCGACGAACCACTGAGAGTTTTCGTGCTCTTGTCAAGCAGCCCTTTGACGTTCTTGACCTTGGCGATAACGTAGCCGTCGGATTTGCCCTGGAGATCTCCTACGCTAAATAGGGCGAATTTAAGGTACATCGCGGACATCAGCAATAAACCCCCGAAAACGAAAAATACTCCAAAGCTCTGCGCAACGCCAGAAAGATGACGAAACTCACGGAATGTGTTGACCACCGATGATGGTCAAAAACAGGTCGTAAGGAGGAAGCTCCGGAGCGCAGCATCGTCAATGTTTCCTTCCGTCATCCGTCGTCGTCATCTGCATAAGGGAGATCACTGGAGAGAGAGAGAGAGAGAGAGAGTCAGATCGGTTTCTCGGAGAATATTGGAAAGAGTTTTTTTTTTTTCCGAGGAGGTTGGTTGAAGTGAAAGAGAAGAAGAACCTGGCAATGTAGGAAAGTAGGTCATCGTTATTATTATTATTATTAGTAGTAGTAGTAGTTGTAGTAGTAGTAGCAGGTAAATACTTACTTACTAGTAATTATTATTCAATTAAAAACTCCCCGTAATAGCGTAATAGAATAAAGTAAATAGCAGAGCGCAAAAATATACTACTACTACTACTACTACAGTAGTCAAAAAAAACACCCACACTTAACCTAGTAGTAGTACTAGTACTAGCTGAGCAGTAGGTACTGCCGGCATTGCATCTCGCCCAGGAGTCGGGACTTATTATTACCATTTAAGCCTTTGTGCCAAAGAATTTATTGGCCCTACTTGGAGATCTAGATAAGTTCTTGATAAGATGGTAGGAATAATCTTTATCGGATTTAACTTTAACGCTCCTTATAAGAATTTATCTCAAGGGCGACTTTTTCTTCCTCCTTTTGAAAAACCTTCATACAACTATCTAGTCATTTCTTAATACCTACTTAAGTACCTAGGTTGTAGGTATCATCGCTTCCAGTGTCCCATAAAACCCCGTGACGAGCTAGGACAAGCCCTCTTAGTTCAACAAACTGCCGCCAGCTGTCCTGAACGAGCCCGGGTAAGTCTTAGTTGAGTTGAGTTTTTTTGTCCAACAGCCAATAATTGAGTTATGGTTAGGCTCTCAACACGCGGTGACCAGCAATCCGCTCCAAAAAAAAAAAAAAAAAAAAAAAAAAGAACATGGCAATTCCGAGTGTCACCAAGGTTCTCGTCTCAGGGCTGGAACCCGATCTTCAGGTTTAAGCTATAAAGCGATGAACACAATGACCTCTTACCCCAAGCACGTTCCGATAGGACTGGAGGAGGGACGTGCCTTTTGCGGGGAGGGGAGGGGATGGGAACTTCCCCAGAGAACCTTAAAGCTTTACCGAAACCAAAAGAGAGTTCTCTCTCTCTCCATGTGGTTGACGATCAATGAGGTTATATTGCTGGACCTTGCGGAGCCAGCTTCCTCTAGGCTTTGCCGACAAAGCCCTATGATCCACTATCAAACCTTCGAAACGGGGGACGCAGACAAAAGGCCGAGAAAAGTAGTTATAAATTGGTATATCTTCCGGAGTTTTGGTTTCATTCCTTTTTACTTTCTCCACCTCTTCGTTGTTCGATATTTGGACGCAATACATATCCTAAAGCGCCGGCTTTTATTTATCTTATAGGGGTAAGAAGAAAAACAAAACAAAAACAAAAACAAAAAAAAGAAAATAATTGCCCGCGATGATTTCAGAAAGGGCTCCCATTCGCAAGCTTCTTCTCGCCGGTCTTTTAGGGCTTTCGGCGGTCGATGCGGCCAATATCAAGCGTGCGGACGACGAACGATGCGGCACGACCCTTACCCTTCACGGGAGGGAAGAGCCTATTACCGTTACTAGGTGCGACCAGTCGATCACCGTCTCCAAAAGGTCAAGCTTTGTTACCGCCAGGGCCGACTGCACGGCAGCCGGCGAATGCACGGTCGTCCCGGGCGCTGCGCCGGTCATGGTTGCCGGCCCGACAAGGCTGCACTCGAGGATCGCCGTCGAGACTGCCGTCGTAGAGAAATACGAGGACTGGGAAAAGCACGAGAGGGCTTGCAAACACCGCCGTGATTTTCCCGGCGCGCCTTTTCTGCCTGTTCTCCCTCCTGTCCCGGCCAAATACAGAAGACCTGGACTGCGGTAACGGCCAGAAGTGCTTCTATACCTACAACGCCGATCTGTACCGCAGACGGTCTACGCGTCTTTCCCTACCATCTCGGTTACCACGACTATCACCAGCATTGTGCTTCCGACGTATACCGTTGCTTTGGGCGTTTCGGTCGGCTTGAAGCCGACCACCATCGTGGAGACTATCACTAGAACTGTAGATACTACTACTACGGTCTCTACTGCAATCACGCTTACCGTAACGTCTCCTGCGTAAGTAGCTCCGTGCTTTTTTTTTTTTTTTTTTTTTTTTTTTTTTGTTAAAAAAGAAGAGGAATTTTGTTGATACATTGAAATGCTTCCCTTTCCTTTTACCTTTGCTCACTATGCTATGTATAGAACTCGAGTATCCCACCACTGGTTACCGATGTTCCGCAGTTCGATTTGTCTATCCGTCTCCCGCGAACTTTGTCGTCGAAAAGCGCGATGAAGCATCGTCAGGCCCTCAGGCATTCGTCCACGTCACGGATGATGGTTCCGCCAGCATCTCCACCACGGATTTCAGGAAGTTCTCATTGGTCGACGGTAATCTTTTCGCTACAACCCAGCGATGGAATAATCTCATTCAAAAGTTGGACTCCGTCGCGTGGAAACTATCCAGCAGCTCCGTTTTCGCTTTCTACACCGACCCTTCCGAGGATCTTTCGAACGAGATCGTGCAATACGGATTGGCCGAACTCGGTGACACTTCCGGCGGTCTGTCCTCGACCAGCGTGTACATTTTGGCCGTTAAGCGTGACCCGACGACCGGCGCCATCACGAGCAGCCAGCAGATCTACATGTGCGCCACCAACAACCGACCTCGATTCGCCGCGCCTGTTCCTCGTCAAAGCTCCCGTTCCGGGCATGTGCGAGAGTGTCCTCATCACAGCATCTACTGGCGACGGCGGCGATGACGGCGGCGACGGCTCCGGGAACGTCAGCGGCGGCGGTGGCGCTACCGGGATAGGAGATACCCTGTTGGAACTGGTAACCCCGGGGACAACACCGAGACTGGCACGCAAGCCACGAAAACCGACGAGTCGAACCCCAACGAGACCCGGTCTGGCGAAGCCACTGAGACTGGTGGCAATGGTGAACTTACTGATGTCCCCACCGGCACTAATGCCATAGAGACGGTCACCGGAACGGGCGACGCCGGAGCTCTGCCGTGACGCCTTCTGTCTCGGAACCGCCATTCGGCGTTTGCGACGGAACCAAACCGGCGTGCACTACTGGGCAATAGAAAACTTCTCCGTCCTTGAGAGTTTAAATCAACATTTGCAACCTGAGGAAATAGCAAAGTAGCATGGTCGTGTTGTAAAGTTATCCATCACGACTATGTTAGCCTATCTAAACCCTTAAAAAAAGTATATCAAAGAAAAAAAAAAGTTCCAGTTTTATATCTAGATTTCAAGATTTCGGGTACATTTTTTTTTTTTTCCAAAGAATATCTCTCTGTACGTTTTAAAAAGCTGTCAATCAATTAATCAATTAGCAGTAATTCTTCATCGAGCTCTAGCCTCGTGCAATATAAAAGCTTAAAAAAAAAACCATCAAGGCTGCAAGCTGAACAAATATGGATAGAATCAACCTTTGAATTCATACTGAGATGCTATTGACGTATCGTCGAGATGCATATTTGGCATCACTACCAACCAATCCGCCATTTCGTGTCTGCTCCAAGTTCCAACGTCGCTAGTCTCGATCTCTCCCGAAGCACGGGCGAGGGCAGCTTCGCCAGCTGTACATTGCGGTGAGTGCTAATCACCTTTAGCTTTTGCATAATGATATATCTCTTCGACCCTATAGGATCCTATAGAGTATAGCTTATTCCTAGTAGAGGCAAAAGTGTCCTCACATACTTTCTTTCGACGGCATCGACAACGATAGAGCCTTTTAGACCGGCGGTGTCCTTCGTTACACAAAACCACCGGTGTTGTTCCTTCGCGCAATGCAAGGCTCAAAGTTTGACGGTATAATTTGGTCCTGCCGGCGAAGGGGATACAAGAAGGCTATGATACAAGCTTTTTTTTTTTTTTTTTTTTTTTTTCTCTTCGTGAGGCTACCATAAAACAAGCCTAGTATTCGAGGCATAGATTTTTTCATTATGTTTTTCTTCTCTTTAAAAAGTTACTTAGTAAAAGCTAAATTTTTCTATACGATTTTTTTTTTAATCTATGTCGCAAGGCAAGAGAGTACTGACGGAAGAGCGCGCCAGCTTTGGTTAAGGCGTCTTCGTTTCAAAATTTGAATATTACAAGTATACTTAACTTCTCCGCTAAGTTTAAGGCAGGGAAGGGTTACGAGAGGTATAGTTTTGTAGGCCAGATGTAAGGTAATATAGGCTGTATAATATTTAATCTATTTTGAGTATTTTGGGTATTTAGATATGTATTTACTACCTTATATAGCTAGTACCTCATATATATAACTCTGGGGGGCCTTCTCCTTGTCTGTCTTTTTGAAGCACGTTTCTGCGAGAAAAAGTATTTGTCTTTGAAGTTATACAAGTTACATGAGTAGAGAGGTACATGAAAGGCGCGACTACATGATCAACTTAAGAGAGCAAGAACAATATCTATGTATATACTTATACTAAGTATATTTAAAAGGATTCGGACAATTTTCTAGAGAACCGGTATAGCAAATTGGAAAATGAAAACGAGATTCAATAACATTACTTACCATTCGTTGGGGAGCAATAAAAAAAAAAAAACACCGCGCAGTTCTGATTATAAGGATGCGGACGACCTTTTTATACTTCATGCTCGGCGACGAAGGCCTTCAATTTATTCAAGAGGCCCTCCTCCTCGCTTGTGGCTTTGTTTGCGATGCTACTGGCTTCCTTCACGCCCTGGCTGACCTCTTCGGTCCTCCCTTGGTGATTCCTTCTTGTAAGGCACGCAGGAGCTCGTATTCGCTCTTTTCCTTGCCGCTGCCGGCGAGGTTTTCCAGAGCGGCAGCGGTTTCTGCCTCACTCCCGCGTTGCCTTTGATGAGGTCGGCTAGGTTCTTCGACCCCTCGGCCGGAACGCTGGGCTTCTCCAGCCCGTCATGATCTGCTGCCTCAAGGCGTGGTCGTTTCCGGCGACGTTGAGGAGGGCGTACTGGACGTCCTTGGCGCCGCTGCTTTGGGCGGTCTGCGCGCGGAGAGGATATCCTGGAGCTTCTGGGCTCTGATCGCCGGGTCCATGTCGGCGTCGTTTTTAAGCTCCTCCAACCCTTCGACAGCGCTCTGCTTCTCTCTGTCGGCTAGCCTTTCCTTGAGGGCGAGAGTGCCTCGGAGGAGGAGAGCGCTTTGGCCTCGCTGAGTAGCTTGGCGTTGGCGGGGCCCGGGAAGGCTTTGGCGAAGTAGTGCTCCAGCCTTGGGTCTCCCTTGACGGCGGCCGCGAGCTTTTCGGCGGCGTCGTCCGCGCCGGGCTTTGAAGGCGTTGCTACCCCCCGGAGGATCGCTTCGGGATTTCCGTGCTGGATAGCGCGGTAGGTCGAGATTTCGTTGAGGACGGAGTTCAGGCGATCCTCGGCCGCCAGCTTCGCCTGCTTCTGCTCGGCCAGCTGGGCTTCGTCTGCGGCCTTCTCAGCGTTCTGCTTCGCCTCGGTCTCGTAAAGGTCTCCCAGCATGTCACCGTAGGAGTCCGAAGGGAAATATCTCTTGAACTCATCTTCCAGCTCCTTGTCCCCTTAACCGCGGCCGCGATATCTTTGGGAGCGCTGTCGGCGCCGTCGCGGAACGTCTTCTGCGCGCGGTTGAAGATCTCCTGGAGGTCACCCTTGCCGGTTCATAGTAGGTTTTGATATCGTTGAGGACGACCTTGAGCTCCTGGCGGGCGCCCTCGACATTTTCGTCCTTTATCTTCCGCAACTGCTCCTCGGTCAGGAGCAAGGGATCTTCGCCGTCGATCCGAACCACCGGCCGAGGCCGTCTTCCAGATATTCACTCTTGAGGCTGGAGGCGGATCTTATCTTGTCAGGTTCTACTTCCGTCGGGGCACGGACTCGGGGAATTCATTTACGACGGGCTCGTCCTTCAGCAATTCTCCTTTATTTTTTTTTATATATCGTGAATTAGCCACTTGCGTTACGCGACCGTTTATAGTCTGGATTTTTTTTTATGGGGGAAAGAAAGGGAACGTGGTCAGGACTAACCCTCCTAGCAGCCTCGCAGCCGCGATCTTAGCCTCCCTGCGCTCTATCATACTGGTCACGCGGGGGTCCTCAAAGAAGGCGCCGAGGTGCAAAATATTGAACCTGATGTAGTTGTAGATCTTGGAGAGCAACGAATCGGACGCCTCCACGGAGAACATCTTATCCAACTTGGCGGTCCTCCTCCTTAAGGAAGTCATGAAGCCGGTAGCCTTGGTAACCTCCTCCGAAGAAGGTTTCTTCAAGATTGTCTCGGCGTTGGGGACGAAGCTCTTCGTCTTGGATCCCACTTGCCGTAGTAGTTCTCAAGCGTCTTACCTTGGTCGTACTTCTCAAGCGACTTGTCGGCCATTTCCGCTTCGAGGCTCTTGAAGTCGGGGCTGCCCTCCCCCGCTTGTAGGCGTAGATGTACTGCTCGACTTGGTCCTTGGGGATTGGTTCTTGCTTTTTGTCGAGGAACTTGAGGTTTTCGCCTTGTCCTACATTTTCATCGGTGAAGTATTAGCTGACAGGAGAATATAGAAAGAGGGCAGGGGGAAGTAATTAATATGTTCTGTTCGAATTCTAGGTATATGTATTACTTACAGCTCTAAGCTTAGCATCCGCAGCCGCCGCGGCATAGCCTTCTGAACAGACTGAGCGGACTGAGCGGCAACAATGAGCGCATCCTTATTCTCTTCGAAGAACTTGGCGATCGGGCGGAGCGCCGGGTCATCATTGGGAACCTTCGTCAATTCGACGAAAGGTTGCGCCAGGGCCTCATCGTGGACGAAACTGGGACTGCTGAGGACGTCCCGGCGTTCTTTTCCAAAGCTCTATGCTCCTCTTTAGTAAGAGGCTCGAGGCCCGCGGCTTTTGCGTTTCTTGCTTCTTTTATGGCATTTGCCCAGGCGACGCTGACTTGCCCGAGCTGGTCAAAGGCGTCGGGCTGTGATTGGAAGGGGGGGGGGGGTTGTTTGTTAGTTTGGGATCTTGTGTATAAAAAAAGTTCTATATTTTTTTCCCTCCCTTTCTTTTCCTTCCTTCCGCTTCGTTTTCTCTTACCTGTACGTCATCTATGGGGTTTGCCGGGGCAGCGGCTGCAATGATCGCTTCTTAACCTCCTCCACGTCATCTGCGAGGGAGGTGGTGGACGACAAACGAGGCCGTCCTTCCCGCTCTCTTTGGGATGCTGTTCTTTGAATCCTAGTGTTTTTCAAAATCAAGTCAGATATATATTTGTCTAAATATTTATATAAAGCATGCGCCCGGAAAGTCTTTCTGCTCTCTTCCTCGATGAGAAATTTTATAGAAAGGATAGAGATGTGTGTGGTAAGGCAGCACTATTTGCGATTTGTTTTGTATTATTTATGTTCTTTATTTAATAGTAAATCGAACTTACAGTATATATAGAGGTCCGCGGCCCGCTAGCGTTTGGGTCATATTCCAAGACGGATGAACCCAAACTGTTTTGGGAGTGGTCCCGGGGAGTCGGGGCGGCTACAACGAGGAGCGAACCTCCGAGGGCCGCCGAGGCGGTCATCAACTTGCTGAAGTGCATGGCTAGAGCGGAGAAGTCTTAGAGAAAGAGTTGTTCCTTTGTTGAAGATACTGGAGAGAAGTGTATACCCTCTTGGATAAGGATATTATAAGGGAGGAAAAAAACAATGAAAAGAAGAAAGAAGTATTCTCGATCTTAAGAGGTGGAGATACAGTTATTTATGTCCTTGGAAAAATACGAAAGAGATATCAATTCACTCAATCAAGATCTTGGAAAAACCTGTACGCATGTACGATTCTAGATCATCACGCAACGTAATATTAAAGTATATTCCTTCGAGTGAATTGTTATATTTAGTATGGGATATAAGGAGGAAGGGGTCTAGAATAGCCATAGTGGAGGTTATTTTATAAAGAGGAGGAAGAAAGTCACCTTCAATCTCGAGCTTCACGAACTTAAGTTTTATATCGACATCACATTTGTCGATTGGCTGTCGTCCGACATGTAAATTGCTTGTAAAATAAATTCGGTCTAGCGATATATACGTAATCAATAGTAAATAGATTGTTCTATATATCGCCCAAGTAATATTTTTCTATTCCTTATGCGAGCATTGCAATCGGCTGTGGTATATTTGTTTAAGCTTTTTTTGTATTGTTGTATTGTACCTTTCGATTCGTTGTGACTAGATCTCCTTTGTGAAGTTAAGTACTGCCTACAATTCAAGCAGGCGAAAGTAAATAGAGCGATTGAGCTTTTAAATGTAATTCGGGGAGGAAGCTTAAGTTGATGTAATTTTGACGATTTAGAGGATTAGGTGAACGGATATACCATCTAGACGGTAGCGTACTTCGTTCTTCAACAACTTAGGCTGGATTTTGCTTGGGTTATGATTATCGTGAGTAAACAATGCGTATGTGAGTACGTAGTGAAAGTAAGTCGCGTTATTTGGTATCAACGGAAGTTCTCGTTAAATTGAATGCATGAATCATACATACGGGATATTTCACTGGGATAAAAATATGGAAAGAAGGGATCATTATAGTAGACAAGCCCATCGTAAGCTCTATGAGGTTGCCTCTCTAATCAGTGGTTCACGTGCTTTTAAAATGTTATTCGATAGATTTTTAGCGGGTTTCTTGCCCGTTTTCCTTGAATAAAATTTACGGTAATTTTTTTACCGGCTTATATATGCTCAAGCTTCTCCATGACAGACTCAATGCCGCCGCTCCTAACTTGGTTAGCTATTGACGCCGTATCCGGGAACACCTGCTTGATAGCATTCTCGAGGTCCGCATTACGCCGGCGAGCTCCTTGATCAGCATATCCTGCCCGCCCTTGATGTGCTGCTCCAACTTCTTCGCATCGCTGAGCAAGCTCTTTGCCTGCTTGAGCTGCTCTTGCTAAGGGAGCTCGGCGACTTTAACTTTTCGAGCTGGCTTAGGTCTTGGGAGAAGTGCTTTTCGGCTGTGTCAACGGCGAAGAACTCGGGGTCGTTCTCGATCCTAGATAAGTCGAGCACGCTACCGACTTCGGAGGCGTCCTGGTCTGAGAATTGTCGGTTGATCCACTGCCAACTTCTGATAGGAGGCTGTCGTCTTGGGGAGGCTAATTTATTACATGACAAAGACGGCGGTTTTTTTTCAGCCATATTTGCTTCTCATAACCAATCCTTTGAATTTTTCTCTTCCCAGAACAGGGTCAAAAGAGTTTGATAGGAGCCAAGGTCCGAGACTTACCGTTGCTCCAGGTTTGTCTCAACCTTTTCGTAAGTCTCAACCTGTTTAGGTGTGTTTTCTGAAGCTTTTTTAGGAGGTTCTGTCGTTGCAGGTTCTTCCTTAGCGGGTTCTTTATTGGTAGATTCTTCCTCAACAGGTTTTTGCTTGGACTCCTCCGGCTTTGGCTCGGGTACGTAGCCGTGATTTTTCTTGTCTGTTTCTCTTAAATCTTGACGCATCTCCTCAAATTTTTGCTAGAGATTGTAATCTATCCATTAGCTATTTTATTCTTTGTTTTTTTTTTCTCTTTCCTTTCCTTTTCTCGTGTTCTATTGCAGTGGTTAGTTGTCACTTACGTTCTTCTTCACCAGTCTGCCATTTTCTTCCTTGCCTCGGTGACCTTTTTATCTTTGATACCAAGTTTTATCTTCATGTCTCTCCACCAGCGAGCGAGCTTGCCACTGTTGTTATGATCAAAGAAATCACCGATCATCCGTTGAGTTACGAGCTTGTTAATGACTTTCTCCTCGTCCTTCCATGCTTTGGTTTTCATGAACGCCTCCGCTTCCGCAACGCCCTTTGAGTTCATTATCGTATCGTGTTCGAGGTTCTTCTGAAAGACGGTCCATTTCATATCCCTGATGGCGTCAAGAGTGTCGCGCTCCTCGTCATAGTCTACCTTTCCGGTATAATACCGCGTCGCGAGGTCATCGATGAACCGGTAATCGTCCATCGTTAATGGCTGCGGGCCTTTGTCTAAGAGACCCGGGCGTACTTGCTTCTCGATATTGTTCGGACCCTCCGGTGTCATGTTCTCGACCCCTTGGGGTATTTTTCGTAGTAGCTCGGTTTAAGATCCAAGTACGAGCTCGCCACGATGGATATCTTTCCCTTCGGTTCTTCAGCCCTATACAGGTCCAACCTCTTCAATGCGCGCCTCCAGTAAGGAGTATCTTCCATGCCTGGAAATACGCTCCTTTCTCCCCGGTTTCCATTTGATATCCTTCTCGTTCTTATATTCATCTAGATACGCAAGATATCTCTTTCTATCTTCGTCCATGGGGAACTTTTCTTTAGCAGCTTTTTCGTCTTTCACGTCTTCGGCAGTGGGTTTCGTATCTTTGGTCACCTTCGGAGGTTGTTTCTCAGTGATCACTCTAGGTTCCGAGGTCGTCTCGTAAAATGTTTTAGAGTCCGTCATCGGATCGTGAAACTCCTCGACGTCGTCATCGGTTTCATCGCCAACCTCTCCCCGCTCCCTAGTTTGAAACAATTTATTCGCCCTCGGGATGTTCGCCCACATTTTCATTCCACCGTGCGGGTGTTTCGCTTCCCACTCCCAGAAGGTCAGTAACCTCCTCCAATCCGGATCGTGTCCCCACAATTTTTGGTTTATCATGTGTTTCGGAGGCGGTTTGCCCTCGACGTCTAATAGCGCCAAGTAGAACTTGTCGAATTTATCCTTCAGCGCGTCCTCGTCCGCGTTTTTCCACGCGGCTGTTTTCTGCTCTGCGCTGTAGTATTTATCGAAATCATTAACGATAGACATGTATTTTTCCACGTCAACACCCTTCGGAGTTACTACTGTGGTAATAGGGTGAGCGGGAATCGACGCGGCAACCGTTACGCTCGCTAGCGCCGCCGTTACGGAGATTACTTTACCAGCCGCATGGCGTACTGAGTGGAATATGTGTTATCGTCGTTCTTTTCTCGCGCCGATAAAAAATTTTATTGCGCAAGGCAAGGGGAGAAAGTGCAGTTCTACGCAATTGAACGCCCCTCTGCTGCTACGGAGCTAGCAGAAGGCCTGTAGGACTACGATACAGACTTCACATCTCAGGAGCCAAATCTCGTAAAAACTTTCAAAAACGTAATGCGTTCTGGGCCCCCAATTTTCATGATCGGTAATTGAACGCTGTGGCTCTTTTTACCTACTGTTCACAAAGTTGAAAGTACAAAAAGGTCAACAAAAGGTCACATATCGTATACTTTAGACCGAGACCTACGCCTAGGTAACACTTCAGATAGTGCTCTTACCTATATAACTCAGCGCGTATTTTTTAAAATATTTCAAATCTTATTATGATATCATTCGCTTAGCTACCTACGGTAGTGTCGTGAGTAATGTAGAGGCGGATAAGCCTAGACATAGTAGTATTGCTGTCGATACCCACGATAATACCGTCTGATAAAATTCCAAGCCGTAGGTGAGTCTTTGAAAACACGAGGTTCTGGAACGTTGTCTCGCAATCAATTAAACTTCATCTTAGGATCATGCGATAGCCTTGTAGTAACGATACTTCAACGCTGAGCAAACGCTATCTGGCTATTCTACTAAATCTAAGTAAATAACAAATAGAGGGTATATCATCTCAAATCTTAAGTGGACGCCAGAAATTAGGGCGGCGGATATAATTCGTCTATTAATGATGCTTATTACAGGAGTTACCGAACTTTTAATATATCTTGTAATTGACTTTGTAATAAAAACAGCCATCTAACTAATAATACATCACAAATGACGCCAAAAACCTACAATAATAAAAGAGACTCCTTAGGTCGGTAAAGAAGCACTTAGAGATTTGGGTTGTAGAATTCGCCGAGTTCGGCATATATTTTATCAAGGGATTTTTGCTATTGTAGAAAGCTTTTGATTAGTCCTCCGTTCTGTTGCTATAATTGCAATGGTGCGTGGTCAAGACAGGATTCAAGAAGATGGAAGTATATATCTTACCCGTTCGGGGACTTTAATATCAAGCGGTCAAGCGTAGTCTGCAAGTCTCTAAAACCGGCGCACTGCTCCTTTAGATTCTCAATAATGATTTCCAGCGAGTCCTTGTAATCATCAACGAAAGGGTGATAGGTCGGCAGAATGGCTTCGTATTTCTGGATCTGGAGGAATTTATCGAGTATTCCGTAGAAAAAGAAGTCGGAAGTGAAAGCGTAGCCGTTCCTGAGGCTTTTACGCGCTGACACCGCGCGCTCTACCGTCCCGAGTCTATCTCCGGGAGTTTTCTCAGCAGCTTGATGCTCGCGATAGCCGACTCCCGCTCAGACTTTTCGGTTTGGGTCTCACCGTGGCTCTCAAGTTTGAGAGTGAGCTCCTTTTGGGCTTTAGAAAGCCGGGTTTCGGCTCCGTTGACGATTTGCTGAAGTTCTGTCCAGGTTTCTTCAAACTGATCCTTCGCTAATAGTCCCGGCAATCCTGTCCCGTAAACAAACGGGGATTTTAAAGGGTAATTGTGAGCATCTAATACAGTGCGTAGGGCGAAGTAGGCCTCCGTTAGCTGCTCGTACTTTGTCCGGCCGTTGACGTAGAAGCTAAATAGAGTGCTAATAATGGCGTGATTCTTGCTGGTAAAGCTCCCGGAGATGGCGCTTTCAGTGCAACAACGCTCGCAAGCCGCTGGTTAAATGCCTCCAGAATCTTCGGCGCGAGCGAAGCAGTCGTCCATAAGAGGTACGACCCATACGCGGCTCCAACGGCATCCTTCAGGCCATTTTGCTCCTTCGGCACAGGATGCGCGGTCTCGTAATCGTGCCTGTAATCGCTGTATACCTGCAGGAGGGTGTCGTAGAACGCGTCTTTCTCCCTGTAACATGTCATTACTCCGGCGAGGGTATGCGTACTTTCAATACATGCTTCGGCGTCCTCGATGGCGGATTCTCCAGCAGACGTTACTTTGACGGCGAGGTCCTTGATACTTCCGGCCGCGAATTTATCGGCCGCCTTTTCCATTGCGGAGTAGTAATTTTCGTCTGTCATCCTTGCCGGTAGCTTCCACGGCGCCCACCCTTCGATCGAGGAAGCGGAACCGGCGTTGACTTGTCCATTTACTGGTGGAGCGGGTAGTGGGGCAGGTGCGCAGAACGCAACGTGAGATACACCCGAGGCCACAATGGCGACGGCGAGGCGAGCAATGGCAGACTTCATAGTTCTACAACAGCAAGAATTATGTAGAATATCTTGGATCTTGCGATTATAATATGAAATAGCGCTTCGCGACTTGAAGTAGACAAAGCCAAACGATTCAACGCTCAGGGAAACCCCAGGATCTTAAAATACTACGAATTCGCCAAGCATTTAAGAAGTTACTCTAGAATTCTTCTTCAAAGACAGCCATGTCATGGAATGCCTTGAATACGCTAGAAGCTTGGAGTTCGTGATGCTCGAATCTAAAGATGCTCATATATTAAGCAAAGAGGGCTAGGGTTTCATGCCTTGAACCTCATTCGCTTATGCCATAAATGTGGTATTCCCTACATCATGGACCAAAAACAAAAGCACGGTTAACAAATGAAATTCACTCAATATATTACGACGAGATAGAATGAAACGCTACTCGAATAGTCTCCATACGGATGTAAAAACGAGTAGGAATAGAAACTTGGAACGAAAAGCTAGCACTTCTCAAATGAATTTTCAAGACGGCTCCGGACACCATTTCCCACCCCCGAAATCACAAGAGCCTAAATGTTCAGAGTTTGGGCTATCAACGAGTAATTTCGTTTACAATCACATTACGAGATTTGACAATAGATCAGACCCAACAGATTTAAGATACTTTCAAGTGACGTCGCGCGTGATGGTCTGGAACAGTATGTGCTTTTACCTTTAGATTCATTGAGTTTTTGAGTTTGGGTTTATCCCCAGAACCTCAAGCGAAGCTTAAAACAACCTCCGAACATCGCGAACTGCCTTGATAACGCGATCATTAATATTGTTGAGCCATAATGAGAACGACGACATCATGGACGTCGGAGCTACCAAGAGTCAACAGAATTCTGGACTATGGTAACTTAAGCTCCAAGGGACTCTAGTCTAGAATAGTGATATAATACCAATTGCTGGCAGATTCAAAATGTGTATATTTATGAAGCTCCGGAGCGAAAAATGGATGGTCCTCTAGACAAAATCTGTGAAATTTCCCTCGAGTTTCTTCTTTTCCCAAAAGAAACAGTCTCCGTGGCTTCGAGAGTAAATAGAGACCGCTTCATTTGCCCTTGAAATTCTTTCAATTTGGACACGAGACCCATTCCGCCACTATATCGAGGCAGTTACAGAAAGCTAAGATGCATCGATCATTTCTGGCCCTCGTAGCCTATTTGCCGTTACAGGAACGGCTTTGCCGACGAAAAAGGCATAGAGCTAGTCCGGAGGAAATCCCGCGGTATCTTGAACAGTACCCGAAAACTACTGCTAGCGCTACCGTCAGTGCCAGCGCTAGCGCTACTGCTTCCGATACCGCAACCTTTTCTCAACAGCAACTTCCAGCGTGAGCGATTGGAGCGCTCAGTCTACGAGCACAGGAAGTTACTCGAGCTATTACACCCAATCTTCGGCTTCTAACACCGAAGCAACGGCTACGTCTACTACTGAGAGCACTCCGACTCCTCCACCCCAAGGAGACGAGGGAAAGAACTTGCAGACCATCACTATCTCCAGAGAGGAGTTCGAGGATGAGCTGGCCGCGTTTGAAAATCAAATAGAACAGGAGGACGCCAGGAAGCTGCAAACCGACGCCACAAATAACGAGAAATACCAACGCACTATTGAATATCTGAAAGAAAAGCTCCGCGAGAAGGTTCGCAACGGGCGATCCGGTCAGAGCAGCGCCGATGATGACGATGACGATGACGATGATAACTCCCACCCACGAGCACGTCAACTTCAGAGCCAAACGCCACTGAGACAGATGGCATCGCATTGTCTACCAGCTTGTCGAAGAAGGACAATAAAACGGAAACCCACGTAAGGTTCAAAAATAGAAAGGATCGCGATGGCATTACCATCAACGTGACCACCGACAGCACCGGCGGCTCGAACACCAATACCGACACGAACACCATGGACAAGAACGAGACCAACACGCCGCTGAACGACCTCGGAGTGGGTATCGGTTCCGCGAGCGTCAGCGCCGCGACCGTGTACGAGATCGAAAAGCTCAAGCAGGAGAGGAAAGCGAAGGCTGCCGCGGCCGCTCTCGAAAAGGCAGCCAAGGAATCGGAATTTGAGAACGAGGTACACGTCAAGGATGACTCGCCCAGTAGCTCAGACGGAAGGACCGGATCTACCAGTCCCAACAGCAGAAAAATCTCCAGGAAGGGCAGTCCAGGCGACCTCGAGACCTCATCAAGGGAAACGACGAGCAGCTGATGAAGTCCAGCGTCCTCAGCAAGTCGCAGCTCGAAGAGCTCGAAGAGCTCGACGACGTATCCCACATCGCGCAAAACAAGAACGGCTGGGAAGGCCAATTGGCAGAACTGAGGAGCGGCATAGCGAAAAATTTGAAACAGGACGGAGGGATTACAATCTAGAGAAGGCGAAGGAGCAGGCGCAGCAGGCGCTAACGATCATCCAGAGTCACAAGGGCAATAAAGTCGCGGGGCAGGAGCTCACGCGACTCCTGGTTGACGCCCAGCAGGCGTCCGGCGCGACTAGCGCGGAGGTCGCGCAAACATTGGGCATTATGGAAAGGTTGAAGACGGTCGGATCGGCGCTCAAGGACGCGGCGAAACAGACGCTGTCGCTACCCTGGGAGAAGCTAGATACGGGGAAACTCTCGACAGCATCACTAACAAAAATCCATTAGCGCTCATGATTGGGGCCAAGGAATTCTTAGTAGCCTGTTAAGTTAAACAGCAGATGATACTTACTGACAAAGTTAACGTTTTTCATAATAATAAACGCGGTTTCAAACGGATCGGGTTGTAAAATCTCAACGAAAAGATGTGCCTTTCCTCCGGCGTTTCGTGCGCGGATAGCCGCAATTACATGTTCGCCGTTTAGAATACAATGTAAAATTTCGAAATACATATATGAAATTCACTTATATTATCGTAGGTGTTGTAAGTATCTTTATGTTTGAGCATCACCATACGCAAGACCTCGCATGATACGAATTGAAAACATTCCGTAAAGTACACAAGCTCGACGAAGCTAGAATCGTCTTGCTCTTAGCTAGCGAATGAACCGCAGCACAACATAATTAGACACTGAGATCTAAGATTCCTAAGCTGGCTCGGGTCTACCAGCCGCACTTCTAGACAGCTATTTGATAGTATCTCTTATTTGCTCCCGAAGTAACTTTTGAATACAGATTCGTGATGTGACAAGATTTAATGAGTGATGTCATAATACACAATCCAGGCCTTTTTTACGCAAAGGTAAGAAATTAAATCAAGAGCATTAGCTTTACATTTTTCTAAACCGCTAGAGAGTTTAGTTTTCAAAAACCTATAATTGCGTATAGGATAGCTTAGGTAGAGAGCACTTTTATGTATATATATCTTCAGAATTAACGGATTTACTTTATGAGATCATGATGGAATAAAGGACTAAGATCTAGATGAACTAATACAAGGAGGTCTCGCCTCCACGAAGCGGGAAAGCTAGGTCAGAAGTGTCTACGAGCGGATAACCCTGTCTCACAAGAGACATAAACAAGAGAACGTGCCCGTCCTTTTCTGTATCTGGTTCTGATAGAATTTCATATTTTAGCAAATCTCCCGGTACGGTATTTTTTTATTTTATTTTTTTTTTTTTCATTTTCCTCTGACCTTAAGGAAATCGAGACTCTAGAGAGCTCATCGTAGACCGCTATAGAGCTTTAGATCTATACAATTCAAGCGGGTGTTTGTTTCAATCACGGCTTTCCCGTGAAAGCCTTTTCTTTTCAATCCTTCACAGGAATTATAGTCATAATATTAAAGAAAAATGTATCCCACAAAGAATACCTCCCGCTACACTGGGTTCTACCTCCTATGGACGTTCTTCGCCATCTTAACGGGCGTCTGCTGGTCCATGCCCGCCGCGTCCGGGTCGTCGTCGTCGTATGGCTTAGGATCCGCAAGGCTGGTCAAGCGGGTACCCAGGGAGGAAGTGCAGGCCAGGCGCGCGTCTCCTCCGATGCAGCCCGTGGGGACGCCTACGCCCATCCCCGCCCTGCAGAGGCACCCGCACGACGGCAACGGCACGCTGGAGCTCCAGTTCGCGAGGAAAAACTTAAGTATACACCTTGAGATGAAGAGGCGGATTACGCGAAACGTGAGTCAAGGATTTCTTTCCGCTGTGCAATTTTTTTTTTTTTTTTTATATATATAACTTTATGCACCGTTTTATGGATATTTGACTGACGCTTTTTTCTTGGGTGGGTTTTGCAGTCTATAACGAATTGAACGCGCAGAACAGCAACTTCAGCGCCGGCGGTCACTGGGAGGACATGGTTGCCGTGGGAGTCGCCCTCGGAGCCGGCGTCCCCGCCCTAAAATACCTCAAGGGCCGCCACGAGCTCGGCAAGACCATGGACAAATGGCACTCCGAGCAGGACAAAGCTGGATGGACGATAAGAAGATCAAGTGGGACAAAGGCGAAGACCCCGAGGAGCTTAAAAACGACTGGCGCAAATTCAACAAGGTCCGCGACAAGAAGATCAAGCAGCTTGAGTTCGAAGCCAACGAGCTCCAGAAGAAAATCAACAAAGCGGAAGGTACCGATCCTGAGAACTACGAGAAATGGAAGAAGGAGCTCGGGGAGTATGATGATCTGATCGGAAAGATGGAGAATAGCAAGTATACTTCTGCGAGTATGGAGTCGCTGTTGAAGGAGCAGGCGTCGCTGAAGAAGACCATCGCGGGCGCTACGGGAGAGGCGAAGAATAAAGCTATGGCTAAGCTGGATAACGTCGAAAATGACTTAAGAAAGAACGGCTGGAAGGCGACGCTAAGACCGGCCTGACCACGAGGGAGTCGAAGGACCGCTACCTCATCAGCGACGAAAGGTACAAGGAACTGAAGGAACTGACCCAGGAAGAACGAGAAACATGTCGGCCGACGAAGGGCGCGCGTGGGCCGCGAGGAAGAAGGCGCAGGAACACCTCGACAACGGTGAAGAAAGGACAAAGAAGAGCTACGGCGACCCAGTCCGAGGCGAAGAAGGCGCTGTCAACGAGGAAAAGTCTTTCGGTCAGAAATTCAAAAAGACCTTCGGCATAAAATCCGACCTCAACACGATGCAACACGCAACGCTCGCAGAAAAGGACATGAAAGCGAGCTACGAAAGGAACTCCAGGACATCGAAAAGAAGCTGGACATGGCGCAGAACGAAGGCCGGAAGGGCTTCTTCGACAAGACCACCCGGAAATGGAAGAAGACCTTCACGAGCGATCAGGAGATTGAAGACCTAGAGAGCCGTAAAGCCGGACTCCAGCGCCGCTAAAGAACGTAGATAGCAAGCTCAGGGAGCCGTACCAGGACTCCCATGACCTCTACGAAAAGGGACAGCTGGAAGGCGACATGAAGAAAGCCGACGCCGAAATCGGCAAACTTGAGAACCCCAAGTGTACAACAAGATAGCCTTCTGGAAGAGCAAGGCCAACAGGGACAGTCGCCTCAGGGACCTGAAGGAGCAAAAGGCTGAGCTCCAGAGCAAGCTCGAAAAAGTGAATCGAAGCTTAAGGCGCAGAAGGAGACCAGCATGCCTAAGGAAGAGAAGCCCGCCGAGGTACCTGAGAAGGAGCCAGGGAAGCCCGTCGAGAAGCCCGTCGAGAAGCCCACTATACCAACGGAGAAGAGTGTTGCCGCCGATTCAGGGAAGTCGGACGAGTTAAGCCGAAACCCTGATACTCTGGCAACCTCCATCGAGAGCCCGTACAAAAGCGGAAGAGGAAGAGCGGGGCGCAAAAGAGGAAGGCGAAAAAAGAAAATGAGAGGAAGGAGCAAGAAGAAAAGGATAAGAAAGTGAAGGAGCAAGAGCAGCAGCAAAGAGAGGTTGAAGGGAAAAACGAAGATAAGTCGCCGACGGGTAACTCCCAGATTCAACAGGCGGAAACAAAAGAAGTACCGGGGACGGAACAACCAGTAACGGAACAGAAGCCAGCGAGCGCTAACCCCCTAGAGAACGCGGTGGAGGGCGAAGAGCCCCCGACTGTGGAAGTACCGAAGGTCCCGGCCGTAAACCCCCTGGAAGCGGCGGTCGACAGCGGCAGCGGCGCGCAAGGCATGTTTAATAATATGGTGGATAACTCCAACGCGATGCAGCAAGCCGGTAACGTCCTCGGTGCTGATGGCCAAGCGGGTTACAATACCGCCCTGAAGGGCGAGCAAGCCCTAGTGAGCGGGACCGAAGATGCTTCCAGATTGGGTACCGTGGCAGAAGACGAGGCCTCGAAACTTCTTGGTTTGGTCGAAGGAGCGCGCTAGCGGCCTAAGTCTGCCACTACTACTTATTTTGTTCTAAGGGCATTTATTATTGTTTACAGACTCAGAAAAGGGACAAGTTAAAAAGAAAAAGAGAAAAGAAATAACATCTCAAGTCATGATTATCTCAGATCTCCTATAATTCTACTCCTTGAAAATGTTAATAGTATACTTAAGTAATGGCTTTATTGTATCGTCTGGTCTTGTAAGCTTACATATAAATATTACCACCGAAATATATTTAGTCTTAATTATCTCTATTGCTGAGATTGAAGATTTGAAACCCCCCCCCCTTCTTCCCCTTCCCCTTCTCTCTTCCACTAGTCAACGTGGTGTTACTTATGGTACTCTGATATAATTAGAGAGGAATTACTCTCCTTCTTTTCCCCCTTACTTATAAAGAGTGTAAAAAGAAGATTCGTATGTGCGAGGTATATTACGGAGACCAATAAAAAAGACGCAATGCATTAATGGAGTAACGATTTAGTCTCCGGATTACCCAAGGAGAGGACTTCAAAGTTAATTATACTTACACGGCTATTTTAGATATAACAATACGACGCTTTTTGATGTTGGTGATTTTCATGAGATGAATTTTCGCTGCAAGAATGCTAGCATATTCTTTAAGCTTCTAGATCTGTTGAGCTGCTAAAAATATAGAACGGTTATTCCCATCTAAAGTCTCATGTCTCTAGTCAATCCGGTACTCTTTTTCCCATCTCAAGCAGGTTTAAGTATAGTATCGTTATAACGTTAACAAAGGGACCTCCAGTTAAAGTAGTATTGCTCATAAGTTTAAAGTAGGAGCTCAAAGGTAAGAGGTCTATCATATTATGATTCGCTGTCATACTTTTCCCTCGACACAGGATCGTCCGTTCGGTTGGTCTTAAGATGACAATGGTGTAGCAGTTTCAAAGGCTTTCTTTACATTTAAAGGCATTGGCCGGTATGAAAGCTGTTTACGATGTAGACTATGAGAAAGAATCAAGCTCATGTCGTAATCCGAGTATTGCAAAGGATACTGTAGACGGAATGTATTATTCATTCGAATTCCTACCCACGGAAGTTTACTATACGCGTATACGGCAAGTAGAAGTTCAAACCCAATTTCTATTTTCGAGACTAAAGCAATGCTCCGAATGGATGGATAGATACAAGACCCGATAATAGAATTGCAAAATGGCTAAGTGGGACGAATAGGACGACGTGCGCGACAGATTAACATGAAGCTACCTAGAAAATTAGGTACCACGTAGAAAAAGCGCCTAGGCGTTTAAATGACTCCTGGGTATTCAAACTGGAGTGTAGTTACACAGAGTATCTCGTTAACCGAGTGAACAAACGCGCCATCAACGACCTGACCTCCATGAAATATGTAAATCCATATATACACCTGTAAGGATCTCAATATACACACAGCAGAGATCTATCCGTACCCGCGGTTAGTCTATCGCGGTTTGATTCTCGGCGGTGAAGATGCCGCACTTCCGCGGCTACGTTAAAGCCACAGAATCTTATTGGGTAAGCCACATTTAGCTATAGTGCTCTAGCCACAGATATAATCTTTTTTTTTTTATTTTTATTTTATTTTATTTTTTTTGGTATTGACATCATTTTCCGGCACTAAAAGAAGGAAAGGTGGCGGAAGGTGCGGGCGTCGTCTCCAAAGTTCGAGAATGTTCCCTCCTCCTCCGAGTCCTCCCCTTCCTTTATCACCCACCAAAACTGCCTCGAAAAAAAAAAAAAAAAATTTAAAAAATAAATAAAAGAAGGGCTCTTACAAAAATTAATATTTTTAATTTACTACTCTTTTATTCTTGAAAAAAAAAAAAAAAAACTCTTTTTTTTTCTCCTCTTCTTTTCTTCCTTTCTTTTCTTCCTTTCTATTCTTCCTTTCTATTATTCCTTCAGCATAATTTCTTCTCTACATCCTTATTATATATAAACCAGATCAACAGTACTGTTGTTCTGTCTGCCTTTAGTTCCATCTATCTCTCATCATTCATCACCACCTTGAAAAGAGTCATAGAAACCTGAAGGATCAACTCATTCGCTGGGGAGATACCCTCCATCGTTACCTTACTTACCGCCAATTCCAAGATCACGTCACGCACACGACATTGACGAATCACTTTGCGGACACCTCATCCCTTTCCCCCGAAAACCACACTCCTCCCTCCTAGATCCACAACAAGATGGGTAAAGACTACTACAACATACTGGGCGTCTCCAAGACGGCCAACGATGACGAGCTCAAGAAAGCGTACAAGAAGCTCGCGCTGAAATGGTAAACTCCCTACAACACCTCTCTTTTCATCTATTCTGGAGAGTTTTTTTCGACTGACCTTGCATGTGTTAAATATTTTTTTTTTTTTTTTTTTTTAGGCATCCCGACCGTAACCTCAAGAACAAAGAAGAATCGGAAAAGAAGTTCAAGGAGATCAGCGAAGCCTTCGAGGTCCTCTCCGACCCGCAGAAGAGGACAATCTACGACCAGGTCGGCGAGGAAGGGCTGAAGGGCGGCGGCGTACTCCCCCGGGAGCCGGAGGAATGCCCGCCGGCGGATTCCCAGGCATGGGCGGCATGGGCGGCGCAGGCGGTATGCCTTTCTTCTCGTTCTCGACCACCGGCGGCGGTCCCGGAGGAGCGGGTCGCGGGTTCAAGCCGACGGCCGCGGAGGACATATTCGCGCAGTTCTTCGGCGGCGCCTCGCCGTTCGAGCACTTCGCAGGCGGCCACGCGGGCCACCCCGGCCACTCCTCCAGCTCGAGCTTCGACATGGACATGGACGACGACATGGGCGGCGCCCGCGGCTTCGGCGGTATGCCAGGAGGTTTTCCAGGAGGAATGCCCGGCGGCCGGCGGCCACGGCATGCGCGGCCGCCCGCACTCCGATTCCTTCACGCACAACCTCAACGTCACCCTCGAGGAGCTGTACACCGGCGCGACTAAAAAGCTCAAGCTCACGCAACCGGGAGACCCCGCCAACCGAAGGTAATCTCTATCAACATCAAACCCGGTTGGAAGTCCGGACGAAAGTAAAGTACGATAAAGCGTACGCCGCCGCGGGGGGTCACATGAAGGACGTACAGATTATCTTGCAGGAACAGCCGCACGCTGTTTTCAAGCGCGATGGGACGACCTCAAGGCGGACATGTCGATTACGCTCGCAGAGGCGCTGGGGGCCCTCGACCGGACGATTACGGCGCTGGACGGGAGGAAGGTACCGATCAAGATGGCGGGGAAAGTTATCCAGCCGGTCAGACCGTCAAGAAGACCGGCGAGGGTATGCCGAACCAGAAGACGGGCCAGAAGGGAGATCTTTACATTACGTTCAAGGTCGAGATGCCGACGAAGCTTACGGAGAAGCAGATGTCGGATATCCGCGCTATCCTCAAGTCGTAAACGGCAATACTTTCGTGGATAGATTGTTAAGTTATAGATCTCGCCGGATTAGTCCCTAAAAATTCTCCTTATATGTTTTTACCTTTCCCTTTCTTGTCTTAAGAGACATTACCGATTAGCTCTATGCCAGTTGTTTTCCTTTTTCTATATTCTCTTCTTGCTTTATGCTTATTCAAACCTTCCTTTATTTTCCTCTCTCAAAGAATCATTAATTGTAATAACTGTCTATAAACATTTGTTTCTTGTTTGTTTATCATGCTCTTTATCGATATTGCCGTTTTATAGTTGTTTTATTCTATTCCGTTCAAAATCGATTAATATTTCAGAAAAGTTTTATATCATGGCGTTTGGGATTCCTATTTTTCTTCGCTTCCTTGTTCCTATAACCAATTATCTATTAGCTCTAGGGTTTTTTTCTTTCCGTGAATTTTATGACTGTCTGCATTGATACATGTCTTTATTATTAGGCGGCGGTACTGATTGGTTTTATCGTGGACCATGCTTGTCCGTGTCCTTCCTCTCCCGTTTGATACGAGGTTCTACCTAGCCTTTTCTTTTGACGCTTCCTTTATGATATCATATATCCTGTTCCTTTTCTTTATACATCCTTCTCTCTCAAGTTCATTTCGTGTATCTAGTTTGTTTTCTTATATCCATTTGTGGTTGGCCTGGAAGCAAAGTCGATTTCCACAAAATTCAAAAAATTAAAATTATATGCCTCATAACAAAGCCTAAGACTATCTTCAACTACTTAAGTAACTGTTGCTGCAATTATCAGCGTGCGTGAAAGAGCAGTGTACTCTCCCTGTTTCTTCACGGCCATTGGCCATGTACTGTCGTATCATCTGTACGGGAGTTGCGCGGCCACATCTTGACATACCGATAGGTGATCTAAAGTATTATGTATAAATAAGTTCAGGCCAGTTAGCCTTT
This sequence comes from Pezizomycotina sp. ARF18, assembly GCA_002224055.1. Classification (NCBI taxonomy): domain Eukaryota; kingdom Fungi; phylum Ascomycota; species Pezizomycotina sp. ARF18. The sequence goes on from AZLU01000021.1 coordinate 80,524, forward strand.
GACGTATGTATTCAAATGCTGCTATTATGTGGGAAAGGATAAGAACATGGTATGATCGCTTTTCGTTTTCTTTCCAAAAGAAAAAAAGTAAATTTATAACAGCTACTATTTTTTATTTTTTTATTTTTGAATATTATTTTGAAAAAAAGGAGAGCTAACTGTCCGCTGAATCAAAGATATCGATATTTCGACACATAATAACTGTTCCCTAATTACTTAATGACATGCTTAAGCCATTTATTCTTTTTCTTTTCTTTTCTTTTCTTTCTTTTCTTTTCTTTCTTTTCTTTTCTTTTCTTTTCTTTTCTTTTCTTTTAAACATTCTTTTTCCCCCGCTCCCACATTGCATCGCCATTAGTAATGCAGTATCAACTACTCCAATTACGAATTTCAGAAGCGTTTGTCGTGAACTTAAACGCAATTGTGGGAAGAGAAAGACAACGGAGCCACCAGAAAGAGTAGGCTAGACTACCTTTTACGGTAAATGAGAAGGGTAAGGATAGGTCCTCAGCACAATAGAATACAACTTCTAAACAAAGAGGGGAGGGTGGGGGAAGAATGGTAACTATATAATTGACAATGTCAAACTTCCCATTATAAAGGGAGCGAGGTGCTTACGCGGTCTTGCGTAAAAGAAGTTGAAGAGATGGCTTTCTCATTATCGCAAATATGGGTGTCTTCCTTTTAACTCCCAAACTTCGCTGCCACGAAGCTTTTCCTTGGTCTAGCTTGAGGCGGGCATGTTTACACGAATAAGATGATACTTTGGGTGAAGGAAGTTGGCCTATATATTGAAAATTCAAGGAGCCAGTGCATTATATGTAATCTTCCAGACGGCGTAAGTCTGTTTCAACTGGACTTGGAGATTATTCTTCCCGCAGGAAGAAAAATTAAGCGAAGCAGCTGTTAGTATTTTATTCCCTTGTGGAATGTAGAACCTATAGGAGTGGGAGTACGCGTTTGCTTACAGTTTTCATTCTATAGTCAACTGCCGCGCAGGGAATCCGCGTTCTTGACGCGGTGTCCTAATTTCCTCGAGGTCAGAAGGTTAACGTAGAATCCTGTCCCTTGGGGTACTCTCGAGCATTTTAAACGAATTCAATTTTGCTTCATAGCGTTCAATTACCATTGCGAGGTGTAATAAAACCACGACGTAATGGACCGGTCCCGAAAGCAAAAAGAAAGGGACTTGATAGCCAAATCAAAACCAACGTCATTCATGAAATGGCATCAACCAAATCAGTAATATAGAATACTAGTTTCCTATGTAACACGCTAATACATTGGTTTGAAGGGAAAACGAAAGTCACAATTTACGTTGATGTATTCAACTCCAATTGATCATAGTTCAAGTCTTTCGAGCGTAGTGCTGAGAAATTCTCAGAGGACCGAGTATTAGAAAAAATATATATGTAGAACGATAGAAACATGCATCTGTGGAAGAATAGGAAGACTATCGTGACTGATTAGCCTTACGAACAAAAATGGGCTGAAATGTATGAGCCACTGTTGGCGATATTTGAGCCTTGAATAGATATCTTGGAAAAAATTAGAGCTACTTCTCGGCCGGAAGAGAAAAAGACAATCAATGATGACGAGAGCAGAAAAAATATTTTTAATAAAATAATATAGCGCCTTTTATTGGATAATCGGACGGATCGTTTCTTGCTGCGTATTTGATGATCACCGGCTAATATTGAATTGTCAATAATTGTAGAAAGTGGTGAGATTGATATTCTGAGAAGGCTAATGTTGCTGTATACTGTTTTTGGGAATGTTTTTTTTTTCTTACGGTTCAAAGTTTATACGTGTATTCTCGAGGCGCAGCACGGACACCTACGCGGAATTAGACATCTGAAGCTAATCTTTCAAAATAAAAAACGACGACGACGCCAACCAATACCAAGAAAGTTCTGACATTGCATTAGCGACAAGTATACATGATAGTGGAGGATCAGGATTGTTTAGTTGGATCCGGATCCTTATCGTTATTCTCTCAAGACCATGCATTATTGACTTCAGTCAACGTGCGTTTTGTGTCACATATAGATTAGCTTACACTGCCCCTCCATATCGTGGCCAGGTAAGAGAGAATAAGCAGTTATAGCTTGGCACTTACGATAGTTCTAGGGATCTGATCTCTTGTTGTTTACCGCTTTAATACTTGGAAAGCTCTTTCTCAGACACCACGTTTTTCGGAAACAGTCTCAACTATATATCGTTGTTCGGGAGTGACTTAACCCACTTTTTGGTCCGATACCCGAGGCGCGGAAGTATAACGAGAATATATTGGAGTCCGTTTCTCCGATATTGTGGGGCCTATATCGTATTAATCCTCGGAAAGTAGAGTAACCAGTTCCTGGAAATATATCCACATTTGTGTTACGGAGTTTGCAACGTTTTATCATGGGTAAACTTTCAGATCGCGAGAAGTAGTAGTAACTATATTCTTCACTGTTGTCCGCCTTCCCACCGCGGACAAAAACCGTGGTAGCTTTCCCAATAATTATCCTGGCACCCAATCGTATAATCAGTCCGTTTCCGGTAAAGCTTTACCCTTGCGGCCCACTCTGCCTTCATTTGAATACGCGGCCCTAAAAAGTCCTTACTGAACGTGTGGACCCATGTCTAAGATCTCCCACACTCTTCTCTGCGTAGGAGCGACGGTGAGGAGCTTGGGCGCTTTGGGGGTGCATGCACATGTGTCGTCGAATTCGTGGCGCTGGTAAAAATTGTAGCCCTTTTTGCTAGAATCCAAGAATAGATATATTTTTTGTTCTTTCGCTAAAGAAATGAGTAAATACTACACCCTCGAGGACTATCGCTTTCGTATAACCCTACAGAACCATATAGGGCTGCCAGAAAGAGCAATGACGATGAGCATCATTCACTAGCTCTAGCGAGAAAATGTGTATTTCGTTGCACACCTTTTTAATATTTTGCTATTCCATAATTGAATTGAGGCTTTGAGTTGGGAAAATCTGCGGAGCCTCGAGAAGGCTTTTTGTCGTCCGAGAGCCCGTGAGCGAGGCGGTAAAAATCTCGAAAGCGAATAGATCTCAGGCCTTATGAGCAATACGGCTAGAAAAACGATTCTCATCATCCATGAAAATGTTTTATAAAAGACTACCAGCACCGGACGCTTTGAAGTCCATTTCAAATCATCATCAACATTCGCTATCGCGATCAGTCGCTCGCTTAGTTTGGACTAAATATTTTAGTTTTATATCGTTCGCCGCAGCAAAACACCAACTTACGAGTCACCAGATTCTCTTTTTTGCGTTGTTCAATCTGTCTGCCTAGCAATTGCATACTATCCTTCAGCCTCTTTTTCCTGTCGGCGCCCATTCGATATAATCGTTTTTTCAGTTCACGATACCAGACCCCAAAGCCATCTTCTGGTTTTTCAGTCATCAATTCCCTCTCTTTTTTCCCTTCGCTAACCGGAAACACGTTCCGCCGATATCGCGCCTTGTCGTTGCATTTATCTTGTCGAATTCTGATCCACAATAAAAAAAGGTCTCAAAACACTAGGGGTTGTATAGACTACACTCTAAATAGAAAATCTGGGAGTCGGGATAACTAGTGTGAGTCTTGACCCACTTTTCAGTAAATAGATCCCGATTGGAGCTCCACCACCGTCACCCAACTCATCTATTTTCGTTCCCCTTAAGAGAAAAGCAATCCTTTCACATATCTGAAATTACGGCTCCCTTTGGCTGTGGTTTGTTTTTTATTTATATACTTAAGGACTAACATGTCTATCTATCCTGAAAAAAGTCCAGACGCCCTCGTGCATACGTCGCAATTTTTAGTTCGCTTCCTTGCGAGTTATATAAACGAGTCGATCCCCGGACTAGACAATTCGAAAATATCAAGAAACTGAATATCAACAACAATTCAATAATTCGAATTATACCATAGCAGTACAAAAGAAATATTAGAGAAAGTCAGACTTTCGATAATTCAAAAATGTCTAACGGACATCACTTCAACGCCACCTTCGACCCTACGAAGTGCAGTAAGTAGATACCCATCTTCTAATGTTTACCTTCATATAAAATTTAGAATACCGACTAACAATATTTCTCAACCACTCCAGCCTTCTCAACATGCGACTACAAGCTCACATCCGACTGGCAGTACATCCCAACCTCGGTGAGAACGCCGCTCCTCGCCATCTTCACCATCTCCTTCACCGCCTTCGCCGTCATGGCATCTACTTCAGAACCTGGGCTACATGATCGCCTCTGTCTGGGAACCTCACTGAAATGATCGGGTACATCGCCGTATAATGGCGCACAACAACGTCTGGACCACAACGCCTGGCTGCAGCAGTACATCTGCTATCCATCGCCCCGCTTTCCTCACCGCCGGTATATACCTTACCTTATCACGCATCGTCATTATTCTGGACCAGAGCTTAGCTTTCTGAGGCCGAATAGCTACCAGTACATCTTCTGCGTCTGCGATTTCGTATCCCTTTGCCTGCAGGGTCTCGGCGGTGGACTGGCGGCTACGGCGAATACTAAAGCCGGAGTCGACGCCGGTTCGCACATCATGCTCGCCGGTATCGCATTCCAGGTTTCTCAATGGTAGTCTTCATCATCCTCGCAGGCTTATTCTGGAGGAACTGCGCGAACAATAAAGCACTTCTGGACGAGGATATCGTAAAGTCGAGGGTTATACACTCGCGGAAGTTCAAGCTGTTTATCTTCGGTCTTGCGGCGGCGATTTTCTTCATTATGATCAGGAATACGTACAGGCTCGTCGAGCTGGCGCAGGGGTGGCACGGAAAGCTCATTGGGGAGCAGGCGTACTTTACGGCGTTTGAAGGGTTTATGGTTGGTGTTGCGGTGCTGTTGTTGAACGTTTTCCATCCTGGCGTTTGCTTCCCGGATGGGTATGGACGGCACAGTACTATTACGAGGAAGACTGTTAAGGCTAAGGAGCTATCTAAATGGTCTTCTTTCTTACTGCTTTACTCTGATTATTGCCTATCCTTCTCATCACATATCTATGCCCCATATTATCATCGTTTGGTCTCTCATACACAGAACAAAAGCAACACATTGGAGGATTTTAAACTCAGGTCGGTCTTTGTTTTAGATGGCGAAATATATTCTTCAGCAGTAGCATTTTTGCTTCATTAGGTTCTTTTTGTCCATTCACATTTCATGGCGTTCGAGAGTATTTTGTCGATTTTACTTCAATGCATGTTAGATAAACCTATAAATCATATAAACAAATTATACATCGAGAATTGACGATATCAAACCTTGAGTAACAGAATGAGCTATCTTATCAACTTGAATATGCTAAGCGTTGTAGACTTCAATCAAACACTCAACATAGAAAATTCTAAATTCTTGCCGGGAGATCCAGCAGGCCCGTACGCAATCAACAGATCGAAGAAATGACAACCGGGAAGAAAAGCAAAAGGAAACAAGAAAGAATATCGCAAATATTGACATGAAATGAAAGGATTCGTAAGCTTCTGCTCTCGTGCATTGCAGCACACCACTAAACTCAATTGGTGGTGTTGGCTGTGAAAAGGATTACGCGGTAACGGAAATTCTCGCTAGAATTTAGTAGTAGAAAACAACCACAACCATAGATATATCTTGTCGAAGGTTGTAAGGCCCTATCGGATTCTATGATTATACAAAATATATCTTCTACATTTATAGCGAGGAGGAAGTCGGCGACCGCTACTAGTATCTTTTTTTTCTTATTTGTATCTTTCCTTTATATTGCAAACGGATGTGGACTTCAAGTTGCAAAAGCTTCTTTTTCGACCAAGCACCGCCATTATTATATCTAAACCCGGCGGCCTATCTTGCGTCGCTAGTTTGTCCCCTTTTTGTAGCCTTTCCGTAGCCTCGCTCTAAGGCTCTGTAGTCTTCTGGGATTAAGTTTGTATACAATATGTTTTACCATTACGGTTCGGTAGGGCCATCGATTTATTGGGATGCACCCGGCGTGAGTCTCGAAGGCTCACAGTTTGTATCAGGGCTCTGCAAACATAATCCGCACAAACACGCACGATCATATTGTTTATGCGGCTTAGCTACTTGAGAATTTAAAATGTGATACGAAAAGAAGTAGGAAACTCATCAGTGATATAGGCCTCCATAATGGAAGTGTTTTCTCAGCATTTCTTTTTATCCCTTGAGTGCATGTTATAGATAGTATTGAACGATCATTCGTTTGTTTTCTCGTAGCTTATAGTATTTCAAACAAATTAATGAAAAGAACATCTTATACCAGAATAACTAAGCTTGATATTTATACATACACATTCACACTGCACATTGTACTATTAATTGAGAGCCGGGAGAACCGTTGAATAAAAATGTAGAAGAATAGTAGATACTACATATAATATAAAAACTGAGTACTGAAGTAGCTACGATCGATATACCATGCTGCTATATGCCATGTTCAAATGTTCAAATATTACAAAAATGATATAACGAACATTTTGCCAACATGCGACAAAAACGCATCAAATATATACAAAAAGACTTCATACGGACAAAAACTCCAAAAAAAAAAAAAAAAATTTCGCAAACACCCCGTTTCCCCTATCTTTCATCCCTCTCATCCCCAGGCAGCACGACCTCAACGCCATGCCTCCAGCAGGCAACTGCGCCTAAGCTCCCTCCACTTCCCCTGAGCATTCTCCTCTTATTAACATCCGCGTCCAACGCCGCTCTATCCCCTTTCCTGCAAGTTTCCCTCATCTTCCCGTATCTCCTTTACTACCTTCTCGCCTTTGAAATCATAAACTTTGCCAGTCCGCAATAATGTATTAAGCCTCCTCATCTGCCGCACAGGATCGATAAGTGTATCGAACACATTAATGAATGAAACCCGTCGCGGGAGAGTTCCGGTTCGGTCGTGTTGATGTTAGTTTGGAACGGGTAGGAGTAGAGCTCGTAGACGTGCGTCAAGGAGGCGTTGATGAATTTTCCGGGTTGCGGGAGGGAGGCACGCTGGGAGATGGAGCGAGGATCTTGTCTATAAGTGGCGACAATGATTAGCGAAGGAAAGGCTACAAAAGAAGGAAAGGAAAGGAGAAGAATGTAGAGAGTTATAAAGTGCAGGAGTTTTATGACTTACAGTAATTCTCCTCGTCCCTGTACCCAGCATCTGCAAGCAAACGCCCAACCTCCGGCGTTAAACTGCCCTTATCCTTTGGCGCTACGTTACCGTCCAAATACGTGAATATCGCATCCAGTACCTCGCGTACTCCGCCGTCGGACTATTCGAGTTCGTCAAAAGCTACCGCAGCTACCGCAGCTAGGACTCGCGTTACTCGGAGATAACGGGGATCTCAGACCCTGCGACTGCGAAAACTTCGCGGAGCCGGGTTCTGACCGACGAATATCGGTGTGCTATCGACAGTAATAGAATTCGCCGCTGCGGCGGCGGCATGGACGTCCACCTCGACGATAACTCGGCAGACGTCGGCGCCTTTCTGATTTCCTGCGTCGGTGTTGGTGCTGGAGGGAGGGGTTCGTCTGCGGACTTGGTTCTGGCCATCGGAGCAGCTCCGCGCTTATCGCTGTTCCGGCCTTACTTTTTAAAGCCGTGTTGCGGCGGGATACGGAGGGTTAACGGCCGGTCCGCTGAGCGGGTACGGCGGGTTAGGGTTTGGTTTCTTCGCGCCGAGTTTAGCGTTATGATTGAGACGGTTGGGCTAGCGGGATTGGGGAACTCGGCTTCGACGGCTTCTTCGCCGTTGGGTACGGTAGCGGCGAGGTGGACTTCGGTGGTGTTGGCGATGGTGTTCTGCTCTTTTCCTTCTCGAGTTTACCGATGCCTATGAGACTGTCCCGGCGCGCTGCGGAAGCTGCACTTTCTTTCTTGGATTTCTCTGAAACGGTAACGCCGTCGGATATCTTGGTTTGGTCCGGAACGTACGTTGCGGGTTTATACGCGGGTTTGGCGGGTTGAGCCGGTTGCTGTGGCGGCGGTACGTACGCCGACCCATATTCTGCGGCGAGCTCGATTGCGGGTACTGCGGGTACTGCCCTTGCTGTTGTTGCAGAGGTTGTTGCTGCTGCTGGTAATTATTGTACTGACTATATACCGAGTCCTGCTGCTCGGTACCGTTGTAGCGGTGCTATACATCGAATCCGTCCTGTTGGGTACCGTAGTAGCATTGCTCCATACGGAATCTTGTCGGCTAGGGACGCTTGAAATGTTGCTGACGTTGCTATATACGGAGTCGTGCCGCTGCGGAGGTGCCCGTATCCGCCGGGATTTTGCTGCTGTTGCTGCTGATCACCCCCGTAACCGAATGATAGCCTCCGTGGTTCTGCGTACTTTGATCAGTTGGGAACGTTCCGTGGCTCGCAGGTGGTGACTGTAGCGGCGTCGGAGATGTACTATGTACGGGGAACGAATTTTGCGGCGTAAGCGGCGATACGTTAAAGGTGCTCTGGTGCGAAGGAGGTCCGCCGATTGGAGGTGCGGATGATGAATGTGGCTGCGCCGGAAAGGTGTTTTGCGTCTGCGGCGGCCCATATTGCTGGTTATGGTCTACTGGGAAAGTGCCCTGATTCTGCGGGAGACCGAACTGTTGCTGCTGTTGGGAGTGATCGGGCAGAGCTTGCGATACCGAGTTCATATTAAACGTATCGTGATGCGCCGGCGGGAGAAAGGTTGGGCGGGAGGGTGTTGCTGCTGTGAGTAATCGTATGTTGTATTTTGCTGAGGGAAGGATTGCTGGTGGTCTGGAGCATTGTAATTGTGAGTAGCCTGCGCATTCGGATCGTGCGGAGGATATGCCGTCGAAGGATACTGGTTGTGATACTGATTATGCTGCTCCGTCGGCGGGGGAGGATATGGTGTTGCTGCTGCTGTTCCGGCGGCGAAGTGTACGGCGCAGGCGCGGCATTCTGCGAGTTGTAATCGTAGTGAGTCTGCTGAGTCTGGTTGAATTGCGTATCGTGCGCCGGCGGCGGAGCGTTGTACTGGTTTCCATACTGATTGTGTTGTTGATCCTGGGGAGTTCCCACTGATTATTGTCATGTGGTGCGGGCGTCGATTGGTAAGGCGGCGCCGAGCTATACGCTGGGGAGGAGGTGCGAAACCAGGTGTCGGCGGCGGCGCTCCGTACGAGTTATCCGGCGGTGGGGGATAGGATTGCTGAGGGGCAGGAGGGGCACTCGCCGCGGGAAAGTCTGCGACGGCGGGACCGAGCTCGGGGAGGTGGGTAATGCCCGGATGGCGGCGCGGTGTTAGGGGAGCGTAACCAGACTGGCTGTGGTCTACGTGACCGTATTGCCCGGGCGGCGGGGAAAATGTCCCACTCGGCGGGGAGGGATATTATGAGCTGGAGCAGCACCGGGAGCGTATCCACTCGGCGCTAGAGGTTGCTGATATGTATTGGATTGTCCGTAATTATAACCGTCTGTCGCGGGACCGCTTTGTCCCGGGGGAACGTATAGCCCTGGCGCAGGGTACCCTGCATTCGGGTTGTATGAGCCGGATCCTTCGAAGGTCCCGAGACAAGTGATTTCACGAGATGTCTGAGTGTCATCTCCGCGAGGGTTTGTTTACATATGAGAAAGTACTTGAAAACGTCTGATTCGTCAAGCTGATCGGGAGAGACTACGGTAACAGTCTTCGCTTCAAGAACGCGGGAAATAACTGAACGAACGTGAAGGAGCAGTTAACAACAAAAGAACCGTCGCTACCGAAAGAGAAAAGAACGAAAGCAAATAATACCCTATATAACCCCAGGATATCGATGAAAACGAGGCGATGACAATAAGGATGATATTAGTAAGTGAGGAAAAGAATGGAATGGATGACTGACTATCGCCGTTGTCGCCTTGAATGAAAGGAAAAAAGGAGAAGGAGAAGAAGGAGATGAAGGCATTGCATTGGACGATGCAAGTGGGTAAAGCAATAATTACACCACTAGTAAGCCTGCCGCGATATACGGGTCCCTTGCACCGCACGAAAATGGAAAGGATTCCACCACCACCAAGACTCATTGCCAATCCCCTCCCAAGGAAACTAAGTATTTAAAATAGTCCAAATCCATTCTAGCCTAGAACAAACAACCACCCCAGCCTTCACTTAGCAGATGACAATAGGTGGAACTTGGGGTGTCACAAGGGGGACAAGCTATCCACCAGCCCAGACAAGGCTTTTCCGTCGGTGCTCGGAGCATTGCATGAAATTATAATTATTCAGTTTAGTTAATATAACTGACATTTGTTCTAGCTGCAAGGTAGGCGCAGGAGTCCTTCCTGTATTGCTAATTTTAAATCCCACATCCCACATTAACTTACTGCTTGCTCATCTACTTTCTGTTTCTGTTTCCGCTGAGGCTGAAAACTTATCGATCTTCCCAGCGCCAAATCCTTTCGGGGAGCTAAGGGTTTTCGTATGACTATTCCTAATAGAGGACGAATCGACGATTCCTTCCATTTCCAGTAAAATTTTGCGAGTAGATACTGCAGACCAGATGGATCAGATTAGATGAGATTCTTCTGAGCTTGATTAGATACGAGGACTTCGACGTCACCTCCGAGATCGCGATATCGCGATCTTTCGACGTTGATATTGCAAATTGAAGAGGGAACGACGTTTATGTTTCTCGTTAGAGCTCACGATTTTAGCAATCTTGATAACTACACATACAAAACGCCGGACGGATATTCTTCAAGACTTAGCTATAAAGCTTATCCCTGTATATTTGCTATTGTACCTCATAGGAAACTTGGGAGACTTATAAGCTTCTCTCAGAGTGTGCTTTAGAAGCTTCTAAGCTGCTGTATATTTAGTCTAACTACGATTCCAATGCCCAAGTTACCTAGCTCAGGACGTGCTATCGGCCTCGAAAAAGATCTGGCTTCTCCCTATTACATGGCGTCCATTGGAACTCCTAAAAATCCAGTGTCGGGCACCTTATAAACTGGCGAATAAATGCAGTGCTAGTAAATACTAATGCCTTATATCACCCTTTTTTCTATTATACTGTGTAAAGCTTCCTTATAAAAGTACAGTAACACGTTTTACCTCTTTTTTCTTCCAACTATTTTAGAAAAGTACTCTATATCCAACTAAAGGCCAATAAAATCCTACGATATCATATCAATAATATACGTATTTAAGAGAGATATACATATAACAAGGTATCCTTCTATAATCTCGTATCCTACTGGGTAGGAATACAGTACAAAACTCAACGTGATGCTTTATTTATTTAACTTTTTTAAATAGTAACGCCCCTTTCATCGCCAGTTCCATACGTTGATACGGTGTCCCATCTGAACTTAAGGGTTTATAGGCGTATAATCCTCCTAGACTTTCAACAAATAACCAAACGAAAGAATGTGTTCTTGGTGTAATTTGTAACATACAGCACTGCTTCCGAAACCTTACTTTTTTTTTTTTGCTGGCTGGTTCGTTATTGTCATTTTCTTTCCTTTTTTCTGTTTATTTTTATCTTATTTTATTTATTTATTTTGTGATGATAAATGTTCGTACGTATGCCGTGATATGTATGTAACACGACAGTTCGTATCGAAGGTTCAATGGAGATCGTGGCATACGAATTTACTGGTGTATAAAGCCAATCCAATGAAGGATAGCTAGTTACAACTCCTGATAAGATGAGTATCTTAGAACCTGTAGGTTATATGTAAGCGGTTATATGTAACCAGTTTCTTCAAGTGAGACTGCAGGGTAAAACCTCGTTGACATTACATCTCGAGGAGGGCAAACTCTAGTACAACTTTGTACAAATAGCTTCAATTCGTTGGCTTAAAGCGTAGTACAAATACATGGAATATATCTTTAAATTTCTCTCGCTGAATAATTTAAAGCAAAGGTCAAGATAAAGGGAACTAACTTGCTTCCTATTTGACAGCCAATAGGAGCGTACGCTCTCACGACAATTATGGGAGCACTTCCACTAGTCTTTTAATATGGGGCTTTCTACGCACCGAGTTCTCTTAGGTTTTCAGTATAAATCAAAAGTCATAATATATAATTCCACTTGAATTACACAGATGTATAGCTTGGCTCTTGCACAGCTCGCTATAAATCCTACATTCATATTATTTTTTTTCCCTCTTACGCTACTTGATTTATTCTGCTATAATTTTTCCAAACTTGCGGATATCCAACAATCCAGTCATTCTTTAAGAAAAGACAAACAAATCATTTACTTTTCCGAAAAAACACAACCTCTGCCATCTGCATGATATCAACAATAACTCGAACTTGAAGGTTTGATCACTGTATCATGGGTGAGATACCTGGTCCCCGGTAAGCTAATCCTCCAACTGTTTCTAAGTTTTATATTTCGCACGACTGACCAACACCTGGCATATATACAGTTTCCCCGCATCCAAGGCGGACCTCCGAAGAAAGGTACCGGCAAGTCGAAGTCTTCCAGTAAGAGCGATAGCAAGAAGAAAGATAGCAAGAGCAAGAACACTGGGAAGAGCGAGGCGTCAAAAAGCAGTAGCAAGAACACTGGAAAGAGCGAAGCGTCGAAGAGCAGTGGTAAAACTAGTGGGAAGAGCGAGGCATCAAAGAGTAGCAGCAAGAATACTAAGAAGAGCGAAGCGTCGAAGAGTAGCAGCAAGAACACCGGAAAGAGCGAGGCATCGAAAAGTAGCAGCAAGAACACCAAGAAGAGCGAGGCGTCGAAGAGCAGTAGTAAAAATACTGGGAAAAGCGAAGCGTCGAAGAGCAGTGGCAAGACCCAAATTGCTAAGAGCGAAGCATCCATGGGCGGTGGTATGTATTCTTTTATATAAATTCCCATTTTTTTACGATGTTAATGTATGGTGGTATTCGTCACAGAGGAATCCCGCAACCGCGCTACCCAGGGTCCCTAGGGGCGACGGCGGTGGAGGTAGCAGCAGCAGACGCCACGCAGTCCGGACTACGAATCTCGTACTGATCGCGGCAGCAGGAGTGGCGGCATGGGCGGTATGGGCGGGCCTCCAGGATTCGGCGGCGGCGGTTTCGGTGGACCGCCTATGGAGGAGGAGGTTTCGGCGGTCCATGGGCGGCGGCTACGGCGGCTCGCTGATGGGAGGTGGCTACGGTAGGCGCGATGGAGGAGGATACGGAGGGCCAATGGGTGGTTTCGGAGGGCCGCCAATGGGAGGCGGTGGTTTTGGCGGGCCATCTATGGGAGGATTTGGCGGGCTGCCGATGGGAGGCGGAGGATTCGGTCGTCGTCCTCCAGGCGGCGGTTACGGCGGTCGCCTATGGGCGGCGGCTATGGTGGAGGGCCCTTCGGTGGCGGCGGTTACGGCAGATCTCCCTCCGGATGAGCAGTGCGTTCGTCATCTCAAGCAAAAAAGAATAAAAAACCGTGCTTTTTCAGGGTTTGTTTACAATTGCTGCCCGATGAATAATTATATTTGAACGCCGTGTGAGTGGATGAGAATGAGTATATCTCTAGATTCATCACTACTAGCAGTTACTAAATGTATTAATATCAAGAGATACTAAAGGATCATGATAGTAACTAATAGATAACAACAGACTTCTGTGCTAATATGTTGTTTTTGGGGAGTTCAGTTTGGTGGAGCAAGTTGAAGCTATCATTAGGGGGGTTGAGCCGGGGTTAAAATACCATCACCACTATTAACACGGGGGATGACTTTGGTAAAGCCCGCCGGTTAATACGATACACAGGTAAAGTAGAGCAAAATGATATCGCTATATGAGATTAACGCTCGTGAGCCAGCTTCTCAGCTTCCCTCTTCAGGATTTGTTTCTGGAATACTGTGGGGTTTGAATATACTGAGCATACAACCCAGCTTGCGTAGTTCAAACAAACTCTCGTCCGCACGTCTGGCCGGCGTACAATTTGGCAATGATGTACTCCTTCTGGCATACAGTTTCGCAAGTATAGAAATCGTCGTTCTGTGCGAAGCATATAGGACATGCAGCATGATGTATTCTTCTTACAGATGGCTGTATTTCTATATAACTTCTATTGAATTCGCGTTATTTTTGATGCTATCTCGCTTGACACGTTACGTTTGCAGAAATCGCGTATTGCGAAGCGGTGTCCTTTGGATTGGCGAATTGATACTCTTGTTTTGCCGCTTCACCGGCGCATAAATATGTATGGTTTATATGGGCATTAAATAAATCCAATAAATCAATCGATAATATGCTTCGTGTCTGTATAATCTTACCTCCTGCTGGTATGCTCTCCTCTATCGGAGTTTCACGACATCGTGCGTCCGGTAGGGCTGCAGAATTCGCACGAGCAAGATCATCGCTTAAGCGCAGGTGGTTCTAGATACACATGGATGCCGAATTATTCGTTCATTGAGAATCCAGAGGGGAAACAGGCATCCGCTGAAGCGCCTCATTGTCTATGAGCTGCGTTTCGTCACACTATATCTGTAGGGATTTACCGCAGGGCGGATAATTTTGAGCTCCTGTAGGTCCGAGCTGAAAGCAAAGATCGCGGCCAACATTCCGCTGTGGGCAAGGGGACACTACATAAATTTATACCCGCTTTCCCTTCAAAGCAAGGGCCGAACATTAAAGGGAATGAGCGAACGTCCACCATGACCTGCGGAATTTTTTGTTCCATCCTTGCGGATAACGCGGCTTACACCGTCCGTAATTATAAACAAAGTGTACAATAAGCGCATAATCAGCGTATAATAACGCAGCAGCAGCCAACCAGTAAGCATCAGCAACGCAGCCTGCACCAAATAAAATAGTTTCTGGGATCACATATTTCGGTGCCGTTTTCTACTTGATTTTCATAAAATGGAAAGAACTGAAACACCGCAGCGAACGTGACGTAAATGCGTGTGTAGGAAGTCTTTTCCAGAAACAGGGCACAAACGTGCATTGCATTTCGTACATATTAACTCGACCACGCATACATAGTAACTAGAAGTCTTCGTTAATCCCATTGCTTGGTTCAAGTATCGTGCGAGATAATAATGAGCAGTGCCTTTGGTGCATATAACTCCAATGCCTAGCATTTGAGCACAGGAGAGTCACTACGGATCCCGAACTACCATATTCCTC
Organism: Pezizomycotina sp. ARF18; assembly: GCA_002224055.1. Classification (NCBI taxonomy): domain Eukaryota; kingdom Fungi; phylum Ascomycota; species Pezizomycotina sp. ARF18. The sequence continues at coordinate 95,575 of AZLU01000021.1, forward strand.
TGGTCGGCAGTAGAGTTGGGGAGGCTCTTCCGGTCGGCGCTATAGGAATAGGAAACGCCGCGCGGCTGCCCCGATCCCTTCACGCCTATATTGCTATTCTCTGCCATCATTGAAAGATATCAACCCTCCCAAATAAAAAATAAAAAATTAAAGAAAAGAGGAAAAAGAAAAGAGGAAAAGAAAAAAGTAATTGTTGCCTTATAATACAAACAGATACATTCAAGTATAATAATACAATAGTTGAAGAATGACACATTTTATTGCGTAGCTATAAGCTGCGAAGATATCGGAGGTTTTGAAATCCTATAATAAATGAAGTGTCCTACTCCCGCTCAAACTCCCAGTATGATTATCACTAAGTCCCCAGGTCTCTTTCACCGCCCTACCAAGCGTATTGATATGCGAATTTGACAAACCTCAGCATCTGACACCGAGCTTTGTGGTGGAATTATAATTTATAGGTCCATCTCCGGGCTTTGTACTGACTTCGATCTATATATATATATATATATAAATTCCTTGAAAGGAAGTATGGCGGTGAATATTAAAGCTGAAATTTCAGCCTTCGCTATTGTCTCCTATGACTTTATTCGCTCGTAGAGATATACTTATATATAATATACTTTTCAACTAAAGACGTGACTCTGTTACATCCTAAAGGCCCCGATCAGGCACTTTTATCTTTGAAGATTCCGAAGGTCACAGCATTTGTTGAGATGTAACAAAGACCCTATAGGCCATGTTATTCTATAGGCATTGATGCTATCGGGGCTTGAAAATGTACACCTACAGAATATACAATGTTTCAATATATACGTCTATTCATCATTGTCTTTGGGATCTCGTGTAAGAATAATGGAATTGTGTGCATATTGTAGCACCTTCGAGAATGAAATATTAAATCCCGGCGTAGATTCTGGTTACATGCAGAATGAGAAATCGATGTCATAAACCAGAAAACGAAATGCAATTTTCAATCGTTCAATTGTTCATATACCGTCCCACGGACTCGTTCGAGACTGCTCCTGGCTCCATTTGGATACCAGACTAATCTTCCCTCCTTGAATTTGAACGTTCTATCTACTTGAATCTGGATACAGAGCAGGAGCTTGTCATTTCTCATGGCATTCTTTACCATTCCATAAAAAATAGATTGTCGAACTTTCTTTGTTCCTGGTTATTTCTGGCATATTTAAGGTATACTCTTCTAGGCATCTCTACCTCCATCCCTCTCTTTGTCCGCTAAATACCATTTCTCGCATTCATATCCAACAATAACAATTAGTCTTCCAAGTCGGAACCCGATTCTTTAAGTGAAGGATATACTTGATATCGCGGGAAGAGCAAACTTTCAGCAAAAACAATTAATTCTAAAACGGCGACTCGGCGCGTTATCATCTAGGACAAATAATAAACCAACTCACCGTCATAGCTTGGAATTAAGTAAACTTCTGCTCACAAGCTTCTCATAGCAGGAAGTAAATGTCACACCGGGAGCATCCGTTCGGTGGGTCGGCCGCTGCCTCGGCAGCCGCCACGGCTCAGATCGGGATCAAGGCCGGAACCACCGGAGGGAGGACCATGCCGACGGGAACCGCCATAGAGAAGAGGACCGCTACGGGGATGATCCAGCCAACAGGAGAGAAGAAGAAGAAAACAGGCGCAGGCGCCACGAACAACGGCCCGAAGCAGTGCCGAACAGCCCCGAGGACTCCATTGGGACGGTCGCGAAACTATACCAGCCATGGTATGTTTGCTCTCTTTCTAGACCTTTAAGGGACAACATTACTTCTCGTTCTTCTTGGAGGTATAATATTCGGATAATGCTGACTTTGATGTTTCTCGACAATGAAAGACAACTACCATTCGCGTCCGTATCCGTCGCAATCTTTCTTACCCGAGCACCATTTCTCGATATTAATACGGATAACGGACATGCGCGTTTCCATCCGCCACCACCTAATTTCAGCGGAGGAGATCGCAGGCATAGTCACAGTAGGAGTCCTTACAGTAATAATCACAATAAATCGCCGCGACGTCCCAGTACCAGCGGCCGCACGATGGACAATTCCGGAAGATTCTATGACTCCTGGGTATCTCCCGGAAGGAGTATGCGCACCAGCTTTGGTAAGTATTCTCCTATCAACTGTATTTGAAGTCGCTCCTCATTATTTACTGGTGTCTTTTTTGTGTAAAAAGGTTACGACATCACTGCGCAAGACATGGCTGCCGAAGCGGCCGAGATCATTCGCGCATCCCGCATGCCACAGGCCATGCACAGCTTAAGCCGCGGCTTCGAATTGACGAGCCCGTTCGGAGATCCTTTTGACAGATTTGGAGCTTCAATCCGCATACCTCCTCTGAGCCCAATAGGCTTTCGTACGTTCTTCCCCTCTTCTTGGTTATCTATAAAGGAATAGAAAAGCAAAGGGCAAACGGTAAACTCTGGGGAAAATGGCGGATCGTTTGCTAAGCAGTTTTTTTCGAATATTATAGATGGTACACACTACCAACACGACGAGGATGAAGAGGTAAGTCTTTGATCCTTTGGCTTAAATACAGAGGACACTGGATAAAAGAGAATTTTACTACAGGAAATTTATAATGAATAGCTGACACAAACCTAGAAGCCCCGAATTCACCCACGCCGAGGCACGGACGATCCAAAAGCCGTCAGGGCTCCCGTAGCAGCAGCCGCGGCTGGAACACCTCGACGAAAACCTCGTCCGCCGAGCGTCAGAGAATGCTCATCGGGAAAGGGAACGAACTCTTCGGGAACGACAAGACCGTAGGAGCCGCGATCATCGAACTGGATCGTCATCGTCGTCTCGCCCTGGAATCCCATTCTTCGATCAGAAAGCCTTCCTGAAGGAGCATAATATGACCAAGGAGCAGTACGAGAAGATGGTCGAAAAGTTCCTGGAGCAGAACCTGAAGAAGGTCACGCACGAGGACGAGACGGGCGGGCTGGAGTGCGCAAGCTGCTTGGACACCGTGAAGCCGGAGAAGGTACAGTATAACATACTCCACTCTATAGTGAAGCAAGTTTATTAGATATTTGCTGAGTATCCTTTCTGTTATACGTTTAGTTGGTCAAAGCCCTAACTGCATGCACCTGCTCTGCACGAGTGCGTCGTGAGTAAGTCCCTCCTCTAACGCTTTCAATTATCTATTCTTCCTCTCGTCTCCCTTCATTACTCACTTACCAACACCGTTTTAACCAGCGCTGTTCCGCCAAACCCTCCAAAACAAAGACCTCCCCGCCCGCTGTTGCAACGCCGAGGTCCCCATCTCCATAATCAAACACTTAAACCTTCTCACCACCTCCGAAACAAAACAATACAACGATCTCCTCCAGAAGCCCTTAGCGACGCCAGAACGCGTGTGTACTGCTCCAACCGCCGCTGCGGGAAGTGGATCCCGCCAACGTCACCGACGTCTTCCGTCGTAAAGCTGATCCGGATAATGTTACCTGCCGTACTGTAAGACAAGGACGTGCAAGCACTGCAAGAACGCCTCGCATAAGAATAAGATCTGCGAACAGGATGAGGCGACGAAGGCGCTTATGAAGATGGGGAAGGATAAGAAGTGGCAGAGATGCCCGAGCTGCGGCGTTATGGTGGAGAGGAATGGAGGGTGTATGATCGTGAGTAAACCCTCTTCCCACTATGTATTCATAACTTTGTTTTGTTCTATCTCCCTTCATTGTGCTTTGAATTATTTGCCTATGCTAATGGATGAAAATCTCGTATAGATGGAATGCCGATGTGGCTTCGTTTTTGTATATACTGCGGCCGGAAGTGGGAGAAATGCAACGCGCAGTGCAGGGAGTCTCGACACTACGCCCACAGGCAGATGGAGAGGTGGCTGCTGGACCATCCGGGTTTTGAATAAGGGACGAAAGGGGTAGGATTGCAAAAGATGTTTAAACTTGTGCAGTGAAAGATTTTTATTAGACTTTCACAGATTACTAATATTATTATAAGAGGGTAACTAATGTCAGGAGAACTCGGAAATAAATCGATCAGACTATCTAGACGAATCAAGGCATTATATTATCTAACTAGATACTATTAGTATGTCAAAGGCTTTTCAAAGTTCCATATTAATGACGGGTCTATTGAGACGTCCTGTGTCTTCCATACTGTGACTTTGTCCTCATTAATCCCGAATGGAACTGGCAATCAAATACTTACACAATGATATGTTGTATATTCACGGCATTGGACACTTGAATCTTAAATTTAATAAACCGCTTGCTCTATTCAATAACGCCAGACGCCTAATGCAATGGGGTCTATCTGAGTTCTATACAGAATCTAGTGCGCTTCGTGAATAGCTTTTAGCATACTTCGTCGGTAGTAGAAATCTAGAGCGTGCTTGGGTATATTTGGCAAGATGGTCTCGAAAAGAGAATCGAAAACAATGACTATATTTCAAGATGACTTAACAAATCAATAGTCACGAGTTTGCTTAAATGGTCAAAGGAGTATCTAATAATGTGGACATATGGATGTTATATGCCTCACTGGGAGCTATAAGTTTCATAAAATGAGAAGACCGAAAGACATAAGGCCCCATATTGCCATACTCATAAGTTGGCCAAAGAGAAGAGACCCTCTTAATCAGGCCCATGGCCACGTTTTCCTACAAATCACGATTCGATATCGACCCGGATAAGTACATACGCAACTGATAACAGCGTAAATGTCTCATTCTCCCCTTCCCGATACCTTGAGCCGAAAAAAGCTCAACTGCCAGAGATTTATATATATATATATATACCTTCCTATTCTCAATATTATTTCTCACAAATTTCCTCGTATTGCGGACGGCTAATGCCCCGCTGCGATGAAATAAAGTCTTATCCAATATGAATCAATTGATAAGATCAGCTGTGTACATATCCCATAGCTCGATGGAAAATCGCCCGGCAGACCCGTACGGCGACCAAGACCGTCTCCACCAGTGTAAATGAATAAGCATTAAGGAATGTGTCACTATCGACGGCTAAAACGCTCATATATATTTCTCTCTTTCGCCTGTTGATCCGAAGTAGCCCTGAACTATCCGGATTCAACTTTGAAGTTAGATGCAGTAGAAGTGCCGGGGAGCCGGGCATGCATGTCATTCGAAATTATCTGAGCTAGCAAGTGTAATACAGGGATAGCCCTGTAAGCTAACTTTTTTAATGGCATAACCAATCGGCATCAGACGCCAAATCTCCGAGAGATCTTGCCGATAAACCAAGAAAACTATCGCTATATGGTTTACTTATCAGAATGTGGAGTTTTTCTGATAATATCAACTCCGGTAGAGAGCGAAAATGATCCAATCCCGCTCGAACGTATGTTATCATTAAGCGTTTACATGTCGCGATTTCTTTTATTTTATTTCGGTATGATATATGAGTGGTCCATTTTTGTATCTGTATTACTGATACAAGTAGTATAATGCCCTGTCCACGGACCCTGCGGGGGATATCAAGATGTAGGTACTTATTCCTATATCATTCTAGATCTAGTTCTGAGCCTCTTACGTGGTGCAGATATTGATATATTTATATATAGTAGTAGGGGTATTCAAAGTTCAAATCTAGGCTGTTTTTTACGGCTTGTTGTTGCTTAGCGAGAGGCGGATTGGATTTCGAGGTTGTACCCGAAATTTGCCTGTACTTTTTTGGATTTGGATTTAGCTATCGCTATTGGTATCTACCTTTGAGGTGGATACCGATAGCGATAATTTATATGGCGGATTATATGGCGGATAGGCCTTGACAGCTTAGATTCAGAAATTCTGGCTTTGGCTTAAAAATTTTAAAAAAGATGCATCGACAAAAGCATCAAAGGTACTTCTGAATTTTTGAGCTTACTTTGATCAAAATACCCCTAGTAACTAAGTAGTGTTAGCTCGGCGGGCAGACCCTCTCTGGTGGTATCTATCGGCCGGTAACATCGACATCGACAACGAAAGTTTCAAACTTATCAAACATCAAGGACGCTAGATGGGCCTGTTGAGATGACATGAAGGGCGAAGCAGGAGCTTTAGCCTCCTTACCGATCGCTCGTTTACTTCGAAGGAAAAAGTCTTCGGTAAATGAAGAAACACTTGTTTGGTTTAGTTGCCAGTAGCTCATCGTGAAGATTATCTTCGCGTTTTTGCGCAGATAAAAAACTTCTCGTCCCATCAGAGAAAGTGCGTTAACCGTCCTGGATATAGGTACACTTTAAATATATCTTGCGCTTCAGGAGCTTTGAGAATTTGTTCTAATTTGAACTAAAAAACTCGTATGATTGATTCGGGCACACTAACACTTAATCGGTTTCAATACCAGAAAAGGTCTTATAGCTCGATTGCAAGCCCCATTCGAATTTTCAACGAAAAAATACCAAGCTTAAAAGCTCGTGCAGAAGCGAAAAAAGAGCCTCCTTGAGGGAAGCTTGGGATTTCTGCACCAACGGTGGCGTAGCCTTCCCAACTACCGGTACTGATGAACTTCGGTTCCAAGAACAGCGTGTTCACTCAAAAAACTTGTAATAACGCTAACGCTGGAAACAGCAAACGAGAAATATTTACGTTGAAAAATGCACAGTTTCCCACCACAAAGCCTGATGCGAGACATTTCTGTTAAACGAATAAATTCAAAAAAAGGCGAGGAAAGCAAAGACAGATCGGTTACCCCATTGCGTCATGGTTAAAGTAGGGCTCTCGCGGTAAAATACGTACGTTTATGTGGATTTTATTTGTTTCCCTTTCGTATTCGCATTTCGCTCCGAGCTCCTAGATTAGGAGGGAGATCCATAGGCCTTATCATGCCATATATTTTAGTGGAAAAAACGGTCTCCGTTCCCTTCTCCAGCTCTCCACAACACAAATATGCGCGCAAATTGTGGAGAGAAAGAAAAAGAACATTTTGTGGAGAAGGTGAGAGCTGTCAATCCCTGATAGCGAAAAAAATTTGGAATACGGGGGAACGTCGGCTGAGTCGGATTGAAAGTAGCCCTTGCCGAGAGTGGAGACGATACTTTTAGAGAAAGCATGAGAAGTATGAAAGCAGTCCCAGGTTCTCCACAGGCTATTTTTGAGACAGCGGTTTTACGATTGATTGACCGTTATCCGAAAAACCAAGGAACAAAGCGCAACAAATCTTCCTCAATGCCCAATAGCCTCGAAAGCTAAACCAATGGCCGCGGAGAAGCCGTTTAGTCGCTATCCTTTGTTTCTGCCAATCGTAAATTTCCGCTTTTCGTGTGTGAATTTCCTGGACAAGGGCAAATCGACCAGAGAATAGAAGAAGAGTAAATCCAAAAAGTGGCAGATCACATGTAGGTTCTCTCATGGTCTAGCCTGCTAGAAGCGAGAGGCCAAAACAAAGTCCTGGAGTTTTCTTATATATAGCCTTTATAGGAATTTATTTGGCCAAAAAAGCAAATGGCATAAAGCAACGGGTGTTACTTTGCCTGAACCGACATGTTTTGCCGAAGCCGCCTCTTTTTGCACTTTGTAAGACTCCAGTTTTATCATATTATATTTTTCACCTTAAAGCAAAGAAGCAAAAGACGACGAAAAGTTTCCTTTCCCTTCCCCCTTCGCTGCCCTTGCAATCAGATAACGCTGCGCTGCATAGAGTCGACTTGGGGAATGGATCCCAGAGGCCAAGGAAACGGAAAGACCCACCCTTTTTTTACTCAATCAAATCGTCCCATTCGACGGATTTTAATGGTTTCACCTGCCGGCACCAGCTTGTTCTATTAAGAACGAAAAAAGGGCTGAAAGCGAAAAAAAAAAGCCTTTTCTTCTTGGTCGCTAATCGGGTGCTTTCTTTTTACGACCGCAAGTGACTAAATAACGGAAAAAACTGTACGTAAGACAAATGGATTCTTCCGTTAAGATTAATATTCCCAAAGTCTTGTCTCTTTCCTCCGTTCTTATAATCGGCTAGAGAGTCGGCATGGAATGTAACAGTTATCTATCCTTAATAAGAACCTGAAGGCTTAAGAGGCGAAAATAAAGGGAAGTCTCCAAGCCTAGGTGACAGGAAGGAATTCCCCCGACCGAAAGTGGCCATCACCTGATTCACGGCAGATTGGAACGGTACCTGGGATTGCTATCGTATGCGTGTTAGATAGCGATCGCTATACTTTTGTACTTTATTTCCCACATTCTTTTACATTGAATTATGACATTCTGTTTTCATCATAGTAGTAACAGTTATAAGATTGGGGGCGACAATAAGTGCTTACTACGATTGGGTCCCCCAGAATAATAAAGAGAACGGCAACTCCACTTGTTACAACCGTCCATCTAATTCAAGAGATATTTACTCAATTTCTCACACCACAAGGAGCAAAACGTGGGAAGCGAATACTCTATTCGTATGATTGACAGCCACCTTAGCTTACGAAAAACAGGTTCCGTGTTGCAATAACAGCACCATAAACTTTTTTCTTTATTTGTGAGAGGGAAGGAAAATATTACCCGAAAAGGGATTATGGTAGTAGCATACCTGTTAGGGCAGCTACCCGGCATCCCGGCGTGGGCTGCCATCGTAGCAATCGGCGCGCTAATCGTGGGAAGATTATCTTCGAGCGGTTCCTGCGCCCTAAGGGGCTGAGAGACGTTCCCGGCCCGTTCTGGGCTTCCGTTACTAACCTCCACCGACTGTTCAAAACGTGGGGGCGTAAGCCCACGAGTACCACGTCGCCCTGCACCGACGGTACGGCCCGCTCGTGCGCCTGGCCCCAACGTGGTATCCGTCGCCGGTGACCGGACTCCCTCGGCGCCATATACGGCATCAACAAGGGTTTCATCAAGTCCAACTTCTACCCCGTCCAGCAGCACATGGCCGGCGGCAAGCCGACCGAGAGCATGTTCAGCACGACCAGCGAAAAGTTCCACACTTCGATACGCAGACCCGTCGCGCACGCGTACTCGATGACGACGCTCATGGACTACGAGCCGCTGGTGGACTCGACGTCCGAGGTGCTCGTGGGCAGACTGAGGGAGCTGTACGCGGACCGCGACGTGACGTGCGACTTGGGGGAGTGGCTGCAGTGGTACGCCTTCGACGTGATCGGGGAGATGACATTTTCGCGGCGGCTAGGGTTTTTGGAGAGCGCGCGGGATATGGATGGTATAATATCTAGCATCGAGCGGATCTGAACTACTGGTCCGTGGTCGGGCAGATGCCTTGGGTCGACAAGTGGATGAGAAAAAATCCGATCCTGCAGGGTTTCCTCTCGCATACCTCCGCGATCGTAACGTTCGGAAAGGAGCAGATCCGGCAGCGCATCGAGTCCGGTAGGAACGACCTGGAGAACAACAAGGGCACTAAGGATTCCTTTCCAAGTTTCTCGACGTCAGGGAAAAGTCGAACGTACCCGACAGGTTCGTCATGTCCTGGACAAACTCGAACATGTTCGCCGGTGCACACACGACGGGTATCTCGCTCCGATCGATTTTTATTTCCTGTTGAACAACCCGGAGTGCTTAGTGAAGCTTAGGAAGGAGATTGACGGAGCAACATCCCACCCTGTCTCGTGGAAGGATACGAGGAACATGCCATACCTCGAAGCGTGCATCAAGGAGGCAATGCGGATACATCCCGCCGCTGGTCTACCCCTGGAGCGAGTTGTACCGGATGAGGGACTTGAAATCGAGGGCGTAACGCTGCAGCTGGAACCATTGTCGGCATTAGCCCTTGGGTTATGCACCGAAACGCGGATGTGTATGGACCTGAAGTCGACGTTTATAGACCGGAAAGGTGGATAGAAGCCTCAAAGGAGCAAAGAAAGCTCATGGACAAGTGCTTCTTAACTGTACGTCGCCCTCGTTATCCCCGGATTCAAACGTGCGTGTACACTGAGACTAACAGCTTTAAAATCACAGTTCGGTTCTGGCCCTCGTTTATGTTTGGGGAAGAGTATATCGCTTCTGGAAATGCATAAAGTGGTCCCAGAAATATTGAACCAGTTTGATGTAAGCTATCTTCGCCATCTTGTGTTTGCCTCGAAAATAGTAACCTTAATAAACATCAACTAATGTTCTGTTTTGTTATTAATAGATCGAACTGACTCACCCTGGAAGAGAATGGAAGACGCACAACGCTTGGTTCGTCACCCAGTCTGGCCTCGATGTCACAATAAGGAGGCGGAATCATACTTAGAAGCAGTTTCTTGACGACGAAACGACGCCGAAGAAAAAGAGTTCTTTGCATTTTTTTTTTTTTTTTGGATCATCATATACCCCACTTGCATGCGGTAAACTGCGAGTAGAAACCTTTTTCGAGTTAATCAGTTATTTTAAAAATATTTCTGTATATAATTTTGGAACTCTCGAACTTCGGTTATCATGAAACGGAAAGCTCACCTTCTCCGTTGAGTTGGTAGAATAATACCAAGAATACCAAGCGATGTCGTCGGTAAAAAAATCCGGAGGTTGTTATTAACCGGCCGTGGGCAATATAGTAGGTCGAAATATCGAAGCTGCAATGTGAAATAGTTGTGAATGAAGCCATCAGAAAAGTCTCTTAAACATCTTCAATGCTTTTCCAACGCGAGTCGTGTGTTGATCACCCTGTCGCATTATTTAATTCCCGAGAACGAACTAGAGAATTGCGATGTTTGATGGTCCTTCGGGCGGGTTTTCGGTTAGTATACGGCCTGAAAGTAGATATTTATTCTGTTACTTTTCGTTCGTATAAACCTTCCCGGTTCTATCAGCCTCTCTTGCACTCGAATCTCGAGATAATTCTTCGTGAGTTTTTGCTCATGAAAATATTTTTCTAAAATGGAAGGATAGACGAACTCGTTTCGAGCGTGCCGCGTCGCCACCGGTTTGAGGCTTCAAGCCGTTTCAAACGTTATTTTTGATTCCTCTGGTTCTTCGACAGTTGGCTTGCCGGGCGATTTCGATGGGCGTAAGGGATCACTTGAGACGCCGGTAGTTTCGCAAACTCCGCTAACCGGACAATAGGCCAGGGCATGTCCTCGTGGGCTCAACACCGTAAGGATCGTATAATGCAGAGGTCCTCATGTTTCAAAAAAATCATCATCTGGTCCAAAACCGTTCCTCGTAAAAAAGTCCACTCGAAATCGCAAAAGGCGGTCGTCGCATGGCATGACACGGTTAGCCCAGCTTGTTGAAACGTTATCATAAAAATAGTTTTACCAGCTTCGGACGGAAGAAGCCGATAAAAAGAAACCTCACGATTCAAGATGATTGCGTCTTCCTGGATTTCAGCAAAAGTCCCTCGTTGATACTTATTGGAATACCAAGCCTTAGGGAAACATTGAGTATTATCCTTTATCTCCAAAATTAGCTTGACCCCTTCTCCACCTTTGGAACCATAGCGGAGTTTTAGTTTCCCAATTATAAGCCTCCTGATAATGGCCGTTATTCCTGGAGGTTCTTTTTCCAGCATTATGGAAATATAGGAAAGAGAGTTCGATGTTAATGTATACTATTGTTGGACTGGTGAACTTATTTTCTGACTTCGCTGTTGAGACTAGATCGAGCCTAGGACGAGGTGCTCTTAAAAGCTTCGATGAGAAGTTCTAGGAAGAAGGCCACGAGCGAGCTGAACCCGGTAGAATTTCTCATCAGAGTTCCTGACGATCTAGGTGCTGAAAGGGACAGACAGCATTCCCGATAAACTTGCGATCCGTCTATCATGCCAAAAGTATTTCGCGAATCTCATCCCCGTTTCAAGTAGAGTTTCCTACAGAACAACTGATTGATTCTTCGCAAAATTGCTGTGCGAAATTCATTTGAAGGGGCTTCGAGGGCCAGCGAATTTTTTGACACGCTTGCTGACGAAAACCACCGGCGCACTCTCCTTTCAAGGCTACCCCTGCCAGAATAGCGAGAAACCTGTCTTGTTTCTTCTTGATTCGTTTACGCCTCGGCGGGAACGCCTATGCAGGGCTGATCTCATGATGGAGAATATATATAATGCTGATGGTAAGTCCCCTATTTCTGCGTTTTTGAGAAGGATCGTATTGTTCGTGACGCTAGACGTTGCCTATCAGTTCAACAATTCCAGATCCGATTGCCTATCATTAAGTTCTTCTTTCCTCAAGATGTCCAACTCGGACTCGTACCATTACAAAATATGCGGTCCACAGATCATGGTAAGTAATTATAAAAAAAAAAAGAAGGAAAGAGAGAGACCTACCTCCTGAAGATGACTTGCTGACCATTGTGCTCCACACAGAGTACTGATGCGACGCTCCTTGCATTTACATTCGCGATGCTGGTTCTGCGAATGTGCGTTCGCATTCAACAGAATGGAAGGCTCTATTGGGGCGACGCGCTCATGATCCTCGCTTGGGTATCGTTCGCTGCGCAAGTCGCCTGCGACGTCGGCATATTCCGACTGGGGTATTTCAACTTTAACGATAATATTGATCTCATACCTGATCCTGACTGGGTAAAGTCTTGAAGGTAAGAAACCCAGGCCAGTAGGCGCTCTTAATGCATGTTAAAAAACCATTGCTAACATGTATCTCGACAACCAGCTCCTCTGGGCAGAAAATATGACTTATTACGTCTGCATGTACTCGGTCAAACTCGCCATGCTAATTTCCTTTGCGAAGTTATACCTCCGGGCCACTGGAGAATTTTCCTGGCGGTTAGGGTGGTTTTTGCATTTGCTGTCGTCGGTTTCCTCATCACAGAACTGGGTAAGCTATAGAATCTTTTTATCTTCTTCTTTTAACTTATTAGTAGTAAGTCGAAGCAGTAAATACTTACATTGCCATTTGTCTCCAGGATTCCTGCTTAAATGCCGCCCTATTACCAACGCCTGGTCATTAAGTTAGTGAACTCTTTAAGCCGAATAGCGTGCCTTGAATACGATTACTTACTTGAATTAAACAGATGAGGAGGCAAACTTCTGCAACCAATTCCCGTATAACGTTACACTAACGTCTTCGTTATCTGCTTTCACATGGGGACCGACGCGATGATTTACCTCATCCCTCTCTTCCTACTTACAACTCTGCGGAGCCTTCCTTTCAAGCAGAAGATCGGAGCTGGCATCATGTTCGCTATCGGCTTGTTCACGATCGTCTTCGGCCTCCTGTTCTTCCTTTCGGCGATGTTTTGGCTCGAGTTCGGGTACGGGTGGATCTTCGCTGCTTCCGAGCAAGCGACCGCAATCACTGTCGCGTGCCTGCCGTGCCTTAAGATATGGCTCAAGAAAAACGTTGGCTATCAGTTCAACGCGTGATGGATGGGCCTAAGAACGAGAGCACGACCAGCGTTCTAATGGAGAAGCAGCTGTTGCAAGCGAGAGGCCATGTTCGGTTGGCGTCCGATACGGCGGCCTGAGGACCGTGTAAGCTGCAGGATGGTTCTTTTGGTTCTGCTTGGTGGATCCTTCTCTTGGTGGGATTTATTGCTATTAGCTCTCTCATTTCTTTTTTTATAACAATTTGCATGCTTAAAATTTGGCGTCTTGGGTGTTTATTCGTGTGCTTATTTGCTTTGTCTTTAAAATATTCACAGGTGCGTATTTGCTCACAAACCTGGTGTAGTGTAAAATTGTTGTCATTGGTGTACGATAATTTCTGCAGCTCTCTCGATAGAATGATGGGTAGAGAGATGCTGGAGCATTGAAGGCCTTGCTCACTGTAATATTAGCATCGAGCTCGAGGTACTTTAGTTAATATAAAGAGAAGATGACTATAAATTATATCTTCTTGAAGCTTCAGGAACGTGGAGGAATTACTCAGCCGTGCGCAGATGGGGTAGTTCTCTTTAAGACCTGAACAGCGAATGTGGAGGCCTCTACTAAGCTGGGTCCTTAACACCGCCGGCAATTTCTAGGTATCTGAAGGTCAAGGGCCGATTGGGTGATAAACTTTGAGGGCTTGTCGGGAAGGCGCATCGTCTATCCGATGACAGCTTGTAATGAAGATGGCGATGAGGATGAAGATACGGTCGCGGTGAAGGAGAAGTGAAACTTGATCAAGACTTGAAGGGCGATTAAATTTCATTTATGGTTGTTTCATTTCATTAAATTTTTTTTTAAGCAAGAACGCTATTAAATATTAAGTACAATGTACCAATAACATGGAGTTGAATATATTCACATATTAAAAAGAAAAGAAAAAAGCATTCCTGAACTGATAACTGATTACCATATAGCTTCACATCGTGATCTTAATTTATGCAATATCTCGAAAGTAAGTTTACATTTGTTTCATTTTACTTGGTGTTTTATAGGGTATATTGGGGGTATCAGAGTCCTATCACAAGGCAGTAGCCCAATTATAGTCTAAGTAATAACAAAGTATAATATCTAAAGGAAGAGAAATAATATCCATCAATCTGACATAAAAGAAACATGAGATTTAAGTAAAAAGAGAATTAAATAGGGAATACATAGGCCGCTCAAGTTAAGTTTTCAATCCTTCAGAAGATTTAGTAAGCGGCGTAGCAGGTGAACTTGGCATTGCAGGTCATCTGTCCACCGTAGGGAGAGGGAACCTGGGTCTGGGTCTGTCCATCCTGAGCCTTGTTGCAAACCATCTGGACCGTGGTACCGTCCGCGAGAGTAAGGGCTCCCTCACCGACCTCGTCCCCAGCTTTGCCGTCGGAGCCGGCGTTGCGAGCGAACAGGGCTTCGAAATTGCCGACGTAGGTAATCTGATCGTCGACCTGGTCGTTGAAGTCGATGGAGAAGGGAACAGCGTCGTCCAGTCCTTTACCTCACCCTGTTGCTGCTGAGCCTGCTGTTGCTGAGCCTGCGGTTGCTGCTGCTGGTCCTGTTGCTGCTGGTCCTGCTGTTGATTCTGCTGATATTGCTGACTGTCTTGACCCTGCTGGTATTGCTGACCATCTTGGCCTTGTTGATCCTGCTGTCCTTGCTGCCTTGCTGATCCTGTCCCTGCTGATCCTGTCCTTGTTGTCCTGTTGGCCCTGCTGGTATTGCTGACCATCTTGGCCTTGCTGTCCTTGCTGTCCCTGCTGCTGCTGTCCCTGCTGGCCCTGCTGCTGCTGTCCCTGCTGACCTTGCTGTTGCTGACCCTGCTGGCCCTGCTGTCCCTGCTGTTGCTGGCCTTGCTGGCCCTGCTGGCCCTGTTGTTGTCCTTGCTGGCCCTGCTGGCCCTGTTGATCCTGACCCTGTTGTCCGTCCTGTCCCTGCTGATATTGGCGCCTTTGAAACCTCATGTTCCTCTATACTGCTGTCCTTGCTGATCCTGCTGCTGTTGATCCTGTTGCTGATCTTGGTCTTGCTGCCACTGCTGATCATATTGGCCTTGTTGATACTGCTGACCATCTTGGTCTTGCTGTCCCTGTTGTCCTTGCTGTCCTTGCTGATCCTGTCCCTGTTGATCCTGTCCTTGCTGCCCCTGCTGTCCCTGTTGACCCTGTTGATATTGCTGACCATCTTGGCCTTGCTGTCCTTGCTGTCCTGCTGGCCCTGCTGTCCCTGCTGTTGCTGGCCTTGCTGGCCCTGCTGTTGCTGGCCTTGCTGGCCCTGTTGTTGTCCTTGCTGTCCCTGCTGTCCTGTTGGCCTTGCTGGCCCTGTTGTCCCTGCTGATATTGACCTTGCTGTCCCTGCTGCTGCTGACCTTGCTGGCCCTGCTGCTGCTGGCCCTGCTGGCCCTGCTGCTGCTGGCCTTGCTGTCCCTGCTGTTGCTGACCCTGCTGACCCTGCCCTTGCTGATCCTGTCCCTGCTGATCCTGTCCTTGCTGGCCCTGCCCTTGCTGATCCTGTCCCTGCTGATCCTGTCCTTGCTGGCCCTGCTGTTGCTGACCTTGCTGGCCCTGCTGTTGCTGGCCCTGCTGGCCCTGCTGGCCCTGCTGTCCTGCTGTTGCTGGCCTTGCTGGCCCTGTTGTTGCTGGCCTTGCTGGCCCTGTTGTTGTCCTTGCTGTCCCTGCTGTCCTGTTGGCCTTGCTGGCCCTGTTGTCCCTGCTGATATTGACCTTGCTGTCCCTGCTGCTGCTGACCTTGCTGGCCCTGTTGTTGCTGGCCTTGCTGGCCCTGTTGTTGTCCTTGCTGTCCCTGCTGTCCCTGTTGGCCTTGCTGGCCCTGTTGACCCTGCTGATATTGACCTTGCTGTCCTGCTGCTGCTGACCTTGCTGGCCCTGCTGTTGCTGGCCTTGCTGGCCCTGTTGGTATTGGCGCCTCTGGACCCTCTTGGCCTTCTTACCCGCTTTCCCTGCTGTTGCTGTTGGCCTTGCTGGTATTGCTTGGAGCCCTGAGAAGCAACAGCGCCCTCTCCGTCAGGCCTGCCCTTGGAGCCGCTGTAGATATCTTTGTAGAAGGCGCCGCCGGAGACTACCCTGCCGTCATCTCGCAGTCTCCGATGAAGATGCCCATGGTGCTATTCTGAGCCCGGGGCACGGAGTACGCGCTGGCGGCGATAGCCGTAAGCGAGAGGACGGTAGCGGTGGTGAAATGCATTTTTGAGCGATCAATCGGGTCTTTGAATATGAAGTGAATAAGCTGAGGGTAATGACAGTAGTACGTATTGGTATCGAGAGATTGAGGGATTGTTGAATAGAAGCAGTGAATGAATGCGCTGTGGGATGCTGAACTGAAAAAGCTCAGAGGAGAGGACACCGGTCTAGTATTATAAACTATTTTTGATTAAGAGATTGGGCCGTCATGCCAGCGTATACACGTATCTAATTGACTCTATAGTATTATTCACGATAAATCTCGAGATTATCAAAGACGCCGGGATACTACTGCGCTACTACTCGGTCTCTCGTACTGAGGAAGGTTAAGCTATCGGAGATCACCACGAATGCCGGCGGCGATATCAAAGCCAGAGCTATCGGAGATCATCACCAACCTCAACGATATCGAAACCAGAGCTCTTCGTGTCACAAATCCAAAAGCGACAAGGAATCAAAAAAAATCAGCACATTTCTTACACGAGATGATATTCACGCCCGGGGACTGTTTCCCGATTAGCTTGAAGTCCATCACTCAGATGTTACTTCGAATCGAACTTGGACGTTCAAAGTGACACATCACTAAGCCTTGATTCGTTCGGTTGAATAGACCTGCAGTTTCTGGCTAAGAAACCCGTCTCCGCGCTTGTGCAGGGCTTAGCTACATTTTCTAGAAAAATCCGTAGAATATCAACGGCCAATCTCATACGCCACCTTCCCCCCTAAACCCGGTTCAGAAACAAACGTACACTGGAAGCGGATAGCTGGGATCTGGGATATAGATCAATCCTCGTATAATTTTTCATCGTACTAGCGTTTGAAATACGTCAAAGGGGGATCGCTACCAAACAATCTCGATTTGACGTTCCACGAACTCCACAGCCACCCGCCAAGATCTCGTATAAGGGGAGCGCTGCGGTGCGCTGTTTCGCTTTCAACGGAAGCCTAGGATTAGGGTACTGGGCTGCTCTGTGGTTATTACCCTGGAATGAACTTATTCGCCTGATTGGAGAAATCTAGCCCGAAATGCCCCATGTATGAGAAATTTGAACATACAGCGACGTCAAAATTCTTTATCGATATATCTCTCAGCCGTGCTTCAAGTACTTCGATAATTTCTGACGGCATGCATACCTTGACGTCGTCTTGAGGCAGCGGCATCACCGTCGTCGGGTTGAGTCAATAGAGTAATAGCACCGATGCCCGATGAAATCATTGAGCAAGATTCCCTAGCTTGCGGAAAAATCTACGCCACGTCCGTATCCCTTCGGAGACACCAGGAAAACCTACTCCGTGGGATGTTCTAAGGTCCGCAGTAATACTCCCAGTCCGACTCATCGGAGATCTAACTTCGTTTTATGCCTGGCACTCAAACTGAATTCTATACTTTCCGCACCACGGTAATGATGTAACTAAGGAACCTTATGAGGAAGCAGTTGCCTGGAGTGGACTTAGCCTTTTCCTCGTATATCCCGTTCAACGTATTTCACGATGCAGTGAGCAGCACTTTAGAGCAAATCTATATCGCATTCGCGCGCCCAATATATCAACTTAAAACCACATCAATGCTATATGCGCTTGTTTGAGACACGTGCATCGCATTTCTCTCGTTGATTTTAGGCTTAAGCTCTCCCGCACCGAGAGACTGTGTCCACCGAGGAAATCGTTAAAAAAAAAAAAACCGGCCAGCTACTAACATAGCCGCTCAGGTGAAATATTAACTTAACGACGATCCAACGATATACGTCTCAGCACATGTCTCAATACTACTTCGCGCGGAGTTAAACAGGGTTTGTTGCTCTGGCTGGCTCTATAAACTGCAATCCGTCCGTTCTTGCTTAGTCTCGCGCTTTACCTTCCTACATCCCTCCTACCCAGCCTCGCAGTCTTCCTTCCCGGCCCCCATGTTCTCCTAGGGGAACTATCCACGATACTATTAGTATGACTCGACGACCAATAACCCTCCAATAATTCTCTATCCGGGTGACATACAGGTCTCTCCTGGTGAATAGACGCTAAGAATCACACCACCTGGCTCTAAGGGATAGTTCATCGGGGTATAGATGCATATGTAGCCTTTTCGAGCTCCTTGAACTTTATTCAAGAGATAGCTAATGAAGACAAGACAGTGAGCGCACACGGGAGCAGCAGCAGCCGGATTATGGCGCCTTGGGGTATACTCGACAATGAATTATCTTATCTCAAAGGTAAGGCCGGGAGGAACAGCATCCGTGAAGGGGGAATCAGTACGGGGAAACTCCGAGTCTCCCGATATTCCAAACAACGATGGTGTCGCGAACGATATGACTTGAGTACATGTGACTAAAACCGTTTATCTGATAGGTTCCATGATGCTTGAACTGTCCAGTAGCCTTGACAAGCATAGATTGAGATGACCATGAAAATTTAATATAATCATATCAAAAATTGAACCAAGCTAGCTAGCATAATCGTGTGTGACGAATAGTCCGTATCTAGTAGGTTGTTTAAAGGCTCTTAACGCCATTAAAAATTATGTCCAACTCGTCTGGAGCTAGTTGCAGAAACCGAAGGTCATAGTACAAGAGAACGTGAATAATTGTTTTGAGCTTCTATTTTCAAAAGCGTCATTGGAAGCACTGACTGCCTCACGTCTCCGGTTTCCGCCATTCCTCCATCTTCCTACTACGCTCATTCCACTTGAAAACAGGCCCCTCCCCGACATTATACCTGGACCAATCCCTTGTCAGCGTACTCCATCTTCCGCCAACTCGACAACTGAAGTGAACTCACCTGTAATAGTTCCCGTCCCAGTTTTCTCCAGCGCCTCCAACGTAATATTTATCCTCCCGCCACCGTGCCACGCGCCCGTAACGTTCGTCGAAGCTGCTCTCTTCGGTATCGAGTGCAGCCAGCGCGTCTGCGTCTTATTCTGCATCACGAGCAGGTCTCCGGACACTAGGGTAGCTTGATGTTGCAGTTCTGCTCGGACTTGTGTTTTAAGAGGAAGTCACGCGTACTACCTAGGGAGAGCGATCCGATGGTCGGGTCCGGCCCGAGGAAGCGCTCGTCGTCGGAGTGGAAGGAGATGCTGTCGGATGTATCTAGTGTAATTCAAAACAGAAGTTCGTTAGCCAAAGATATTTCGACAGCAACCACGGCTAGGCTAGTAGTGAATTGAAACACACCGGCGTAATAGTTCACTAATATAAAATTAAATGGCTTATCCTCCGACCCCAAAGCGCGTTCCAACGCGGTCTTCATAGACAACAAGCACGATGGTATCGGCCGCGGTTGACATTTATACTGCCCCACCGGCACCGGCGCACGCGTCCTCGCATCGATAACCTCGCCGTATCGGCCTCAAACGCAGACGTCGCGTCGATACCAAAGACGGTAGTATACCTCGGCGTCTTAATCTTCGTCTCGAACGAGCCGCGCTTTATAGTGTACTCCACCCTGTAGAAGAACAGCTCCCGCCGTAGAAATAAGAATACCTCCTTCGCGACGTCGCGCGGAAGAAATGGTTGGAAGTAGAGCACGTCCAGGTCGGGTTTGTCGGTGAGGTGCTTTTGAGGCTTTTTAGAGGAGGTTATGTTCGCGAGGACGCCGTCGATGGAGATCGGGAAGCCGAAGACGGGCCACGGGTATGTTTCGTGGTTCGAGGGAGGGAGGTACGGATCCAGTGCGGTGCCGATGCCACTGATGTCTGCTTCAGGGGGTTGTAGGCTTGTAGCTCGAGCGGAGCTTGAATCGACGCTCAGGCGAGCCTTCTTTTCGACGGGGACGCTGCCGGTCGCTTGAGATCTAGAGAAGAGGCTGTCGATTGTTCGTTTGGACATGACGGGGAGGGAGATCGGCGAAGTAGTATAATGCGTAGCATCCATCCGGCTGTCTTGTTAGAGAGTGTGATGTTGACTTTTTGTTTCACTTGGAAAATACTTAAGTGAGCATTTAAATTGTCGTGATGTCGCCACTGGCCGCTTTTGGCGGCGCGTTCAAGTTTGCTGTTGGATAATTTACGTAATCCCGCACGTTTTTTTTAAAAAAAAAACGAAAAAAAAAAAATAAAAAAATTAAAAAAATTAAAAAAAAAAATTTCAGTGGATATATATATCTTGCAAAAAAATTTTTTTACATTAAACCAATTTGAGATAACTTAAATCATAGACTTAATGAAGGAACGGTTGGGAAGAGAAAAAGAGCGAAGGATGGAGATTGTATGTTAGTAGTAGCTAGTAGATCCACGGTCAATCCGAGCTTAGGTGGGCGCACTGAGAAGGACCTTCGTAGACCCTCGCGCGTATGCTGCTGGCCAACGTCTGTGGAAAACTTTTACGCAGTTGTTAACGTCGGACTAGATCGCTATTGTCTTGTTTCTCGCCGCCGTATTAACCGTGGGAGAGTTGATCATAAAGCTTCTTCAAGTTTGCCGCTTCAAAAACTGCACGTGTTGTAGTTTCGCACGATACTGGACTCCAGCATGGCCCGCCGTGTGAGGCTCGAAGGCTCTGGCTTGCTGCTTTTTAATGGGTGTTGAGAGCGTCGCTCTTGGCCGATATGCCCTCGATACCTGCCTTACTCGCTTTTCTTTTAAAAATGCTGCCACCCGGCGGAGGAGAACGTTCATGACCTGGTTCGGCAGCTTGTGTGAATAGAGCTTCTCTGAGCTTCGCATCTTCAGATCCTGAGCTGCACTAGCCGCCCGGGGAGAGCCTCGTGCGACTCTGCATTTTCCTTGGCCATTTCTCCGGCAGCAATAATTTCTTTCGCGTATTACCTTAAAGCAGGCTTATTATTCTAGGTATTGGGATTCTCTCGATTAAACAACGACGAACCATTCATCTATCAGTCTGCACAATAGTAGCTCTTCGGGATCTTCAGCCGGGACGACACTCGGAAGATCTTTCAAAAGTCTTCGTCCCTGAAGATCTCGATTAACCCCTGTGAAGCTGCTCATTACGTCAAGCGTAACTTCGGATCGCTTCAACTGTAAGCTCGAAATCAAGACTGGATTTAGTATCCACATGCAAATTGCGTACCCGGTTTTCATCGCATCCGGATTCCTCGTCCAGTCGCCGTAGTAGCGCGTGTAGTAACTTGAAGCCAGCCGACGGAGTTCGAGGTAGCTCGTCCTGCAACTCTTGCTCGACTTCCGACTCGTAGACAATTCCGTTCAGAAACAGGCCCGCGAGGTCGCTCTAGATATCTCGGACGAAGATTTTTGCGTTTTTTCGCAACGAATTTCCTGGAACCTTCCTGCGAAGTCGGCTTTTTACACTGCGGGCTGCTATTGGGATCGTTTTCCGCCATGCGCTCTCGTATAGCGACAGAATGTGCTTCCGGGCTGGAAGTGGGCCTAAACCTTTCCAAGTGCGTAATTAAGAGTGCTTTGGACGCGGTTAACGGTGTAGTTTGCGGGGTGGCCTCGGGTTTGGCGGTGCGATGCTCAGAATATTGGTTCCTCGTACGCGAGACTCGAGGCTGTTAGTCGGCGGCGAGGATTGGCGACTCCGATGGGAGGGGTTCTCTCGCCGGAGAGGAGGCTAGAGGAGAGTTTCGAGGTTCTTTTCCGCGATCCATTTGAATTTTGCAAGGGGTACGTTTCGAGACCGCTCGATGTTAGCTACGTTCAAAAATTAGCGTGCGGGCCCTGCTGGGCGATTAGAGAATGATGAACGGGATAGAGATGATGGCGATTACTTTTAATAATAATAATAATAATAATAATAATAATCCTCAATTTGTGTATAATTATCGTGTTAATTGAAATCTGTATATCTTAATGGCGTATCAATTTCAGCATGCAATTGATAATTAATGAATAGATACAATTCTACCGAATTCCTCCACAAAATGGATTTCTCGACTTTTCATCAAAAAACTACAAAGCAGGCTCGAAATCAAATCATTTACATTAATGAAAATTATTGAATAATCCAGAGCAAAGCCAATCAACCAAGTATATACTCTTTGAAGCAAGCTGGGATCCCAAGCTTTTGCAGATAGCGGCCGCATTTATATTGTACCGTCGCGGTGCGCAAAAGATTTTCAAGCCAATGCCCACGGTGACACAAAATTATCTAGACTAGGAGGCTGGCCTGTTTTATCACGCTCGATACCTATCGACCAAAGCAACCAGCCGCTTCGCTGCTTCAACGGCGGCGGCCCGATCCTGCGAAAAGTTCAATCGAACACTATTCTCGCAGTACGGACTGAATTCCGTACCCGGCGTTACCGTAACGCCGGCTTGTATACGCAGAATGCGCACGAAATCCTTGCCTGAAACTGAGAGGGCGGGTAGTTTGGGAAAGATATAACTACCAGCTTCAGTCGTCCTCACAGTGATACCCGGCGCTGCGCGGAACACCTCGAGCAACTCATCTCGAATAACCTGGTGATCGCGGACACGCTGCTCCATCCACCCTTCGGCTCGTTGAACCAAGTACGCAGGACCGCCTGGCTGTACCCGCCAGCGCGCAGCGACACGATCGCTTGTAGCTTCTCCATCCGTCCGATGATTGTTTTAGACCCGAACGCGACGCCCAGGCGGTACCCGCTCAGCGATTCCGTTTTCGACGGACCCATGATCGTCACGATATTTTCCGGTCCCACGTCCTGAGCGCGGAGGTGCGTATACTCCACGCCGGTGTACACAAGGCGGGAGTATAACTCGTCGACGATGACCGTCGCATCGTAACGGCGAGCGAGCGCTGCGACACTTTCGATCTCCTTCCGCGAGTAAACGGCTCCGGTCGGATTATTCGGGTTCGAAAAGAGAAAGACTTTCGCGCCGGATTTGAATGCGTCTTCTAGCTGACCGAGGTCTATACCAGACTTGCCTTGTTTTTCAGTGCTCACGTAATCCATCGCAATCGGCACCATCTCCCCCTCGCAGAATTCCACAAGCTTGCGGTTCGCGAAGTAATCCGGCTGCACCACGGCAACCTTATCGCCCTGCGCGACGTAGAAGCTACAGCTAGAAACAGCGCTCCCTGCGTTCCGGGTGTAATTATCATCCCGTCTCGCGCATCGACTGGTGCTCCAGTGAAGCTGGCTAAGCGAGGAGCGATTTCTTCTCTGATAGAAATATCTCCGCGATATTCGGTGTACGCTTGCTTGCCGCCGATCTCGATGACGCCCGCGGTGAAGGTCTCGAAGGAGCCGGGCGTCGGCGTGAAAGCGTCGACGTCGCCATGCGAAAAGTCAACCGGGGTGCCAGGTAGCTTATCCCCGCGCAGAAGGGTTTCGATGTCGGAGGTCTGCTGCCGGACTTCCTGTCCCGGTGCCCCATCCGTCGATATCCGATCAAACTTCGCCTGAATCGTCATTATGAACCGCTAGAGTAAAATAAATAGTTCCGAGAATATAGCTTCTACGTATACGGCTGTACTGGTTCTTTAACAAAGTAATTAGCGAAAGCTCTCTTTTATGATTGACAGCTCGGAGCTTTGAGATTTAATAGTCGTGGGTATAGTGTGGCTCGAACGAATACAAACCAACCAAATCCCGCGGGGTTCATCCGAAGACACGCTAAAAGATCCAACTTATCCAGCTGCAAGGTGCCGTCTTTCCTTGCCAGCGCTCCTTCACCTTACAGGAGAAGAGACCAACGAATTGCCGTTTGCGATTTAGAAATCATACAAACTGTTAAGAACCGGTGATTGACCCTACGGTGGGTTATAAGGCTACAAATAGGCGTATAATGTAGTATTATCCCGGGATCTATCGTTGGATAATCCGAGGTAGATGGAAGAGATGTTCGAAGATTGGGAGCTTCCGGTACTCCGTAACCCCCGCATAGAGATCGCTTCTACTATTATGGGGTTGCTCAACATGGAACAAAAAAAAAAACCGTGAGCAGCCGCCAAATTTGGAATAGAAACCCCCCTCCTAAGTAAAGATATCCTCATCGTCCCCTCCTCCTCCTCATCATCATCATCATCAACATCATCATCATCAACATCACCATCATATCAGCAATCACTACCACGATGCTCAAGTGTTTCAATCATTCTCCATCCTCAAACGTTCGCTAGACGGCTACGATCGCCCATCCTTCGTCTTGTAGGGTTGTTGCTATTCTCCTACATTCCAACACCGAGCTCGACCCCAGCGCCCTGGCCGCTCGAAATCTCTCCTCAATCCAGAGACACCTCTCGGCTCTTGACACAGCTATTAGTCCAGCGCGCTTCAATTACCGCAGGGATAGTAGACCAACTGCATCTTACTCGAAAGCTAGGCTCCAAGTCCATCAGTCAGCATTGAACCTTTTAGCTCTCTTCAAGTTTATGACGGTCGTTCTGGAACTCGTCTCAACGCTTTTTTTTTTTTTCTTTTTTTTTTTGTTGAATCCAGCCGTCGCCTACAGGATCATCTCACGGGACCTTTTTTTCTCCTTTGGGTTCGTGTTTTCTAGAACTCGTCATCCTTTCCCATTCTGGATTTTTAAAGAAAAAAACGTGCATAGCATTACTCGTCGCGGAGCTAACCAACTCAAGGTTATTAAGGTTCAAGACAACCACATGAGCAGCCACGGAAACTTTGAGGGCCTAGACGAACTCCGCGAGAGGTGCAAGGCAGAGGGCCGACTTTGAGCAATAAAAGTTCACTCGGGCGACCGAATTTCGGAGCTCCGTCGGCCCTTCTAATTTTTCCATCCCGGTGTTCTAATTTTCCATCCGGTGACGGCGATAGTCCTTGTTGGTATTGCTCTTGGAAAAATAACGCTCAAGAAGGTTGGAATGTTCGGGAGGAAGATATGTCAGGATGTCTTGGAAAAACTTCCCTTTGGGTCCCTCGGGATATGACGACGAAATCGACCCATTCAACCCAGCCAGGAGCAATCGACCTCGTTCCGTCTAGCTTGAAGGAAATCAGAATACGGATGTCTCTCCGCAGTCTCCACACCCAATGCAGAAATAGAAAAAAAAAAAAAAAAAAAAAAAAAAAAAAATTCGCCTGGATTCTCGAGGCTTGCGCAACACATTTCCAATACAAGGTCTCCCGGTTCTTCGCCAGTTAAGGAGGTGAAAAGCGGCTGGAAGGGTTCTAGACGAAGGAGGTCCTGTTCGTGGATCGATATACAATGGATCAGGTGATGGGTGTCAACCTACTTACCTTTTTTGAAACTCAGTTTGCGGCAGTTCGCGATAGAACGTGGAATTCCAAATATACAGAGTCGGTTTTACAGCATGGAGTGAACCTCAGAAAGCTAGGTTCACGATCTAGATTTCTTTGGTTTGGTTTACTTGCAAGAGGAGAACAGAGCAACCTATCTGGCCTCAGATCGTTCAACATCGGCAGCCTGGCAATACGGCACCCAGCAAATCTATCCAAAACGCAGGATTCGTATATCCGAAGGTTTGTCCCCCCCTTACAGAGTTTTTCTCGGTTCTTTTGCGATCGGCTTCCGAGGCATTAAACCACAGGAAGCTTTTGCAGAGAATTTTAGGACAGATTAGCTAACAATTAGCTTGAATTGAAGCAGTTAGACCTTTACGGTTATGAGCAACGACGCAGAACATAAAATATCAAGAGGCATGTTTTAAAATGCGAACTTACCGAACTTGCAAATCGAGCTGGAAAATCGACGATCGTCCGCTCAATTTACCGCTAAAAGGAGTTTTTTTTTTTTTTTTTTTTTTTTTTTTAGTTTTTGGCTTGCCGCTCACTGCTTGAAGGCAGACATGAATCCGCATCGTCGATTAGGCAAGTCCATCAGAGCGAATGTACTAAGTGATGGAAAGAAAGGATATTTGAAGTTCGTTTCCTTTTTTTCAACTACTGTCATCAGTTACTATTTTTTTTTTTTTTGTCATTCATGCGTTGATTTCTAACGAACCTTCAAAAGTCGTTTTTGCATTGCTCGTCAAAAAGCAAGAAGCTCACGACAGTCATTCTCGCGGATCTTGAGTGTCCTAGGTGCCGGTTCGTTCCGTGTGCTATATTAAAGCATTAAGCTCAATATTTGCTCAAAATCGAAGCGGAGGAGGTCTCGATCGTACGGAACAAAACGGAACAAAAACTGTTCCGGGTATTAGGTCCCGTTGCTAAATTCACGGTGAGCTGGTTTTCTATTCTTATGTTTCAACGTCATTGAGGAAACCACGCGACAGAAATGTTTCAATTTCCGCTTTTCAAGCGGATCTTGCGATGCTGGACTTCTGGCTGGTCAAAGCGTTGATATGTTTGATGATCGAGAGATTATCTCACGATCTTGCACGTCATCGTAACAGAATTACATCGCAAGGACGTGCCTTGTTTCATCCGTTTTTCAAATTTCTTAGTCAAAATCCCCATTAAATTTGTTTCAACACAATCGTAAAGCCGTCCAGAGGAAATATCCGTCTGTTTACCAAACCTTGCCTCATGAGGGGGTTCGATATTCACTAACGGAAACATCCTTGACGCTACCGCCCATGTTCCGAGGGAAACAGCTTTCAATGCTAGCAAAACATCTCGGTTGGACGCTATTTAATATATTCCTCGGCAAGATCACAAAAAATTTGCTTTCCCCGTGGCCAACAGAATCAGCTGCGCGAAGCTGTTCGTGCGCGGGGTTTTTGGTTCTGAGGTTTGAGCCCGAGCGCGAGGGCTCCTCGAAACCCGTATTTTGTAAAAGCGCAGGTGGACAAAACGTCAGGCCACGTCAAGGAATGTTCCATGCTTGTAGCTTCTTCAAGCAGTTGTTTCTTTTCTTTTCTTTCTTTTTTTAGTACCTTGTCGCAACCGTTAGACGTCGAGCGAGATGGGTTGTCTATGCGAGCGAAAAAAAGAAACATTTTACTTTAGCCGAAATTTCCCCAGGATAATACCATTATTGGGTATTTCTCTGGTTTCTTTGTTTGATAGTTTGGTTTACAATGATTACCAAATATCATCGTATCGAGGCGTTTGGGATATATTGAAAGAGATACTAGACGGAAAGTTTGTGCTAACCGTGGAAAAACGACAGCATGGGTTTTAGCGGTGCGGTACAAACAAAAATGTACGATGACGCTCAGAGAGCGTCAAGATGTTTCCCGTTCGTGGAGTGTAGCGCAAGCGAATAGAAGGTTTCCAAGGTGCTTCAAGGGGCTCGAAAGCTCATGAACATTTTTGCAGAAAAAAAGGCCCAAACTCATGGGTATCCTTTTCCCGTTGACAGGGAAGCGTACGCAAGGGGCCGAAGTCTACGAATAAAGATTTCTTTCTATATGTATTAATTTCTTTTTTTAAAAAAAAAAATAAAAGAATCCTTAGCCATCATGGAATGTTCCTTTTGCTGGAATCGACCCTATTGGTTCACTTTATTATTATTATTATTATTTTTCTCGTTCGCATTGATGAGACAAGCGTTTACATCATAACGTTGCCTGCCCTTCGGGGAAAACACACCACTTCAGCGCACTCTGCGTGTCTCTGTTCCACCTGCCCTGCGCGGAAATCCAGTCTGCCCATATGCAGGTAGGTTAATCGCTAAAATTCTAAAATGGTTCAAGGAAAACCCTACGATCTGGGTTTTTGTTAAAGGAACGATTAACTTGACCCTATAACGAACGTATTCTATGGAAAGTTC
This sequence comes from Pezizomycotina sp. ARF18, assembly GCA_002224055.1. Classification (NCBI taxonomy): domain Eukaryota; kingdom Fungi; phylum Ascomycota; species Pezizomycotina sp. ARF18. The sequence goes on from AZLU01000021.1 coordinate 123,527, forward strand.
TGCGCATGAATGCGTTTTCGTGGATCATACCACCCTTGCGAGGGCAGCAGCCTTAAAATTACTTCTTTCATCAAGCTAATTTGATGAATAAATAAAAAAAAATCTTTTACTTTTTCCACACCTTGAGTGCCCGCATTGATCGCTATATACCATCGAAGGGAAATAGAAGGCTCTGAGACTCGTTTCCTTTCCTTTAACGACCTAGCGTCAAATAGCAGCAAATCCATGGAGCCGTGAAGGCGTCCAGAAGCGATCCTAATGACATCCACGTTGTGAGTCTGATACTTTTTATTTTGATTCAGTCATTGCGTTGAATTCCTTCTCAATTATTCTCACCCAGTCACTCTAACTCTACGTCTTCATCATCGCCCTTCGTCCCTTTCTTTTCTTTTTTCCTTCCTTCTGCTTCTTCATTCCAAGCAGCCCTCCTTGGTACTATTTCCATATTAAATTCTCTCTTATTGACATGGGTCATGGTTTGAAAAAGTCCTGTAGCCAGGGGTTAATTCCCTTTCCCTTTTGAAGATTTCCTTCTGGACTTTCTCTTGAATATCACCTGCTAACCCGGGGAGCAGTTAGTTAAGCTCGAGCGACGAAAAGGATATTACGGTCCATGGCAAAACGTTGAAAAAAGAAATTAAGCACAAGAAAAAGAAAATATGTAATATTCTCTGTCAAGTCTTCAGCTTTTCCTCGCGTCCCATGACTTTATACTGTACAACGCAGAAGCTTTCGAGGGTTTTGGAGGGGCTGGAACACCGCGACTTGACTAGACAAAAAAGCAAAAATTACCTCTCTCTCACCTCTGCCTGCGCTGCGTTCTTTAAAATCGATATGGCAAGTGGGAGAGGCAGAGATCGAACCGGGTAAAAACCCCACAACCTCAAGGCATCGAAGGTTTTGAATCTGGAGAAAGTATATAGACCACCAAGTTGCTCTTTTATATAAGAGCGCTCCGCTTCCTCCTCCTTCTCTTTCTCTCATCTCATCTCATCTTGAGTATCGACACAGACAAATATAAACCTTTTATCGATAACTTTCAAGTATCGATAAACAAAACGTGGTGAGGAGAGAACTTTGCACGGTGATAGAGGGTGCTTCTTTCTATCGTTCCTTCCTTATATAAGCTTTCACATTCCTTTCGACATACTACAATAAGAATTGACAATAAAGAAAAACAAAACAATCCCTTGAAGACGACGACAAGTCATGTCGGACAATCTTGCAAACACAACCTCGAAACCGCAGGTCAACCACAGCAGAATGTGGTCGCCGCGGCAACAACACTCGGAGCGCCGTAATACGGCGGCTCTCTAAGGATCCGGATTCCCGGAGCGGGCCAACGACGCCAACAACGTCGCGGAAGCCGAAGCCAACATGGGTTTCAAAAGAGGGGTTATGCACTTACCGAAAGCCGCCATGTGGTCGTCGTCCTGTCGACGGCCATCATCATGGAAGGATACGACGTCGTGCTCCTGGGCTCGCTGTAGCCTTCCCTTCTTTTCAAAGAAGTACGGCGTCATGATGCCTAACGCACGTACCAGCTCGAAGCCAAGTGGCAGTCCGCGCTGTCAAACGGCGCCTGTGTGGGTGGATCATAGGCCTATTCCTAAACGGTTACCTCTCCGAGTGGTTCGGCTACCGGAAGACGATGATCGGCGCCCTGGTCGGTTGTGACAGGTTCATCTTCATACCCTTCTTCGCGAGGACGTGAAGGAGTTACTGGCGGGAGAAATCCTGTGCGGTATCCCCTGGGGAGTGTTTCAGACGCTCACGACGGCGTATGCCTCTGAGGTCTGTCCGACGCCGCTCGCGCTTACCTTACTACTTACGTCAACCTCTGCTGGGTCATCGGCCAGCTCATCGCCTCCGGCGTCCTCCGCGGTCTAGTCGGCTGGGATTCCGAGTGGAGCTACCGCATCCCGTTCGCGCTTCAATGGTTCTGGCCCGTCCCCATCATCATCGGTTGTCTCCTCGCCCCTGAATCCCCCTGGTGGTTAGTCCGCAAGGGCCGCGAAGCCGACGCCAAAAACGCCCTCCGACGCCTCTCAGTAAAAAAGGGCTAGAAAAGGTCCAGCGTAGAGGAAAGTTACGCGATGATAGTGCACACGAACGAAATGGAAAAAGCGCAATCTTCGGGACGAACTACATCGACTGTTTCAAGGGCGTCGACCTAGAAGGACCGAATTACTTGTATGGTCTGGATTATTAGGTCACTGCGGTTCCGGTTTCATGGCTACTCGACTTACTTTTACGAAAACGCTGGTTTGGAGGTTAGCAATGCGTCACCATGTCCATGGCGCAGTACGCCATCGGCGCCATCGGGACTTTCCTCGCCTGGTACCTCATGACGAATTCGGCCGGAGGACACTGTACATCTACGGCCTCATCGGCATGCTCTCACCTCCTGATCATCGGCTTCCTCGGCCTCGCGTCCGCGAACAACCAGCCCGCGAGCTGGGGTACCGGTTCCATGCTCCTCCTCTTCACCTTCATCTACGACGTCACCGTCGGTCCCGTCTGCTACGCCCTCGTCGCCGAAATGTCTTCCACGCGCCTCCGCACAAAGACCATCGTCCTCGCAAGAAACTGCTACAACGTCTTCGGCATCATAAACAACTTTTTGATACCGGCGCAGATCAACCCGGAGCGTGGAACTGGAGAGGCAAAGCCGTTTCTTCTGGGCTGGTATCTGCGCGCTTTCGCTGGTGTGGACTTACTTCCGCCTTCCGGAGCCTAGGAATAGAACGTACGCGAGATGACATGCTCTTCGAAGACCGCGTCAGCGCTCGCAAGTTCTCTTCCACGAAGGTCGACCTCAGCGCCGGCCACAGGGCCACCGAAGGCGTTGCCAGCGGTAATGCATCGGACGCAGAGTTCGATGAGAAGAGTGCCAGTGCCTAAATTTAGCAATCCCTATTATTAATGTTTTATGTTTTTTTTTTTTTTTTTTTTTTTTTGCTGATCAACGGTCATCCTGCCCGGGTTCCTCTGGTCCATTTTCTCCTCTTTTCACTCTCTACTTTCACTTTCGTTAAAGTCCTTTTTATCAAAAGGTTGTATGCTTGCACGAGTATGATATATGTCTATAATAAAAAAAAAAAAAAAAAAAAAAGATTAAACTGTTATTTCATTTCTCGCTGGCACTTTTGGGTCTTCTTCTTTTGGGTCTGCGTCCCTTTTCTTTCTTCTTTCTTCTATAGATACTTAGGCTATGTACTTTACACTTCCTTTTGGGATGCGCACGGTGGCGTTGGATAAAAAGTCACTAGATGTGTTCACACTTTTTCATGTCTTGTACTTCATTTCAATGGAGTAAATAGTAGTTGGATAAAAATCAAAAAAAAAAAAAAGACTATAAGCGAAATACCAATCCTTAGCGTGATAACAAACTGATAGGAGTTCGCCTTTACTTGGAACTGCAATTATGGTGACACTCAGGCTTTTGCCCATACTTGGCGTACTGTATCGAATTCCGCTCGTCCGACAACTTGACAAAGACTAGATGAAATGAAATACACCTAGGTTACGCGTAAACTGCGATGATATCATCGTATTTCATGCGTTATAGCTATAGTTACCGAGACAAGAACTTATAACTTACGTATCAAAGAAAACCAGCCTGATGATCTCTTGTATGCTATACTGCGCGTTCGAAGTGGACGCGATTGCCGGATAGAAGGAAGCTCTTACTCCTGGAGATATAGGCTTGAACTCTCTTCATGCGGCTTGATTACCTAAAAAGCAGATGAGAGAAAATTAGCATCGCCAATGGTTCTAGATGGACCGCTGCGTCCGTATACACGTTATAGTTGAGGTATACACTTCGTTAAGACAGAAGGTTGCCTTACGGAAGACTAGGAAATAGAATTGGAAGATCCGGAGTGTGTTTTGCTAGAAGAAACAAAGCCCGGAAGTCGAATTTCCCCATTCCGAGATTTTTGTCGTTGGGCGGACTCGAATGTGTGGTTCGGTTCTCAATTCTTGGCCTATCCGTTCACGCTTAAAAGCAAAAGTGGAGCAGGGAAAGATAGGAGATCCGAGAGATCCTGGTGGCTGTCAACGACCCTTATTTTCCTCTCGAGAACATGCAAGCCTCATCACACGAAAATTGCACAATATCTCGCTCGTTTTTCTTCATGGATGGCTCGGGTTCGCGATGAAAACGGAAAAAAAAAAAAGCTTAGCAACAGGTCAATGACCAACGGCTGCAAACGGCTTTGTAATCTGTTCCTTCGGCTCTGATACGTTTGAAAACTTCGTTTTTCCACGAACAAAATGATTCAATAGCCCTCGCCTGGCGGAGGTGATGGTTTTAGGCTCACTACAAATACCCAGGTCCTTTAATATTAGCGGTAATCTGCGCCGTAATATCGGTATCCCACCACAAAGTGATCATGAAAAGGCTCTCTCACCCACACTCGGGCTCGGAGGATATCTGTCCTAATGGAAAGAGAGCGACGGCCGACGATTGAACTCAATCAATATCTTATATTTTTGATTTAAATAAATTGTATTCTCTTCCCCCTCTCTGACAACGTGGGATGGCCCGAGGGAGGGAAAACGACGATCAGTTTTGAGGCCGCCGCTTCTCATAGGTCGGAATTTTGCCAAACGAAAGGCATGCGACTGGGAAAAATCCGTATCTGCTAGCATACCCGCAGCGGGGGTTTTTTTTTTTCTTTTTCCCGAGTCTTACTTTTGACTAAAACGTGTTAGTCACCGTGCGCACTTCCTTTGACATGAGTGATGTTCACATCTTTAATATAACGAAAATATATTAATAACAGAGAAGTGCCGACTTTCTCACCCGAATCTGATATAAGTCCCACACCGTAAAAGCCTCTTTTTAACCGTACTTTGGGACAACGAAGTGTTTATCCTTCGTCTCATGTTCTGTATCGTGAATAAAACCAGCCTTAAGCTGAGAAAATGCGAAAGAGTAAACTGTAGCCGTCTTTTCTGAACAAGAGGGGTAATTCTTTGAGTAGAAAGAGAAAAAAAAAAGAAAAAAAAAAAATCCTGAATATTGAATACGGTTGTGGCTCCTTAAGTTTCGTTTCAGGGGCAAAAAAATATCTCCCCGCAAGAGCTGTCCAAGTAACAAACAATACATGCACCTTGCTGCAGGCACAAGGACTTCTTTGTTGAAATGAAGAGAAAGCCGCCCGGGTAAGTACCTAACTCGTAGGAAAGTAAAAAACAGGTTAGTTAATAAGTAGTTCTTGCATGCTATTGTGTTCCTGGGCTGCAGTGCATCAAGCAGGGAAAAAAAAACAAAAAAAAAAAACGATACCTTTGTTTTTGATGTGTGTGTGCGGGTTCCTCCGAGTGCATATACGGTACGGTTTGTGAAAAGCTGCTCGCACGCCTTGCTGTGGAGCCTGCTCAACCTCTTTGTTAAGTAACTACCGGTAGAAAGAATCCTTGCATCTGATAGCTCTCTCAAGCTTGTCGGGGTTGAAACAATAGTGGTCTGTAGCAGGCAGCAGGGTTGAGAAATGAGAAAAAGAGAAAAAAAAAAAAAAAAAAAAAAAGGTCCCGATAAAAAGCGATCGAGAAAAATACGGCGGGATATCACTCCACGATGGATAAGTGGGTGGTAGCTTTTAGCGCCACCAAGGAAGTTGGCTGGCACTTGGGTCGAGAAAAAAAAGGGGCAGATCCCTTCCAGTTGTATTGCGAACACACAGCTCCAATTAATCCAATACCAACGCGATCGGCACTTGGGACCTAGTGAGACTCTCTAGACGAGAGTGGCTAGCAACGAGAGACCAACCCCAGTCCAGAGTCCAGACTTCAAAGTGAGATTTCGGGTAAGAAGAAAAAAGGAAAGAAAGTGAGAAAAGGGAAACTTTTGGTGTGATAGACAAAACCAACCTTTAAAAATCAATAGATGTGCCGTTTTCGTACGTGATTTTGTCCACCCTTACATCCTCCCAAAGGGATCTTTGCGTTCCCTTTTTTTTATATTCCTCTTAACGCCTCGCAAAGGAGCGAAGCTCTTTTCTTTCTTCTTTAAGCCCTGTATTACCTTCCTCTTTTCCTTTTCGCAAGAGGCTCTGGACTTCGCGTCCTATATCTTCCATTATCGACATAAGGATTTCCTCCGGGTAGAGGAACGTTTGAACAAGGCACAAGAAACGAAGGGTGGGGAAAAAAAAGCGGATGTCAAGGAAACCATGGCTTTCGTCGACCTTAACATGCTGCCGGCCTTCGGCGCCATGATACAATGGACTTCTCGGTCGTTCCGGAACCTGACGACAACGCAGATATGTCAAGGCAACATTACTACCCTCACGGCAGCGCTGCGATCGCATCCCACGTGTACAGGGTGTACAACAAGACGTTCGGCAAACGGAGCCGTCCGAGTTACCCGACCTTTTCGACTGGGCGGTGCCTCACGACGACGTTCGTTTCAAGGAGATCATTCTTTTCAGTTGTTTGACGGCAGCAGCGCTGCTTGCGGTGGTTTTCCGGGTGTGGACGTCGGTGGTATATCTGAGGCGGATATCGGCGGCCGACTGGTCGATATCAATCGGAATGGTAAATATATGTGCATTTACGACGAGGTCATGCCTAGGGAATTGAAGGCTAATAATGATGTCGGCTAGGTTTTGACGATTGGATATGTGATAGTCCTGGCACTGGCGTTGGAACAAGCGGACAACGGGAAGCACGTTTGGGATGTACGGATGGACCAGTTCGTACTGAACGTCAAAATGACATACATACTGTAGGGGACCATTGGCCCTCCAATTTTTGATTACCTCCTCGCTGACCCAATTACCCTGCTGGTATAGGCAAATATACATCCTCATCGCCTTCGTTCCGGTGAAGATGGCTTTCCTGTTTTTCTACCAGACGATGTCCGATCAGCGTGCCTGGCGGATAATAATTGGCATCGTCGGCCTCCTCGTTGCCGCCGTATGCATCGCGTTCACCATCCTAACGGTTTAGTTTATACACCCGACGATTGGTTCGACCAGCTTCTGAAGCACCGTTCCCATGAAGTCTCACCTTTGCAGGGATCCGGTATCGCGAGCCTCATCCTTGACATCATAATATAGTAGGTTTCCCCACCTCCACCAATGATTGCCGTCTGATCATGAACGGGGATAATCTATATCTAACCACGGCGTTTAGCTTCTTACCGATACCCATGCTGGCCAAGTTTGATTTCGGGAGGGTGGAGAAGGCATTTTTGTTTTTCTTATTCATCATTGGTGGTCTCGCCATAATAGCATCCGCAATGCGGATGGTGAGCATGATGGAATATGCCCGGGGCCATGACTTTACATGGACCAGCAACATCCACCTCGTATGGACGGTGTAAGAAAGCTATCTCCCCCCTTTGAAGGACGCTCGACTTTGAGAACGAAAAATAGAAAGAAAAGAAGGGACAAAAAGCTGACCTCCCTAGTGTCCAACTCAATGTCGCCATCATCTGCGTCTCTCTCCCTGGAATCCGACCCATGCTCGTATCAAAATTCCAGAAATGGTTCGTAGCAGAACCAGAAGTCGAAGATTCCGACAAGGACGACGACGACGAGGAAGTTATGGTCGTCCGGAAATCGAGACGCAGAGGACGACCTTCTCTCGCCATTTCAAGAAAGGACAGCTTTCCACAGCCGCTTCCTACCACCGGCGTCGTCTCTCGCGTGGAGTCGAGGGGTGGCAGCGACGTCCGAGGCAACGCCGGCAATAATAGCAGCAACGGTATCATGGTGACGTACACGTACGACGTCGGCAGCATGATCGACATCAACACCCTGGTGGAACAGGCAGAAGCGAATGCGCACTCGAGAACTCAGGCAAACGGGTTCGGGTACGCTGCTTCGGCGAACCCTTCAAGTTCGAACGCGAGGAGATCGTCGGTGAGGGCGAGCGAGGCTGACTTGCCGGCGTACGAGGGTCCTGGGGTTAGATCCAACGAGAAGGGATTCCCTCCCGGGACGCTAGGGATAGCGGCTTGATTTTGCTAGCATTGCTTTGGGGGTTTGTGCTTTCGTTTGTTTCTTTTCCTTCTTTCTCTTGCCTGGGGGTCACTTGAAGGAGACCCCCCGTTTTGAAGTCCTTTCTTGATATGAACCAGCTGAGCTGCGCGCAAACAAGACTACTGGTAGTATCGTTTCTTTTTCTTTCTTCTGAACATACTTCGATTAGCTTTGAGTATCGTATATATATGTATCAAAAGCAAATATATCTTTGTGCCGGGGAATCTTCATACCTAAAATCTTTATACGTACGTTCTAGTGATCGTTCATGTTGTGGTTGATGTCGTTATTGGTCTTGAGAGAGTAGAATGATAATAAGGGTGATCATATAAGTGATCGGTCTCTTCTATCTTTTTTTTTTTTTTTTTTTTTTTTTAACAAGCAAAAAAAAAAAAAAAAATAGTATCGCCATTTCAAGTATTACCTGACGACGTCGTTGGGGTTCAAAAGATATTTGATTATCTAGATCTTGACTTCTAAATAATCGTCGATACATTCTGAACATCACCATCCTCTCCCTATCTCAGGATCATAAAACATTTTCAGCAAGGTCCAAGGCCTCCATCAACTTCATCTACTGCGCGATCACGGTTAGACGGCAGAATGGCATCAGCTACGATCACCATGGAGACCTCGAGGGGCCTCTCTTCACGTCATTCAGCTATGTCTAGCTGACAAGAAAGCGTAGAACCTAGTGCCTATACAGGTCCCCGAGCATTTCAGATTTCTCCAACGCGAACGGGCAGTTCCTGTGTTTACCTGAAAAAGAACAACGCACTTCGACGCTTGAAGGTAAGTTTAGACTTTGCTCCATTCTGGGTGAAAGAAGGAAATGTGGCGCTCGGTCAGATCTGTTCGGTCTCGTGAGCAATGGAGATCTGGCAATGACTACTCGCTTTTGGGCTCATAGTTTAATCCAGGAGCTCAATCCATCGTTTTTAGGCACTGAAAATTTATTCACCAAGATAACCAACCTGCTTCAGGACTTATTCGCCCATTCGAATCAAGTCGGCTCATCTTTGAGCGCAGGAGGTCCTTCGACGGAAGAACTTGAAAGATATCAAGATACCTATCTTATATCTAAAAAGGGCAATAGATGTCACCGTAGCAGCTGCTTTTTTGACCTTTCGCGGCGAGGGCAAAAAAAATCCGAGCACGGAATTCGGTGATGAGGGCCGCACCCAGGTTCTCTACGATAGCATCGTCTCTCATCATTGCATGATGCGGCAGACGCAAGATATACTAGGTATTCAAGGAAGAGCGCCACACGGAATGGATGTTGAAGAACCCGGGAACTTATCTCCAGGTGCAATCCCTACTCGGCAGACCATTAGAGGGAACCTTCATAAGCTTAGTTCGGGACGGCTATGTTCTGCTGAATTTTTCACTTGCCCGACCGGAGTTTTTTTTCTCCCTTTTTTTTTTTTTTTTCAATTGAAAGGAGCAAATCGAGATCTGTAGAGAAAGAAAGAGAGGCATTGAGCATGTTTATTAGCCTCAAGTTCTACTGTAGACCGAAACATCTTTCCCGTGGCTTAGGTCGGCGACCCGAGACTCCCTGACCGGAAGCGGCTCTATCACCAAAGAATACTAAGAGGTATTTCCCAAAGAATAACTTTGCTAAGCAGTCGCAGGTCGAATAAGCGCCCATTGAGTTGCCGATGAGCTAACCGTTGTGATCGTACGAGTTATTTTTTTCGGCAATCGTAACTCTTTCCGGGGCTTTCCCAGTTATGTCGCTCAAATCGGGTGTTCAGATGTCCCGGAATTTCGGGGCCGTCCTTGGCGCTTTTTGCAGGGCTGTACAAAAATAGGGGAATGTATCAGTTGGCATTCATTCCATTAATTCTTATATCTTTCCCCACGTTTTTCTTTTTCGCGATATAGAAGGGGATGGGCTTCCCGCTGAGCAAGTGTCGATCCTGTTATACCACGTTTCTAGGATCCCATCGTATGTCGCAAACTCAACTTGCGAGACGTCCAGTCTGCCGGCGTCGGCGTCGACGATATCACTTATCTCGGAGCTCGACTTTGACGACGTACTTCGGCTCGGACAGAATATCCAACGGATAGCGCACTGCTGCCGCGACCAGTCCATGACTGATCTCTCCACATTTCCTCGCATCGAGATTCTCCTCCAACACCACTGCTGAAGACGCGCTCGATACTCCAATGCACCCCTCACGATTACACGTGTCTTTCGATCGTTACCGGTACACGACACGGTCGTATTCTTAGAAGATAAGCTGAGAAACGCTTCTACCGCGACGCTGATACCTATAATTTATCCGTACTGAGATAGTTCTTCTGGTAGCAACTGTAACGGTTATTATGCGTTTTATCTCGAGATTAACTGTACGGGTTGGGATCGCATCGAGGATGAAGAGGATAACGACGGAGGATTGGCTGATACTCCTCGCTTGATATTCAACCACGCCTTTGGTATTGGCGGCCTGGCGGCACTGAGTTGTACGGCATCGCGAAGCATACTTATACGGTTTCTTACAATGAATATCTTGTGGACTGAAGGTACGAGCCTATTGGTAATGACAAATTAATGAAGCGAACTGCGCACATAAATGCTTAAAAGATCAACTAACAATAGATACTGAATAGCTCGTTTACTTCCTCTCTCTCCTCTACTTCCCCGCCCTCTTTTTCATCAAATCCGCCCTCCTGCACTTCTATTGCAAGCTCACGCCAAGCCGGATTTTCTATTACATCGCCATGGCGACCGGCATCTTCATCCTCATGTTCACAGTCGCATTCGACCTCCTGTTAGCATTACAATGCTACCCTCAGCAGCCGTGGCAGGACCTTCCGGACGAGAAGTGCTTGGATAAATCGGCAGTGTTTAATTCCCACGCCATCCTGAATATCACCACGGACTTTTTTATTCTGCTCATGCCGATTCCCGCTGGTAATGAAGCTGAAGCTGCCGTTCCGGAGTAAAATCTCCGTCATCGCGATATTCGGTCTCGGTGCCATCGCGTGTATTTTTTCTATACTGAGGGCGACGACGCTGAATAGGTTGTTCTCGTCGCCAGATCCGATGGTACTAAAGTCTCCCCAAAAGTATCGACCTATTAGATTAGCAGACAGTATGAGAGAATCCTTACTAATGTGTTCAACTACAACAGTGGTTCTACGGCCTAACAGGCTCCTACACCCTCCTCGAAACCTCCATCGCCATATCATGCGCTTCTCTACCAATGTCAAAGCCGTTCATCCTCCGCTACGCACCCCGCCTCGCCACCGCCGTCTTTAAATCCGTACGCACGTCTACCGATACCGTCGGCTCCAAGCGCTCCAACTACGGTATTTTCCGCCTCAGCAGTGGTCACGGGAAATGAAGCCGCACAAGGATTCACATTCTTCCTCTAGATCTACGAATTCGGGAAACGGGTTACGGATACCGCTTCCCCGTAGCGGGATTAGCCCGATACCGAGCCCGATCGCCAGTCCCGTCGCGAGGGTGCCGGGGATGGACCATGATCACGATCATGAATACTTTAGCGCTCCGGTGGTAAGTCCGCCGCTTAGTGGTGGCGTGCTGTTGAGTCCGACGGATGTGTTCTCGTCGAAGAGGAATTCGAAGAGGATATCGTGGCTGGACGATCCCAGCCCCCCGCCGCTACCGGTCGGACTGCAGCACAATGCCCGTACGCGGGACTTGGAGCTGGAATGCCGGGGTGTGCTTCGGAGGTTAAGATGTAGAATATTTCTTTCTTTCTTGTTGTACTAAAAAGGCGTTTATTGCTTCTATGTTTGTTATTTCCTATGTTTGCTCCTCTCAGGATGGTGTTCAAGTTTGTGTTGCAGGTTATGCCATATGCTTTGGATACAGATTTCCCCTTCCTTCCCCCAACATTCCTTCACGTATGAACGCCGTATAATATCACACAATGTCTCGGTATGTTAAAATCAATCGCTAGAGGCGCTTTGGTGTTACTGTTGTTTAACGGTTCTGTCTGTGTTTTTCTTTGCTGCGAATAAAAGGACGGCTGGGTGTTGCCAGAAACTATCCATATATCCATCCATACAGGAAGTCCCATGTATGTATCATAACGCGGTAACCTAGCTCTTGAAAATCTTATCCAATCCTTTCACCTTCGTAATTTCCCGTCCCTTTAACCGCTCTTATCTCCGTCCTTCGTCTCTGAATCGTCCTTCTTGGCTCCGAACGCTTGAGCTCCCGACGAAGCGATTTGGCCCTATTAATTTCAATCTCCACATCAGCAAATCATAACCCTAAAGGCGGTTGATAAGCCCGAGGAAGGATGGGGTACACGTACCCATTTCTCCCTATCCAAGCTAAAGGGATTCGTCGCGCCGGTGCTACCCTGTCGGGGGCGTACTCCACGTTCCCGCCGCTGGTTCCGCTATTGTCTGATTTCGGCTTGTCGTCCATATTGGCGAAGATGCCGGTGCGCTTGAGCTCTTTCTTTTGTTCGTCGGCCATGGTTTTCTTAGTATTTCTTTCTTTGGTTTCTTGTGATGATGTAGATGTAGATGATGATGATGATGGAAGAAGGCAAGTTTGAAATGCGGAGATGAAGGGCCCGGGGTTTGTTGAGTTTTATGAACCTTGCTATGATTGCTTACGTAGCTGTCGGTCATGGGGTGGAATACGTCATATACGACCGGAATTTAATGGAATTTAATGGAAAATGCTTGTATCACTTTTTTTTTTTTTTTTTTTTTTTTTTTGCTGCCAAGGAGATTTTTTACTTCTATGGAAGCTTCGCAGTTTTAGCAGTTATATTATAAGTTTAAGTAGATACAGCAATAGCTTAGGCTATACAAGGACCTATTCAATGATACTCTCATGGATTTGTGATCGGCTATCACGCGTTTATAGACACTTGTTTAAGTTAACTAGCGCAGTGTCGAAATAAAGTGGGCCAAAGGACTGGGGCGGCTCATAGCATATATAGAACACCCGCAGTCGAACGTGGTATCTCTGATATCCTAGAAGACAAGGCCGAAGAGCAGGAATCCGTGAGGGAAGCCCCACCCATGGGAGAAAACCAGTATAAATTCAAGGAATGACGCTCTCATACTTCGCACGTTTTGCAGCTAGAGAAACTAGAATGGAAAAAGGCTATCGTGGTGGTATATGGGCTTCCTAGAGAATTCATGAGCATCGATAGCTTGACAACCCGCTCGGAATTCTGTAGCCGGTAGCTTGAGGTTGTTCTCAGCTCTTCTGTTCTTGTTTAAAAATATATCTCTCATGACTGGCGACTAAAGCTACAAAGCTGATACCGGTTTAGCCTGGTCAGACACGTCGGTTTTGTTACATGGGTTTCCATCGTGATGATAAAAGACTGAGGCGTAGAAACGATAATATCGGCGAGCGGAAGTTAGATCTCCCGTGATACTATCATTTATTTGGCAGTGCCCCGAGGTTCCAACACCGTCTGGTGTACAGTAAGTTGCTGGCGAACTCCCAGTCGGAGGCGATACGAACCGGCTATTGAGTTTTGTCGGAGCACAGTAATTATTTATGATTACTTCAATAAACGAGCGACGGTGCTCCTTGTAGAACCAGTCGGAATACGACGTTGACGGAGAACTCGTCGTGCTTGCTATCAGATCCTCAGATTCAACTCCTTTCGGTAAGCATTGAAATAATCAATTGAAGAAATGATCACTACGATGCTCTAACGACAGACACTGGATAACGATTTGGCGGCGATTGTATATTTCTGAATTTTCGGTATCTCAATCACTTGGACCTGACACAGGTAGATTAAATTATCGTTCACGCAGAGCGTGAAAACTCGGTGGGTCTATCACCTCTCCTTTACCGTCTTTAAATTCACCGTCAGGGAGAAAATGCTGTAAATTTTTACTAATGCTATCCGGCTTTGACTTTTTGCCCAGAAACCTAGTCCAAGCCATACTTTTAGTCGTTTTTCTCCCTGAAAACCGTCACCGGCACCTGATATTTCGATTAACTGGTCCCCGAATTAAAAGTCATGCCACAAGTCTGTAAGGGAAGAAGTCTTAATTGGTTGATTCATGAAATATAGTGCATACCAAAAACACCAAATATCAGTATGAGTGAGCTGTGGCGTTCGCAAGTGTCTTGGAAACAAAGCTAATAAAACCTTCACCATACGTATGTAGCACCTCCTCACTAAAGGCCATGGTCCCTCTGTTCGCAATAGCCGAATATGGCAAATCAAATATTGGTACACTGACGTAGAGCCTCCCATTGTCCGTTAACCGTCATGAAGTATTGGAAATTGAAAGATACCTTAAGAAAGGGTCTTTTTGAAGCAGCACGGCCATAAGGATATTCCACAGTTCTACTACCTGATAATTACGGGCGTAAAAATAACTCTCACCGAATCTACAGATAAAAACCGCGAGAAATGCATGTAAGTATAGGTCAAGTCTCCAAATTTAAACTTCGCATGTCAAATCAGCTTTACTACTGCCCTTGCAGACTATCTCATCGTTTAGTAGTGGCCATGAATGACTAGACCTTCAAGTTCGCAAATTGTGGAGTTGCCAAATTCAGTGGTTCACTATCAACGCTGTCGAAATTCGGCTTGCCCCGAGTTGGCAATTGGCGGGAGGAGAGGCGTTTCAGCGAGGCCGCTACGAGGAGAAGATTCTCGCCTAGAACGCCATCAAGCCCACTTTTTCCCAACCACGGCTCAGATACCCCGCGCTGGCAATCTACAAGGCAGGGGAGACACTCGAACAATCCATCACTGATGCTCAGATTAACGGTATTCCCAATCGTGAATCGCCTTCTTGAGTAATAATAAAAGCTGTGAATGCCCCCGTCCTGTGAGACAAAGAGATGCAGTTTTTCCCATGCTCATTATTGACAATCATTCTCACCTCGAAACACCTTTAATCCTTTGACCTCAACCGATAAAAACATGGGTCTTCCAGCGTGGCTAGTAGAAACATGGGTCGAATATATCGTTGGACTGGCGATAGCGTTAGTACGAATAGGTCTACGCACCCGTCTTCAAGGCGTTAAAGGGTGGCAAGGTGATGATATCTAATAGTAGCAATGGTAAGTCCTGGCCATCATCAATTTTTATAGTAGGGTTGGTGTCCTAATTTCTGTCACTCCTCAAGGTATGGTTTACACTTACGGTGGTGTGTTCCATGTTATCGGTGAGTATACCCTTCGGATTTAGGTGTAACCGATATGTTCTGATCCTCAGCTAACCAATGCGGACAAAAAAAGATAAAACTGGACGAATATCGGACTTACAGCGGATGATGTTGCGGGAATGACGCCGCAACAGATTTCTGACGCTAGGACTGGATCTATCTTCAAGTGAGCTACCCTGCCTCAATGTTAAAGCAACTGACGCATAGTAGCTAATTAAATAATTATCAGTGTCCTATCGTGGTGGAGTTGGGCCGGCCTAATGTGGAGCTGCAAGGATGCATGCTCTTCTTCTATGCGAGAATCGCCTTCAGGACATGGCAGACGAAAATGGTCAAATACACCGCCTGGATCGCGGCCATAACCTACATCGGATCCTTCCTGGTGAACCTCTTCAAGTGTATTCCCGTGAACAAGAACTGGACGTCCTTCCCTTGCCCGGAAACTGCCCTGCTGGAGCATTGAACCTATACTTTACGGGTATCTGCAATTTCATGTCAGTGTTTTACGAGCATGTCCCCGACAGCGGAGTGGTTGATTTGATCCTGACGGCGAAACGGTAATGATTACGTTGACTAACCAGTATGTCTCTCCTCAGCACGGATGTGATCATCCTGATCATCCCCTTCCCGCTACTTGCACGGGTTCATCTACCGTGGAAAAAGTAAGCATATCGTATACATTCTTCAATTCCATCACTACGAGGAGAAGAACCAGCACTCATTGATTTCCAACTCTCTTTAGGAGGTTTCTGGTTGTCCTCATGCTTGGCTCAGGCGTCTTCACGATTATCGTGTCCGTATTGCGCCTCGTCTTCTCAATAGCTGCCGTGTACGAGAGGGCCCGAAAGATCTCAGATTTAGACTTGGCTGGTGTACCCGCGAAAACGTAAGTAAATTTAATTCTGATCACTGCATCGTTCCGAACCGCCGAGCTGTGCTCGCATTGTTTCAACTTCGTTTTCGAATATTTTCAGAATTGCTTCCATCGATTTTGCACGGAGGGTTGAGTTCAAGTTAGCTAGTTGTTTCCGTTGTTTTGAATATTCTTATACGTTATCTCACGCTTAGCACCAAAACATATTCGCCCTGATTGTTCCACTAACGGATCTTCTAATTTATAGTTCACAGCCATTGTAATAATCAATGTACCGGTTATTTTCAGCTCCATTAACCGCATATACAACCCCTCGAGCGAAAGGGACAGCATTGGCTCATATACTCACAGCCAGCCGCTGACAGACGTTGGCACGCATACGGCAACAATGCGAAAATCTAGCTACGGCCCTGGCTACGCTGCTAATATCGCTCAGCCGGCGGTCGCGAGGATTGGTACCGCGACAACGGCCGGAGATGTAGAGTACAACGACAAAGCTAGCGAAGCGAGCCTCAGACAGCAACCAACAAGCATTGATCAGAAAGTTTCTCAAGCCACGAGCTCGGAAGTTTATTAGTATGAGGTTTTTATTCAAAGTTGCTTACTCGAGGCAAGCAATATCTCGCCTGATATGATGATCACGATGAGGTTACGCAAGAATTGAAGATTTTTTTTGAAGATATCCAATACCGTCTAAATGTTCTGCTTTAAAATACACATAAATATCTGTATAGTGGTTTATAAACGTACTAGACACAACAAACTAGTAATAGTAATACACTCTTGTAATTAGTTATTAATCATCGTTTAATCATCCATTATGCACTCTCTTCTGCGCATTCGACGTACACAACGAGACATACTCTAAATACAAACGAAACCAATAACGAGATAGTCAGGTCCTTGTAATATATCCTCGTAAACATTCACTTATCGCTAGTATGAATTATCTGAGAATAGAATGGTTCGGATGTCTTTCTTATTATGCGCTCTGCATGCTGTTCTTACTAAGAGTACTAAATGTCACGGATGGGGGGGGGGTGACTTACTGCTGCTACGATCTTTGCTGTCATGGCTCCTAATAAAAATTGATAAATTGAGTATAGATAATGAGCACAAAGAGTGCGAGATTTCCCTCTTACCTCATTCTCTCTCCTCAAGTTGGAACATTATGGATGCAAAGAAAGGAACTGAATTCAAATTGGCGTGACAATCTGACCATATCCTGCAAGCAGGTATCAACTTATGCCCCACAGGCCTGTTTCGTAAGAATTGCGAGAACGTGGGAAAATATCAAGGCCAGGACCATAGCAGGACGCTGATGCCTTGAACGTGTCATGATCTGGTTCTTGATGGAACACCCGAAATGCGATTAGGTGGTGGCGAGCGACTTCAAGATAAGACAGCCGCCCTAAACAGTGTTCTTGCCTTGGTTATTGTCCAGCTATAGCGCCGTGAAATGCCAATACTTCAAGGGGTATCAGGATTACGAAAATCTTGGAATTTGGGATAATTTCTGGTAGCGCGTCCATCGTTCAGCCTGAACCAAAACTTGAGGGGAAGATAAATAAATAAATAATTGCAGGAAGGTGAATTGGTTTCTTCAAAGAAATATTAATATCGGCACCAATAAAACTAGTGTCTTCTACTGCAAGAGGACACTGGGAACTTGAGGCTTGTAGAAAAAGTGTTCCATAGAGCGCAGTTGATCTCTTGATTACTATATTTATGGTTCATGGATTTGCTGTCGATATTCGGATCGTTATATACCGCCGGTCTTCGAGGAAAGTATCGACTTTTGACCTCTACGGCTCCAAAAACGCCACTCAAAATATCTCCCGCTAATTATGCGTCGCGGATCATCAGCCCAGACATATTTTTACCCTAAGATTAAGCTTATCCGTTAAGGATCTCACTTCAACGAAGATGAAACAGGCAGATATACTTTATCATCATCACGAGCTTCCACGACTGGGTAGCACCCTTGATTAAATCAGCAAACGTCAGCAATATCAATTAAATCAGAACCATGCTACAGTAGTTGGTCACTTATTGATCTTGACGCCCAGGCGCGGCCAGGCAAACAGCTTCACTTGTCGGATGCAAATATACACTTGAAACGGCAGGTTCTAGAATTCCAAAAGAAAAATTGACCGGATGGCCCTGCATAAGGGACGGTAGCGCGTCCGTTACGGATCCCCAATTCGTATCTTCGGTTAATCAAGTCTCTCTTTTTCTCTCGGCTGGCAGCGCTTTCGGACAAAAAATTTGCGAGGCAGAGCCCTACTCCGTGAACCCTTGCTCCTCTTGCGTCTCCAGCTCTTCCTTGGTCTATCCTACCTCGTCCCTCTCATTATCTGTCGATTCGAACATGTTTCAATGCAGGGCCCAAAAGACAGGGTATACTAGTAATCACTTCCGTTCGAATTTTCAAAACTACCAACAATAATACGAGATACTAATATATAGGGAGAAGATCTCCGGGAATCTCGGATCATCTCCCTCCTTTCTGTCGCAAGAGCGAGACAACATCTAATTCCCTCGTTCTTATTATATCCCTTTTCTATTTTCTATTTTTTTTATCCTCATGTTTCTGTTAGTCTTTCCATTGTAATCGGCTTTCCCATATCAGCACGCCCTGTACACCCGGTGACCATAGAGTCGCATGTACTTTTTTAATCGGCCATTATTTTCCATTATTACCATTGCTTCTTCCGTCAATTCCATTGCGCTCCTCTGTCATTTTTCCATTTTATGATATAGAGGCCGCCTACGACGTCTGCTTTTGTTAGCCTCTCGATTTTTCATTCATTTAATCCTTTTCTTTCTAATTTTGGTCCATTGATCTTTGTTCTCCATTTTTTGCCCACCGAGTCGCGGTGATATTCCCAGTCGTTGATAATTCCCGTAGCCCCATGCATTAATTCCGTTTAAGAACCTTTTATTTCTATTTATCCTTTCGTTTCATTACTTCTATTCGCCCGTAGCCGGCCTACTTCGTGTTTCTTTTTATATCAATTAAATTAGCAATGCGGACAGGTCCATCCACAGCCCTGTTCTTCGCGGCTTGCTCGCGGCGTCTTCTTCGTTTCAGCCGCGCCGAAGGGCTTGAGCTTGCCGGCTATTCAGAAGCGACGCAACCCAGGTTGTGTTCCGCCTAAACAAAAAACAGTCCAGCTAGCGACGACGCAAACCTCGCCCGATTCGAAAAACGATAAAAATAGTCTAAGGGAGCGAAGCCATCGATAACGTGTTCGAATTGTGGAGTAATGCACAGAAGAGAGATACTCTCAGCCCAACTACTGGCTCGATCAGGAAGGGAGTTCATGACGGAGATCACGGTGGTGGCAGAAGATGAGGATTGAATTAGATACTGGATCCGCAGATTTGTAAGTCGTGTTTCTGTGAGATTTACCAAGACTATCGTTTGAGAAGCGGATCGTTGATGGCTGTACAGTTTCGTAATGAGCACAAACCAGCAAAAGTATCCAAAATATTTTTAGAGATGAGCAGCCAGCACCCGACGCGGTACTACAATCCCAAGCCACCGGCGCGGCCTTCAAGAAGATTCCTGGCCTGTTCTACTACACCGGCTTTGCTGATGGCACGGAAGTCAACTGTACGACAACAGGGACTGAGACGATACAGGTCGGAGACCTCACCGTGCACAATCAGTTGGTTTCTCTCGCGGATATTGTAACGGGAGTTGGCAGGATGGTGGTAGGGACGGTGTAATGGACTCAAGACTGTTTCCTCTAGTAAGTCCTGCCTTACCGTAGTGTAGCTTCGTTGAGTTTCCTTGGGCTACCGTTCAAATGCTAATCTGAATCCTATTGAAAAACTGCAGTCAGGGATAAAGCCAACGAAAACGACGAGCATGTCAACGCAAACACCAAAAACTTCGTCCAGAATGCGTACGATCAAGGCCGTATCCCGAACCCAACTATCGCGATGTACTTCAAAGACCAAGGTGGTTCCTATGACATCGCATGATCGACAAGAACAAATATACCGGAGAGATGAAATGGTTAACAATCCAGGGGGAATCTATGACGGCTACTGGATCGTGCCGTTTCAAGCTTCTCAGCAGGCTCCAAGACGTAAAAGTTGAACCGACCGACACTAAGCAGAATATTTCACTTATTGGTAAAGTTGCACTTTCCGACTTTTTCGCAATTTTTTTTTCTCCGTAGCAAGCGAAAGACAAATTGCATAAACTCGAGCTAACTCAAATATTTCTCCTGTTTAAGACTCTGGCAATACCCTTATTAGTCAGTCAGGAAATGTCGGACGCATTCTACTCGCAAATACCCGGTTATGTTCAAGGCGGATGGGATGGACTTTCAATAGTATTCCCTGCGATGCAAAGATCCCTAAGGTCAGCCTGAAGTTTGGCGACCAGGTCCTCAATCTACCGAATACCCAGAAGTTATGATCAGAAATCGCGACGACGAGGAAATAGTATGTCATCTGTGCCCATGGCCTAGTCAAGCTTCCCCATCCTTCGCATATTTTGCTAATTAGGTATTTTTCCCCTCCGATAGCCTGTATGCCGAGTCTTCAGCCTCAAACGATGAAATCAGCATGGGATCATATTTCTTCAGGGCCTATTACACTGTTTCGACTATGGCACACCTAAGAATGGGAAATCACAGATGAGGATTGGTTTTGCGAAAATCAAATAGAGACTTCTTGGTCATACACGCGATCACGCAAGCGTCTCCGAGAGCACATTCGTTCACTCAACTTGAAGCATAGGTCATCGCCGACCGTAAAGTGTGTCTCAGCATGAGTCTAATTACTTAATTTAACTTGAAATGATTAATTAATTTGATGGGCGATCCGCTCATGATGGTAATAGTAATGACATTAATGAATCAGCGTTCTCTTTGCTAATTGGGAATTTGCGGTTCCCTAACCATCAAGTGAAATTTATACCCATCAACTGCGATCATTTCGCCCTTCTGAACGCAGCCGTATTTCTCGTAGAAACCAACAGCGCGAGGGGTTGACTCTATGAATACCGTTTGCCTTCGGTCCGCCCTGTCGAGGCCCCATTTGAGTAACTTCGAGGCGGCTCCTTGTCGTTCATATTCTGGCAATGTCGCGAGGAAATAAAGGTCTGTATAGTTCACATATCAGTCAGTCATTGCATGATCTCAGGAGAGGTGAGGCCTTTTGCAAAAGGTTGCCAGAAAACCGTCTATCACATCTTCGTGTTGAGACAGCAAAGCTCTTGTCTCCATCGAATATCCGAACATAAACTTACACCAAAAATCTTTCACCCGATCTGTTCCAAACACGTCTTCAGCGCCTGCTTCCTCAATTCTCCAACTTTCTTCAGATACTCTAGGTTCACGCTCGCCGGCGGCTTGTTATCCTCCTTTGACTTTTCGTCCCTTTCGTCGTCCGCTTTCACTGCTCCTCTGTCCGCGGCTCGATCCACGTCGCACATGCCACCAGCGATTCGCTCTCCTTCTCCGTGTCGACGAGTTTATCCTATGCTTGCCATTGACAGAAGAGTTTTCATGTCGTTCTCGCCGGAATTTGTCATCCAGTCAATGATTTCGGGTAAGTACTCGCCGGTAGCGGGATCCTGCGCGAAGGCGGCGCGGTTAGGGGGGTCATTTGCGAAGACCCGCATTCCGGCTCTGACAAGCTCGCGCATATCGGCGCACTGGAGCTCCGAAGTTCGAAAACCATTCTGTTAAGGTCGGGCTCTAATAGAAATTCTAGAGAGTGATGAGATCGTCGCTTGATGAATCATAAATGGATAAAACAAAATATTTTCAAATCCAAGACTGAGGCTCCAGTCTTTATAGACTGACAACAGCACTAGCTTAGAAATGAATTGCCTAGTGAAGTAGGTGGCGACATCTTGCAGTCAGGGTTCTTGACTCAACCTGAAAAAACAATTTCTCCACTGCCGATTACAACTAGTCGACGCGTGTTTAGCGGGATCTCTCATCGCGTACCCTTGTACTGCGAACGAGGTATCGTGAAGAAATAGAGTCATGAATTCCCAGCTTACTGGACATCGGTGGGGCCGAAAATCCGGTATGGCGACGTATAACGTTTTCATATTTTGGGCGAAAATAGAGCTTAATTGCGGTGTTTGATCAATTTGGAGGCCGACTGGGAGAACACGGTTGTACGCGGCAGATGTTCACGTTCCCACTTCTACCTCTTCTACGTCGAATTTCCATCAAATTGCACACATGATATCAATAGCAATGACGCAAAAAATTACGTATTGTTTCAAGCGAATTCATTCGAGTATATTACAAACGTTGTCAGTCGGATTAGCCATAGCACTCGCCCCTCTATCGACAATTTTCTAGAAGTGAGTTTCCTTTACAATCGTCCTAATAAGGAGCAATTTGATACGATATCATATCCTGGGCAGTGTTTCGAGCATTCTAGAATGTTTCGTTTCCAACTTTGGATACGACAGTGAGTACCATAAGACTAGAAACACTTCGGAATTGAGTATTAGTGCTTTAATTCCACATTTCTCGGCCCAAGCCGACACGAAAGTCAATTACCTATCGCGAAATATCCCTTGGGAGTTCGCCTACACGTGGCGAGCCGAAGTGGAACCTTTCTACATCCAGGACAGTAGTCTCGTCTCTAACACACCAAACCCATTTCACTAAAAATCGATCGGGATTATAGTCTGCATATTCTCATTAGTAATCCAGGTTTGGGATGAGGTAGGAAATTATGCAACTTCTAAATAAAACCATAGGCTTGACGATCTTGTTTGAATTATCGTATATCTTATAATCCGATGCCTGATACTTGCACAGAATACATAGTAGAGGAATTTCACTAGTAAGAGAACCTATTCATAGCTCACGACCTAGAGTAAGAATGTGCGGATTATAATCATGGTATTGTACAGTATCGTCGCTCGAGATTTAAACAATGAGAATTAGTTTGAATTATGCGATTAAACGTGATATGGTGATATTAATCGTCGACTTGAAATATTAAATTAGATATTATAACAAAGAGTGGCGGCCATCTGGTCCGCCTAATCGTAAAGAATACGTTGTGAAGTATGAAAATGCACCTCATCAATGACAAAAAAATCCAAGCGGGAATACTCATGAACACCAATAACAGAATGCGGAAGAATACAAACAGGACATATTTACATAAAACTTTTACCGATATTCAGACGTGACGACAATCATAGCCCTCTCAGATTTCCCGGCGAGATATTCGAAAGCCCTTCTCTGTCTCCTGCTTCCCCCTCATGCTCCTCCATCTCATATATCTCACCTCTCCGCGTCCTCTCGGTGTACAGCGTCGAACTATTAGATAGGGCCGTATCGTATGCCGCATTTGGATCACCAATCCTCGCCGCGGACCTATTCTGAATCAACAAACTGATCTACGCTTCACCGCGGCAATGATCGTCGACGACCCCTTCCGCGTGAAGTTTCCGAAGAAATTCGGCGGTTTTTCACGATGAGCGCTTTGATAGCCGGTGCGCAGGAAGCCATAATGCCGAGGTCTAGCTCGACGAGGGACCATATTGCCATGGGGATTCGGCATAGGGACCGTCGGCGATGAGAGGAAAGATTGACAAAGAAGAGCGGGGCTATGCTGCCGACGCATGCACTTTAGAAATACAGTCAGTATCGGTATGGTAAGGGCGGAGCCTAAGAGTTTTAACTCGCGATGCTGAAAAACTTACATCGTACCAACGAGAAACACTCCAATGACCATGAGTCTTTCTCTCTTAGCCATGTTTAACTTCCAAACGATCGGTATTGGCAACGCTCTAGAAAAATTATTGACCTTTAACTATATTGCTAACATTAAACCTCCACATACTCAGAAGTAAATTTGAAACTCACAAGCAAGCAATATCAAGCACAACGCTCAGAGAGCCCAGACTATATACACGTCGGGTTCTGGCCGATGCAGACTTTGTTAGGGGCGAGTTCCAGAAATCGAGCGGCTTGCACTGGAAGATCGCGAAGCTGACTCTTATTTGAAAAGGACGATATTCGCCGCTGCGACGACATATACGGGCCGCGGAATGACGGATCCGGCGTGAGACCGTAGTATAACAGAAGCACAGATGATCGAACGGTGATGAGGGAAGTTTGATACAAGATTTCGGCGAAATAAACATACTATTTATAGATTATTATTAATAACTATACCCATAATATCGCCGTTGAAATGTGAAAATATCTAACTACCTTCATATTCTTCTTGATGGTGTTGAACGATATATCGTAGATATGGCTGCGCCCGGCTTTGAAGACTGCCGCCCACATAACGTAGGCGAATAAGATGGTTATTAACTAGGCAGATATTGAGCATCAGTAAATGTTCAAGTGAGCTATTCAAAATTGAAAGTAGATGGAAAGCATACCAGTGATACGGTTATTGCCCAGTCCTCAGGCTTGATCCTGCCTATGATTTCTTCCTCGAGTATAACCTAATAACACCGCGATACCAGCTATCGAGTAAGACCAGGTGAATCACGATGGGTAGCTCCGCTGAATTATCGTGTCGGACACCCTTAAGGAAGTTTTGTAGAATGCGAGGATGAAAGCCGGCGGAACCGGCAGTGACGGTGCGATGGCTTTGATCTCGGGGTTGGCGAACAGTGCTGTTTGGTTGAAGCCTGGTTTCGATACTGTATTAAACCGTGATCATGTTATCGTTCGGGAACCCAGCTATTGATTCTATAAGGATACCAAAGCGGAGTAGCTTGTCGTCCAGCGATGACAGCTTGACGTTTCCGAAGCTTGTATCGATCATGGCTAAGTAACTTTGTTGTCGATGATATTAAACTATAGTTTCCTGTAGAGAATTGGTACCTTAAGCGAGGTGCAGCATGAATAAGCTGCTTGCCGTCGAATTTGAAAGTAATTGAAAGGGAAATCAGAAAGAAAGGCTACGTAAAAGAAGAGAAAGGTATTGTTAGAAAAGGAAGAACCAAAGACATTAAAAGGGAATATAAAGCATGAAGTTCTTGAACGCGGGGACGTTGATCCAGCGAGTATTGTAAACGAGAGGAGGCAGCAGAAACAGCAGAACACGCCGCCGCTCTGAAACAGTTGCAGAATAATGAAGCAAAGGAAAATCGGGTAGCGATCGCGAGGCTCGCCGCGAGACAGTTCGGAAACCAAAAAAATAAAGGCAACTCACCTGCGTCTGTAGATCGACTAAATACTATAGAAACAAGACCAGCAATGGTGTACTATTCTACTACAATGTTCTTACAGCATGCTCAACATGCGGTTTCTTTATTAAATGAGGTCGACTTGAAGGTTCACGTCGGGATAACGAATGATCATATAAGAACTTTTCGAATTTCTCCATAGCAAGACAGAGCTTCGAGACTTCAAGTGCCTGCCGTATTGGAAAAAATCCTTTCATTACCGATCGCGATTCTTTTTCGTATAATTCATAAAACGAATCGCTTTTATCCTATCCACGGTACTCACCAGTGTCGCAGCGTCTGAAGAGGTTGTGTCCCTTGCCGATCCTCCCCCGTTATTTCCAACGGACGTTCATATAATGTGGTGGCGTTGCATGGCGTTGCGACAAAACCCATCCATACCTTGACTGTGGGTACCTTTTCGGTAATCCGACCCTCTCTTCCCTCATGAAACAAAAGATCATCGACTAAACGACTGTCACGGTACCCAAACGCCATGGGAAATGCAATAGTGTAAAAAAAACAATCTTTGCTTCAATCCATGTTTCATCAGATTGCGGGATCGTCATGGAAGCGGACTATTGTTTCTAACTTTGACAGATCCAAACATCACGTTTCTCGTTTCCAACTTTTTCGGGTTCAAATGAATTAAGACCTCGCTGGCGAACTAGTAGACCGAAGCTTTAATTTTAGAGTATTAGATACATCACGATTCCAAATACGAGGTAGTCTAAGATCCAAAGGTATTTAAACCGGCCATTGCCGTTAATGACTTTCTCCGAGTATTTCGTTCAAGCAGTCCGAGCTATGGTGTATCGTATAGTCTTCCCGCCCAAGCAAAGATATCCCAGCCCGCGCTAAGACGTTATAGCTACAAAGCAGAGTGGCACAACTTGTAAGCCATTCGTTTCTCACAGAGACACTGTCTTCCGGCATTTGAATCACGAAAACTCACAATATGTAGAATCTGAATCACTTCCGGCCTCCGCGTGGAGCAGCACCGGGTTTAACTGCGTCCTTACATGAAAAATAAAGCTATTGAGCCATGGCTTTATAGTCCTTAGCTATCATTTATTTTCTTTAAGAGATCATCCTTGTTTTACGATACGAGGCGGGAAGGTTGGGACGCTTGCGCCTGCCGATGCTGATATAGCCAAGGCGATCGAGGAGTGGTCACGGCTAATATAGCTATGTATATCTTTTCTCAAGAAGGTGCCGGATAAAATGCAACGAAATCTTCAAATATCTTAACACCGATTATTAGCAAAGATGGGAACAACGGCAAGGATAGGCAATGAAATGGTTATCGTCGTCCGAGCTTTCAAAGCATCGGTTTGGTTCTAAGAATGGGGAAACTATCGAGAAAGTTCCAGTTGGATGTTATTATTAGGTCAGAGTACCAGGCTGCTTTCTGCAGCTGTTAGATCTCGTTTACCGAATAAAACTCATCGAAACCGCGAAGAATTTTCTGTTTCGTGTTGATACAAGCCCTATCGTATTCTGACGCCAGTCTCGTTTGCCGCTACATCGGACGGAAATACAGGCTTTTCTAGCACTTAGAAGAACTAATGCTCTAATATTAGAACACTGCGACCATAACGTTACGCCTGTGGTTTTTCCGAAGCTGTATCTCCATGTAGCCTAAGAAATTTTCGGCACTAGCAGAATGAAAAGACAACTTCCAGCAGGCGGAACGTCTGTCAGCACGATCAAAATGACGCTCAGGTCTAGAAACATTACTAAGAGTTCAAGGAATCGTGACTTCCTTACTCAAGTTATATGCTCAGTCATATAAGAGCTACCTTACGTTATTAGTAGCTTTTGCTACACGACTGAGGGTTCGATGCAATCTAGAATTTGAACTCAATTTGCCCGGTCAAAGATTAAACATTAGTCTATAAATTAAGTAATAGTCGCAGATAAGGCTTAATATTCATTAAGAAGCGCCATTCAATCGATAATGAATAATAACCTCTTACCACATCACCATATAGGTACGCATATAGGTTCAAACGTTCAAATCATATATGCAAGCAAAAGGGTTTTATTGAGAACAAAGATTAAAATACACGAGTTATAGGCACGTCTGCCTTTAAATATAAGAATGTAGCTAGCTGTCACTACTACAATGCTTGTAGTAGGAAGAATAGTGAAGTTCCTTGTTGAGGGCTCAAAACCTAAGACTTTTTGCCAGATGCAGAGACATCGCGAGCATGTGCATGGCGGTTGTCTGAGAACAAGCTTTATACGCCAAAACGCAATGATGATAAATGCAGGGATATTTGCCGGTTTTAGAATCTATGAAGTTTGAAGCTCAATTCTCAACACGCTTGTTTATAAAGTATAACGCTTATATTTTTCTATCTAAATCTATAAAATGTATGAACGGGAATTGAAAAGCTGCTAAGCATTCTTTATTATCCGAACAGACGTGCTTCTTCGAATATGCCTTCCCTTCGCCAGGACGAAGCAAGCAACAAGACAACAAGGTTAATAAAACGAAGCCACAATTCCGCCTCCTACTTCTCCAACCTCCTTCTTCCATCATCCACATCTACATTAATCTCCACATCTATCAAAGGAAAACCTCTACATTAAAACGCCTATAGTGAAACCCTACAGTAAACCCCTTCAAAATCACTAAGGAACCATCATGATGGCCGACGAACAAAGGTAAGAGCCTTTTTAAGAATCGATAGCGTAGCAGTTGAACTTGGAGTCGCAGGTCATCATTCCGCCGGGGGAGCGGGAAGCTGGCGCTGCCCAGTAGCCTTCTTGCACACCATCCGGATCTCTTTGCCGCCTTCGAGGGTAAGAAGTCCGTCGCCGCATTGGCGTCCGGCTTTGCCGCGGCGGTAAGCGTTGCGAGCGAGCTGGACTTCGAACTTGCCGACGTCGACTTTCTCGTAGCCGACCGTCTTGGTGAGCTTAACCGAGAAGGGGACGCCGTTGTTCCAACTCTTCAACCCCGCCCATCGGCCGGCTGCCATCCTCGTCCAGCTTGTTCCCTTTATCAACAACCGACCCTCCGCGTCGAGGGTCGCTGTTGTAGAAATCGTTGAACAAAGTCCCGCCGGAAGCGTTCGCGTCCGTGAGATGGCAGTCTCAGAGGAAGATACCATGGTGCTATTCTGGTTCCCGGGGACGATGACGTACGCGCTGGCGACGACGGCAGAAAGGGAAAGGACGGTAGCGGTGCTGAAATGAACTTTTATTTTAGTGTTTCTAAACGATCGGTTGAGTGTTTTTGAAAAGTTGAGCTGATGAGCTGAGAGCAATGAATATAGATTTTTGGTAATTTGAAGAATGAATAATTGTGTAGCTGAATACTGTGAATGAATGTTGCTTGTTGATGATGAATTAAAAGCTCAGAGGAGAGGATAAATGGATGGTATTTATAGACTAATCTGATCTAAAGAGATCATCGCAGATACTTATTTACACGAGATGATCTTCGCATCATCGGCACTTGTTTTCTGCTTAACTCTAGTTCATCAATCAGAGACGTTACCTCAACACGACACTGAACACATCCACTAAGCCTCCGAGTGTTCAGTTGTATAGATAGATCTGCTGTTTTTTTTTTTTTGGCTCGATAGCCCACAATCCATATCCCCATGGGGCTTAGCTACGTTTTCTAGAAGAATTGAGTAGAATGCCCGTAATTATTATATCTCGGAAACAAATGTTACACTCATGCAAACGGCTACATAGGATAAAGTTCAACCTCGTATATATTCCGCTCTATTACTGCTTAGAATTCATCGAAGGATCGCTACCAGATATTTCTCGATTCTGACGTTGCCGCTTCGGACAACTTGAAGAGGCACGCGCTAAGTCTTCGCATAGGAGACTACCGACATTTGGTTCGGAATCTTTGACTGGGCAATAGAAACTCGTCTGGGCTGTAAAACTACTAACTTCAAAACGGCCTGTTGGCATTGGCTACCTGAGTAGTATAATAGAGATAATGTAAAGTCCGTATAATGATGCCCTTGAAAGTTTTCTAAGATTCACAAAATATCTGAATCTCCAGGCTTACTGATCATCGATTTCACCATCATGTTATCTATCTCCCCCGGGAGACGAAGCGTCGCGGGGATCCACTCGCTTGACATCACTAGCTTCTCGGCGCGATCCACATGGGTGTAAACCTACTCCAGCCATCTACGTACACATCGGCTCAGAGAGGATACAGCTACGCTGCTGTTTCATCAGCAGAAGTATAACGGCCCTCCTGCAGATTACTGCTTATAAATTTTCACTGGTTGGGACATCAGTCTGGATATCGGAAAAACAGAAGTGATGATGACTGAAAATTTACAACGCTATTTGGGCAGGGCAAATATACTCATAAATCCCCCTTGCGGGAATGAGAGGCTGATATCCTGGGTCGCTGTTCCGCCATATTCTCTTGATTGTGACCGTGGCTCTAGAGAATGCTGATCGCCAAAAAAGAAAGAAAGAAAGAAAGAAACGAGGAAACGGTCCAGATCATTCCTAGGTTTAGCGAGGAGACATTGCTTAAAGGTATTCATAAACAAACGTAGAAGCTGGCATAACAGCGGGAACTTCACACGCTGCTGGGCGTTCCCGTCATGATTCTCAAGCCGAAAAAAGACTGTTCGGCGTACCTTAAATTGAAACGGTTGCAACACGAATTTCATGTATTCTCATATCGATATTATCTGGGCTTGCACCGTTTTTCTTTCAATTGAAACATACTGTACTACGCTCGAGTGCAGTAGAAGCCGATATCTATCTCGACGGTGTTGAAGGATGGTCAAAATAGCAATTCGTTCCAGCTACAGTGATATTTCAGAACACCTCTTATTAGCAATCGGTCATTCCTTCATTACCATTACTAGCTAGTCCACAGGACGAAACCCACTTAGGGGCTTTTTAAGTGTAATGATCAAGTTACATGTGCTAAAAGTTAATTAAATTTCCTTATTACATGTACTCGGTTGAGACTGGATACATGGCAAATTTTTCAGATCCCCGTGAATAATCCAGGAGCTTTGATTTGTTTTCTTTACAGAGGTTTTCACTACCGTCCATTTCTCTGTTTTCAAGGGGTCCTTGTGGCCATTACGACTTGCCATAAATCAATGGGCGGCAGTATTTTCCCCAGAATCCGGTCAATGCAACCTCCTTATTTTGAACACCGGGGCGGGGTATTTTACAAAATTACGAGGACAAGTCGTGCCCAAAGATATATCCGTGATTTTCAGAAGAGGTATGGCCAAAGCACGAACAGAGCTTTAAGAGCGCAACATGGATTCAACTTCGATTGCCTGGTAAAATCCTTGCGTATTCCTGCAGCCCGGTTCCTTTCCTTGGACGAATAAACGTTTCGAAACGGGGACTTCCCTTCCTATGCTCAACGGTCGCGCAGCTTTTCGCGTTGCTGATTTTCAAAGTAAATTACCGCTTTGGACTTCCCTTTCTGCGGGAGTCGCTTCGAGCTGAAGATCTCAATTCGGCTCGTTCGCAAGAGCGATTACATTTACTGAGACTTGGATAGTAAGGTCACTCAATCCTTCTCGCGAATAGCGGAGACTTGGTGTTTATGTTATTATAGGTGGCTGAGGTATAGTTGTCGGCGATATACCGCAAATTAGGAAACACGATTATTACTGATTGTTAACGGGGGACTTTCCTCTTACTTCGCTTCTGGACTCTAGCTCATGATTTCGCAACCTCCCCCATGGGGGTTAATGGATCGATAAAAGATAACAAAATAAGCATTCACAGATGTTTCTATCTTGAATCCATTCGCAAACAGTCCGTTTACCGTCCTTTTGTAGTTTCGCCGGCTCTCGCCGATTCTCTATCCGCCTGAGTTTAGTCGCGGCACCGCGCCAAGTAGCATGCCGGCTTACGAAAAGCCTTTCTCACCGATGGGTGCTCTGAACCTACCACTCAGAATCTGCAAGCTGCCTAGGATGGACAACGGAGGTTATAATAACGTTTTAATATTCCTTAAAACTGGGGTTAGAGGAATTGTGATCCCTGTTTTACTTTCTCATGAAAAGACGAGAGTTTTGCAATCTCGAAGCGCTGTTCTGGGGAGTTCATCTGCCACTGCAGCTGTTTTGAGCGGAACAGCGATCGGAACCGGCCAACGTGGAACAGGATTGGAAGCTTCAAAGTGGACTCCTCGACAAGGTAAAAATGAAAAATACTCCGCTGGCAAAGTCGAGGGTAGTACTATTCCCATACCCTGTAACAACATGAAGGTGACTCCGGAAACCATGAGGGAAAGCATGGAATTCCACTAGGATCTGTAGTCCGTGCAAGGCCACTTGGGCTGTACACGACATATTGAACACCCTTCTAGTCTTCACAGCGTAGAGGATCCGGATATAAGTACGTCCTGTTGCGCGCCTTTGATCGGCAGTTCTAATCATCAGTTCTCTACACACCTCCATCCATACACTACATTTATATCTCTCAACTTTGTATCTTCACACACCAAATTCTTCAGACCGATCTTCAAAATGCAGTTCAAGAAGATCGCCGTCCTCCTCGCTGGCGCTTCCGTCGCCTCTGCTGCCGTCATCCAGCGTGACATCAATGACATCAACGCCGCTATCACCACCGCCTCGGCTGCCGTCGATGCTTCAACACCGCCGTCGGACCGTCTGCAATGATGCCAACCCGACCCTCGGAGAAGCCGCCGGCATCCAGGTCCCCTGGAACGACCTCAACACCAAGCTCAACGCCCTCACGGCCGCCCTTAACGCTGACAAGGGAGCCAAGGACGCGACTGAGTCTGGCCAGATCCAGGCACAGCTGCCCCGCGTTGCCTTCCAGGTCATTGCCGGTCTCAGCCAGGTTAAGAGCTGCGCACCAAAGTTCATCGGCCTCGGCGTTGGTAACCTCGTCGTCGCCAACCTCGGTACCCTGACCACCAACTGGAACAACTTCCTCACTGCCTTGAACACGAGGCTCATCGACTCCGACTGGCGGGTGGACCAGCAGTACATCGACCAGATCAAGCAGATCACCGCCGATACCTACACGGCTTTCGGTGCCGCTCCCCCGTCTTAAATCTGTGATTCTTCCTGCATTCCGGTGATAGAAGTGGAGAGATGTAGAATTGTAGATAGTGTAACACCGTGTATTTTTAGCTTAGAATTCTAGAAATAGAGACTTTCTTTTTTAGATTCAGGTCTCGAAGCGATATAGTAGCAAATAGAGGAAAAAGAGAATTAGATTTGATGCGCAGTTTTTTGACAAGCTCTGAGCGGCTATAAGCTATTATTACTTTAAGTACGTGAAACTAATGACGGACACTGCAGTGCTCGTTCTGGTCTATTATAGTCCCTTTGCTCCTTTCCTTAGCTAGCCAGATCTTAAGCATAGGCGCTATGTCCGCCAGGGAGAATCGCACCGCCCCCATCGTGAAAATGAAAAACACCCTCAGCGTCCACATTCGTCGTTTGAAACCGCCCCAAAAGAAGTCCAGGATTTCGTAATCGATGCCGTTGCTGTGAGATTCCTTGCAGCGGCGCGCTATCTCCACAGCTGCTTGCATGACGTCGAGTACCGTGACAGCACCTCCGTTACCGGTGCCTTCTACGTCGAGGAACGGTGGGACGCCGACCCACGGGTGGTGGTAGACCGCTTTCTTAAAAGCTGGAGAAACGGCGTTCTCGGCGCCCGCGGGGGATTCTGCAAGGCGTTTATGCGTCCTCCTAAGCGTCACGTAATCGATGGAGGTCGTATAACCGTAGTCTATCGCGTTGAACGTTGGATTCACTGCGTAAGCGGTGGAGGAGGAGCGGGGGACCTGTAGCGGGGCATCGCAGAAGAGGATCCTATTGATTTCAGTGGCGGATCCGGGCGTCGGCTGCAGTAAGGCGAAGAAACGCTTGTTCACGAGGGGTACGCGTAGCCTAAGGTCACCATAGGTCAAGTGCTGGAGGATCTCGAGGAGGATCTCGTTGGGAAGGGAGTCCATAATTGAGATGATATCGAAAGTTTTCTTAGTTTTGAGTCACGTCCTAGGAACGGAAAGAAATTTAGTTTCCCCTGGCCCTTACCTTCAATTGGTCCACGATTCAAGAGCCTCTAGATTGGCCGTGCTTGGCAAAAAGGTAAATAACGCAACCGCTACTCGTGATCATGGGTCATAAAAGACATTTCAGCGTAACCGTATGTTCAAAGGGGAATTACAATCCGAGTCTTCCTACATTATTGAAAGAAATATGAGTTCTCGAAATATCTGAAGCTTCTCTCTCGTTATCCGGGAAAGTTTAAAAACATAATACTTCTTATTCTTTTTATTTCGTAAGTGTTTTGATTCGCTTTGTATTCCATATACTGATTCTGGCGTTCTTGGTTTAGCAAACACTCGCCCCGTTAATGCTCGCAAAACGGTTACCAGCGCTGCCTTCAACCGGCAATATAAGTGGGTCCCCGTATCTTTAAGACTTCAAAAGGCTATAAGGGATAAGGAGCAAGAAAGTGCTCCTCAGAAATACACCGGGGCGTATGATTCAAGGTCACGGTTTGTTCGTAAAATAGATTACAACAACTATAAGAGCTGTGACAACGACCATAACGAAGGCAAGCACAAGATAAAGCGTGCCAGAATTTGAGTCTGAACTTAAAGGCAAAGCTCTTCTAGTCTGTCGGACGGTAGTTGCGGGTGGGTTGTCGGATAGTTCGACTGCTTGTGATTGGTATGCAGGCATTTTCTTGGTGTCAAAGGTTGGGATATTTGTTGTAGTGGGATAATGGCATTTCGTAATAGTAGAGCGCAGACTTATATAACTCTTTAGGGTGATATTGAATATTAGGCAAGTTGGGGTTATGTCTCAACCCTATAAAGTTAAGTCCTTTCTATGAACGCGAATCGATACGGAAGAAATGATCATTACATCCAATTTCAAGCCTGAAGAACTTTTCGTCACTAGTTAACCGCTTATAAGCGAATTATATGGTGAGTAACAACGATTGTTTCTGATGAGTGCTTGCCCTTGAATGCCATCGTCGCTCATGATCACTTCATGAAACAACCCCTGGGCTGGGTTCACTTAAAACGCTCCGTAATAAAATTGTCTCGAAGTTACCTATAAAATGCCCAATCTGTCGTACCCTTATGTCCGAAAGAGATACTAATGTTTACAAATCAAGATAAAAATGTATTTTGGGGGTCCATAGCTAGAAATGGAGTTGGGGATCTGGTTAGCTTGGCCAGTATGGAACGAGTTTCTATCGTCGCTAAGAGCTCAAACTCTTGACGCTTCTGGTTTACCCTCCGGTGAATGTAATGTCAACCTAACAAAGAACCAAGGATTCGAATATTTTGGGGCCCAGAAAAGAAATTGAGATTCCGGACATAATGAGCTCATATGGAGTTCATGCGAAGCCCGCTCCTTCAAGCTATGATAAAGCATTGCTTAGAAATACTTGTAGCACAGCCAAGGCCTTGAGAACCTCTTGTATAAACACCACTGTTTATGCTTCACAATTTTCTTTAACATGTCACCTCAGATACTTCCATGAGGATCGAGCGACTACCGAATCTCTGGGGCGAAGTCAAGGCTTCGTGGTCTCCAGGATAGGGACTTATAAAAATATACTACTTCTTAATACACGATAAGCAATCGGATCCTCCGTCTCTGAGCATGAACAGCATACCGTGATGTTACACCAGCCTTGAGTCTCGAATTTCATGACTTCTTATATCAGGACTGTAAATCTACATTGGAGGGGGAAAAAGACAAAATTTTAAAGTTTCAATCCGGGCCTGCCTTTAGCCAAAATGGGCAGTGTATTTCAAAATGGGCCAGCTGCTCTTGCCAAATCCGGTCTGGATTTGAATAAAACTCCTAATTAGGCTATAAAGCTATAATCGCGCTAACTGGAGGTAAGTTGGTACTGATCGTCAAGGTCAGCTATCTATTTGATACCGGATCGTGATGTTGATATAGTTTGTTCCAAATTGGCGTAATCATGGTCTATGAACCTTCGTCTGATCCAGGTGAATTTGGTTTAAGAAGAGCCTTTAAAACGCGAAGTTTTATAATAACGATATTCTTTGGGTCTTAAACATTTTGCGAAGCGGAATACCGGCTGGACATCGGAATCGTTTGTAGTTCCGACAATTTGAACTTTCCGAACTAGATTTTTGTTTCGCTATGTAGTATTGGGGTTCACATCAGGCTAACTATAGATTCCTATATATAAACATGAACCCTTACCGTGTTTACCAATATTTAGAGCTTTGAAGGTACACCTTCCCAGTGGAAACAAAATCCATATCATGTCGTTATTGAAAATCTGGTAAATTGTCGGCGATGGCCAAATATTCGCGCTTTTGATAAACATACTTACGAGCTGAGGAGTTCAGTAAATCAATAAGATCAAGGAAGAGACTCAAAAATAGGGGAATCATTTTTGGTGTAACTATACCAAGGTGTTGGCTCGGTTATCCTGATCGGTGGTGAGGCCCAAATTAAACCAATGCCATGGAGGCTGAACACTACTACTGTTTGATAACCTCCAGAAAATTAAATATTGATTTGTTTATAATTTAAGGTCCGGAATTCATGATCATATGATCATGTGGAGTCTCCACGATGTAATGAATCGCTGTCTAGTTTTCATTCGTCGAAGAATTTGACTATGCATAACTGATAAAGAGAATCCTTTGAAGACCATGCAAAATCGAACATTTTCTTTGTATTGGAATCGGCCGATATGGAAAACTTCACTAAGGGAGAGCGCAGCTGGCGCCGGGAGAAACGAATGAAAGCAGGAGCAGCTAGTTCAAGGCTAAGCCTTCCGGACCCACTAAAGTTGAACGTGTTGAGTGCAAACCTCAGAATTATCAACAAAATCAAACTCGGAAGGAACCCTTATACTATACGAGGACAGAATACCTGGACGGGACCGTGCACGCACCCATGGCGCTGTGATCTTTGGCAATTCATATTAATTGCTGACAGGCTTTCTTCACTTTCTCCTGTTGTTTGTTGTTGTGAAGAAACGGGACGATAGACCAATGTAGAGCTCAAGGACCCGTATTCGTAGCCTTGTGGGCGGTGCAAGATGTGATGATCCACGCACCCATCCATGCATTTACCCGCCGGTGATCCTCTATAAAAAGAAAAACTTCGATAAATTTTACCTTATTCAAATGACGTTCCCATCCCAGTGGCCACGCATTCACCTCTAATTCCTGCGCCTCACGTATACGAAACGACATCACAAATTAGACGCTCAAGCAGGCTTTTATATTAACGTATATTGGTTTGAGGGGCTTTAAACGATGTGAAGATGTTTGTTTCTTAGGTTGACGGCTTTTTGGAGTTGGCAAGATTAGCCTTCAATGCTCGCGTTCGGCAGGAAAAGTGACAACGAGGTTTCACTTTATGGGACAGCAGGTTTCCTACAGCCTTGTTGATGTCCTTCATACTGGAGAGTTCCGATGGTAAATAGCGAAAAATAGTGTGATCACCGTTACATTGGAACCCCCTGGTTCACAAAGAGCTTCTATGCTCTGGATGCTCATCCTTTTTATTTTTGTCATCTGTTGAATATCTGCCACAAGTACTTATACGCGTATCAGCCCCTGGAGCCGAGAAGAAAATTTTTCAATCGAAACATCGAGTAAATGGAAGACAAAAATCTGGGAATTTTGAGATAAATGCTTCCAGAAGCATCAATCATTTTACATTCGAGCTTCCATTCGACGAGTTCGGTACGCTTCACAGCACACCCAATCTAGCTGATCCATCAACATTGTCAGTTAGCTCAAGATGGTCAAGATAACCTGTGTCGGTGAGTAGATACATTTCAACCAAAAGCTTTTGATGGTCCCTGAGTTCTCCCGCTCTAAGAGTACCTTCACAATGTAGATCCCATAACTCGGACTCTACTTTCCAGTACTGTCCTTCTTTTCCCGCCGCCGTAACCTTCACGGGTATTTTCGGCCTTCTCCTCATAGCACATGTCATAGAAGCTTTCCAATACCGGAAAGTGTTCGCATGGGTAATATGTATGGCTGCAGCGTGGGAAACCGCTGGTTTCGCTCTGAGAACGCTTAATGTTATCCATCAGACGTCGTTAGGCTTTTCTATGCCTTCTACGATCCTTATCCTGCTATCTCCACTCCTTATCAACGCGTTCGACTACATGGTTTTTCGGGAGGGTCGTCTACTTTTATACGCCGGAGAAGACGATTGCCGGCATTAGAGCGCAGAGATTAGCTACGATCTTTGTTTGGCTTGATATTGCGTACGTGCCCCATAAATCCTCCTACTTGACCCGATTATCAAATTCTAACTTTTGTTTGTGACAGGACCTTCTTGGCGCAGGTCGCTGGAGCTTCTATGGCATCCGGAAACGACCCCGAGTCGATGATGCGAGGTATTCATATCTATATGGGCGGCATCGGCGTCCAGGAACTATTTATTTTAATCTTCACCTTCCTCGTCCTTAAATTCCACCGCCGTATGCTCGAGCTCGAAGCCGCCGAATCCTCCACGAAACCGCTCGCGGACATCGTCCTACGACCTCCGTCACCCGAATCCCCGCTATCCCCTCCCTTACCGTCATCCACGCGAGCAAGCATTCTAGCGAACCCCGCTCTCCATCAGCACGAGATGCACCTCTTCGTCAACAAAAACAACACCAACAACAACCCCGCTAGCAATAGAAACAGCGGCATCCGACGTTCGTCGTGCGACAGGGGTGGAGGAGGCTTGTGATCACGCTATACGTCACCCTGGCGCTTATTACTATCCGCGTGATTTACCGGCTGGTGGAATTCTCTCAGGGCGTGTGGAGCTTCCTACCACAGCACGAGGCGTTTTTCTATTGCCTGGAAGCGCTACCGATGAGTCTTGCTATTGCTTCGTGGAATTATAGTCATCCGGGGAAGATTCTTAGAGGTGAAGGGTCTGAGTTTCCTAGTACAAGAAGAACAAAGAAGATGACACGGGCGGAGAAGAAGGAAAGAGACGCTACGATAAAAGCGGCGACGAAGAGGGAGAAAGAAGAGAGGAAGGTCGGGAGGGCTACTAAGAATATTCGAAGCAGCGATTCAAGTGTTGCTGCACCGGTGGCGGTGTGAAGGGGTTTTCTTTCGCGCGTCGATGCACCGGCATGCTACACTAATGGCAGCTTACTTTCGTCGGTTAATTGTATTACACGGCTTATAATGCATAGCTATAATAATAGATGGCTAATATTGTCGCCCTGGGAGTAATTCGTTAAACTGGACTTGCTTTTAGATCTCATTTTTTCGGAGTTTAGTACAAAATATGTCTCTACGCGAACGCGTAATATCGCGAACATTCTATTACCAATAACAAAAGTTACATTTCCTAGTCTGCTTTATCTACTAGTATTCACCATTGATCTCCTAAGGGATATATCGAAAGTCTGGAATTATAGGGTTTTTTTTAGGTGTGTATTTTGCTATTTTCTATACCCCAATGCTCTTATGCCCTATCTATGAATGCAACTATAGAGAAGGTGGGAAATAAGGCCTGAACCAAACCATGGCTTTTTTTTTTTTTTTAATAAACGGCATATATCGCATTGACCGTTTCAATGAACCCAAGGGATCCTCTATTTTAGGTTCCGTTCGCTGCCATTATAAATATATCAGTACTGTGAGGAAAATCTTGGTAACTCATACGAAATTCATATTCATGGCAGCAAATAGAATATGAAACTGCATATGGATTTAATTTACAATAGGGATCAAATTTAGATCGTTCCCTAACACTTCCAGTAACTGGAGTCCATACACGTAGTAAACAAAAGCAGCAGCATCAGTACAAAAGGTTGTAAGACCAAGATAACGTTGAAAGCCAGATTCTGATTATAGTCAAGGAAAGTCCTTCAGCGCTCCATGGTCAAAGCCGATACTATCCTTTAGACTCTCCCAGTAGGAAAGCCGGCCCTTGGTATAATCCAATTATCCGTAATTGTCCATTCCTGTCGTAAATGCCAACGAGGCCCCCCCGGCGGCGGTGTTTACTGTTGTCGAAGATTCGCACATATTGGGGCAATGGTATTGAGACGTTCAATGTAATCCACACCGGTACCAGTGCATGACTAGGCTGCTTCGTTCCCAACGAAGAGGACGTAATCAGATGGGCAAGTCTTGTCTTCACCAGCGGCTTCTACTTGGACGCCAGCCTGCTTCAGCATGGCTACAACTGTAAGGTATCAAGTAACTCAATTCGGTACATATTCTATCCCTGAGTTATATGTACCGAATGCAGTTGAAAAGAAGCTGTGGCATATTGAAACTTACCTTTGATATTCAATAAACCAAGGTCATTGCTCGAAACCGTAGTAGGAAGCGCGATAACGCCAGAGACGGCGGAGAGGGTAAGAACGTAGGCGGTGAAGTGCATGTTTAGTGGATTTCAAAGTTTGTATTAATAAGTATAAGATAGAGAGAGAGAGTGTGTGTGTGTGTGTGTTAAGCTTGTCGCGATATCGAAAGGCTTCGATGTCCGGAAATTTTGTGAGGTTGCTTTTTAGAGCTACTTTACGATATGGAAGACTCGATTATATGAAGGTCTGATGAAGTGCTTTGTATAGATGTCCGTAAACTATACATTGGTTGTATTTTGAGATATCTTGAGAAGCCGTATTTGCCCTACGTTCGACATATTTGCGCAATGCTCGGACATAACCTCACGGTACGCGGGCAAAAACGCAGGACAAATATTGCGCCGGCTTGATTGACTTTAATAACGATTGTGCCTTCATATTTAGTTTTATCTTCTGCATCCTACATAGATATCAACTAGACGCCCAGTTGTCCAAAGTCAGGCTGTGCAGTGTGTGGTTTCCCACTACAGCTTTGAATAATCGGTTTGATGGAACAAGGTAATTCATGAGATTCAGACTTAGGCTGTTATTAGAGATTCGATATTCGTGCTAAGTTAACCAATGGCCTATTCTTTCTACTTAAGATAGTATACCTCGCTTCACGGACATTGCTTGTTCAAACGCGGTCATTAACGGCTTCTGGGCGGCCCTGAGATTCTTCGATATCACTTCTCCAATTCCGGCGACCATGGCACAGATGAGAACATTCCTTTTACTTGAAAATTAGATATTTGACGGAGAGTACATAGCTCACATTTGAATAGGTCCTGTAGTAGGGCATCCAATAATAGAACTGCGCTTGTAGCGGATCGTGTAACACTGAATCGCGTAAATATGCTGCCACCTACGGCACGAGAGAACGTTGTTGCTCCTAATGATCAATGTCCTTCCTCCTGAATATCCTTTCTTCGGTGGCAAAGCTGAACTTTGTACCCTTCTTGAGCGTTTTATCGGCCGGCAAGTTCCTCCATTGTTTCCCGTTTTTAGCACTGATCAGCACAATATTGCGTAGCATTAGCCCCATATATCGACATCTTTCTATAATTGAGGTCTATAAAATGAAAGAAGAGTTGAGAATCTACGTAGGTGGCGCTCTGACACTTGGAATTGCTGAGCTATCGACCTATGAATGCGGACACCATGACAGACCAAGGACCCAGTAAATAGGATGATATAGAACAGAGTTTAGATTTAGAATCGTCTCAAATCCCTAAGGGTACGTTTGAGTCACAACGAAGTTCATATCATATAGACTTATTTATACAGTTTCCTGCACATCTACCAGGTTGAAGTTCCACGAATACTACACAAGAGGACATCTCCCTTTAGCGCTGTGATGAGATCTTTCTCACAGGATACCCGTCGAGATGTTTGAGAAGTTACTAGGCAGGTCTCTGCACTCAAATTTTGGTGCTGATTCTATGAAGTATACTTCTCAGCAAAGTTACAAATGCACCCCGCGCAGCTCTCAAAGGAAGTATTAGTTTAGACAAAACGGAGAACGAACACCATTTTCGCCTTAATATAAACTTTGGATCCGCATTCTTTTGTGTCTTATACTTTGCCGAAGACAATGCATATAACTATTGCTTTTAAGAGGGGTAAACAATAACGAGACGGAGGGATTTAATAACCCATTGATAGGGATAGATTATACCTAAGCGCGATGCCGTGGCGCCTTATTACAAGCGATAGCCTCCAGAAGCCGGTAATGGGACATACCGAGCCAACATCCCGCCGAGACCCGTAGGGCTGACGGGCCGTTCCATCTAATTTGGTTGGACATATGCACCATCACTCGGCATAGGGATACTCACGACATCTGGCACTCAACCGGCTCGCTCACCGAGCACCCGGCCGTCAATGCTTCCCACCGGTTTTGGCTCCCATTTCTACCAAACAAAGAAGTATGGCTTAAGTTGGTTTCCAGATCTGCTCAACTCTAAATTGATTATCTTCCAAATACGGAGTAACGACATTACATCAAGCTCTACGAGTCAGAATGAAGTTTGATTACTATACGCATAACATTATGGCGGATGACGTGGCCTAGCCAATCAGTCTACCTTCCCACGTGACGACAACTAAGCTCTAGACACAGTATGTTCTCCCCACAAAAGTCATCGTATCGACGATTTTAGAGCTGATATCGATTTAAGATCTATTCCAGGTTCAGCGTTGCTACAGTAAAATTGGCAAAACTGAGCGATAGCTTGAACCCCCACGGCGCACCCATAAAAACGGTTGAGCTCGCCGGGCGGGTCCCTCGAATTGCTTGCATGAATTGGTAGCCATTCAGACTGCGAAGCTCTACTCTGATGACGTCTAAGGTATCCATTCTGAGTATATGTACACATGTATTCAGTAGGTTTTCAATTCTCGGAACTCGGAAATCCCCCACAAATCGGAAAAATCCTAGCATCTAACCCTAGAAATCCATGTTTTAAGGTTTGCATGAGGGGAAGAAAAGGTACATTGTCGACGCAAGGATATACGCTAAGTATCGACAATGACGTTGACTGTTCCCATTTATTCTTTATTTTGCCGCTATAAATCTATACTCTTTCTGGCCGCTTATCCCCACAGGGCTTGCATATTCTAGAGCAATCGTTTCGACATCCATGTAACCGAAAGGATTTTAAGACCTACTCACATTGTCACGCACGAGGTTGTTCAAAGAGACTAAAACAACCGATTGTTTAGATGACGAATAGCGGTACAAATTCAAAAAGGACTACGAACTCGATGGAAATACCGCTACAGATAATGTTCGGAGGAGACGTCCGAACAAGTGGCCCTCCCAAATCCACGAGGGAACGTTCCTCTTCGGGGAGTTAACTAAAGCTACATTTTAAACACAACTGTGGCTCTCCCTAAAAATCGTCATCATCTCGTAAGTGGCGG
This sequence comes from Pezizomycotina sp. ARF18, assembly GCA_002224055.1. Taxonomy (NCBI): domain Eukaryota; kingdom Fungi; phylum Ascomycota; species Pezizomycotina sp. ARF18. The sequence goes on from AZLU01000021.1 coordinate 166,011, forward strand.
CTATCGCTCCACATTATTCTCTGCTTTTCAAAGCCCGTCCAACGTGAGGTTCTCGAGCCTCTCCTTTTTTTTTTTTTTTTTTTTTTGCGGAGACCTTCCCTTGGGTTTTCACGCGATGTTAGCTCTTCGCAAATTTTCCATGCTCCGGACCTAGATTCGCGACTTCGGATCCCTGACTGATGCTACGGCTGCAAAAGCTTTGCACTTTTGAACTTCTAACCCCAAATGGCCAAAAGCTTTGAATGTTCGTATTCACCATTTCGATAATGCTTATAAAGTTTTTTGCCTTGTGCTCTCTCTTGTGCTTTTCTGGCTAGTTCCGTTTGACAATTCGTCGTCTGATAGGGTCTTTGGGAGTGTGTAGTGGGTCCTCGTCAATTCTTTACCTACTGTGGCTACGATAACCGACCCTGCTCCAGAAAAAGACGCATCGTCCGGGGCGAGTTAGTTACTCTAGAGTGAGAGAGCCCACTAATAGTTACTCCGCACAGTAGCGGACGTCTTATAAGTATATTATAGTTGAGGAGTATATACAGACACAAAAAAAAAAAAAAAAAAAGCACTTGAAGATTTTAAGACAAACGCTAAACTAATCTATTGCATCGACGTGGGGAATTCCTAAAAGAGATGTAGCAGAAGCGTACTTCTGATCTCTCCGCATTTTCACACCAACTAGTGTCAATCACCATTCACCGAAAAAATCCTTTGGCAAAATCTGCCGAGCAAATACTCCAAAACTGGGAAAAGACGTTAAAAAGCATCATATTTTATAATGAATCTTTCTATACTCTTTATTATTGCTGTTCAGTCACCGATTGAGGGTCGAATATTCGATATTGATGAGGTTTAGCAAATGTCGATGGTGATATCATCCTTTTATACAATCACGTTTTCTCCCTCAGGGCTCAGATTGAATGCCTTTTATTCACTGAACTGCTGAGCCGCACAAGCATTTTCTTGGCCTCTTGGGCAAACTGGAATACCGAGTAAACAAGCAAAAAGGGTGAGCTTATTTTATTTTTATTTTTTTCTTTCTTGTCTTACGGTTTACCGGACGACATGGAAGCACAACGGAAGTCCCTGGGGGGTGAGGTTTTTCCTAGAGAAGAATACCGGCCAGCCTCTTGTGGCTTCCGCCTAAATATATTGCGCGACAGGGATGGCTTGCCTGAAAGAAGGACAAAAACAGTTATATCCACGTGGTTATTCTCTCACCAACTTTTACTTCGTCGTTATCAATTGCAACTACTTAGTAGGTAGGTACAAAGTCAGCCGTGGGAAGGGGCTAAAAATTCATGTCCCTCCGTATCGGCAGAAATCTCGGATGGGGTAGGTGAAATTCTCGGAGTGGATCCCCAATAGTTTCGCGATGAAGAACGCCACATACTTTTTGCTTCTTCCAACCGCTCGTGGAACAGGAGACATGGACATGAGTTACATGACATTCATTCCATCACTACTAGTAAGGTGTGGAATGTACTGTATATGCTCGAGTACCGCCGCCAAGGCAAGACCAACTTCTAAGAGACTAAATCCGGTTTTGTGAATCGAATCTGTTGATGTGTTGAACATTCTAAGAAGGCAAGGAAAAAGGAAAGGGGGTGCTTCTAAACACCAACCCTTGCGTAAGAGTGCAGGTTTCCCTGATCAATAATGGATCGTCTGCCTCCCCAAATTTCACCTTCTTTTGGTTCAATCCCCTCGCATGTATTGTTAGTTAGGTTCACGAAGCCGCTACCAATGCGCTCTTTCTGGGGAGACAATTCTTCTTTTGTTTGACCCCACAAACACAGCTATTAGCGGCCAATGATAGACAAGACCGAAGCTTGCTTTTTCTTCTTTCTATTGCCTTTCCCCTATCAGGGATGTTCAAGTGGAGATCCGTTCGGTACTTCCCTTTTCTTCTTTTTTCTTCTTTCTGCTGCTATTAACCAAATTTCTGTAGTTTCTTTTGTTTCCAATTCTGTTCTCTCTTGCACTTTCCCCAGGTGTCGTAACATGGGTCGTAAAAAACCATGATTGGGGGCACAGGAAGACAGGTTTTATAAGAGCCCATGAATCTCCCTTGGAATCGTCAGGGTACTCTTCATTCCCTGATCATTCACCAACTTTCCATCGAACCAGAGGAAATAGAAGCATAGCTAAATAATTATATGTCGCTGTTTCCTTAAGACTCGCGAATAGCAGGAAAGAACCTCTTTTTCTTCTTTACACCCGAATTATACACACATCCCTTTTACATAAGATCGTTTCACCATGTCTGAAAAAGACGCGGAGGCGATGGGGTGAATACATCCCGTCGGGGTTCCCGGCGCGCGTCCGTCGTGAAACCCGTCGAGGAAGACCCCAACACCATTAACATGGACGACGAGGTTTTCCGCAGGCTCTCGGTGGCTGTCCCCGATCTTGCCGACCTTAGTAACGACGCGCGCGACGCGACCGAGGAAGAGAGAGTATGGATTCATAGAAGCTATCAAACTCTATCCAAGGCCGTCGGCTGGTCAGTCTTACTCTCCACCGCCATTGTCATGGAGGGCTACGATGTCGTCCTCCTCGGTTCCTTCTACGCTTTCCCCCAGTTCCAGAAAAAGTACGGCAAGCAGCTCTCGGACGGAAGTTACCAGATTCCCGCGTCTTGGCAGACCGGTCTCTCCAACGGAGCCAATGTCGGAGAAATTATCGGTCTTTTCGCCAACGGTATCATCTCCGAAAAGATTGGTTACAGAAAGACTATGATCGGCGCCCTCTCATTGGTCATCTGCTTTATTTTCATCAATTTCTTCGCCCCCAATGTCAATACTCTTCTCGCCGGTGAAATTCTCTGCGGTATTCCGTGGGGTGTTTCCAAACCCTGACCACCACCTACGCCTCCGAAGTCTGCCCAGTCGCCCTGCGTGCCTATCTGACGACCTACGTGAACTTATGCTGGGTTATGGGCCAGCTGATCGCCTCGGGTGTGCTTCGCAGCATGCTTAATCGTCACGACGAATGGTCTTACAGGATCCCCTTCGCTTTACAGTGGATGTGGCCTGTTCCGCTTATTATTGGGATCCTCTTCGCCCCGGAATCTCCGTGGTGGCTTGTCCGTTGTGAGAAGCACGAAGAAGCCAAGAAAGCCCTCCAGCGCCTAACCTCGCCCAAGGATGACACATTCGACGCCGACAAAACCATTGCCATGATGGTCCACACCAACGAGATCGAAAAGGAAGTCAGCGCTGGCACCAGCTACTGGGATTGCTTCAAGGTCCCGATCTCCGCCGAACGGAAATTACGTGCGGTATTTGGCTCATCCAGGTTACTTGCGGCTCTTCCCTTATGGGTTACTCGACGTACTTCTACGAGCAGGCTGGTCTAGACACTGAAAAGTCCTTCGATCTCTCTATGGGTAACTACGCTATTGGATCTGCGGCACAGTCGCGTCATGGTTCCTGATGCGCTTGTTCGGTCGGCGAACGTTGTATCTCTGGGGTCTCTTCTGGATGTTTATCATTCTCATGATCATCGGTTTCTTATCACTCAAGACCAATTCCTCTACCGAGTGGGCCATCGGATCCATGCTGCTGGTGTACACATTTGCTTATGATATCACGGTCGGCCCGTCTGTTACTCCTTGGTCACAGAAATCCCATCGTCCGTCTCCGTACCAAGACGGTCGTGCTCTCGCGTAATCTTTACAACGTCGGTGGAATTGTTACCAACTGTAAATACACCTGATTATCCTCCCTGTAATATTATAAGCAGCACTAACCCTTCTCTTTCCAGTCTTGACTCCGTACATGTTGAATCCTACGCAATGGAACTGGAAGGCAAAGGCAGGCTTCTTCTGGGAGGCATTTGCGCCATCAGTTCGGTCTGGTTTACTTCCGTCTTCCAGAACCCAAGGGGAAGAACATATGGTGAACTAGATATCCTCTCGAGCGCAAGTCGCAGCTAGGAAATTCGCATCCACCCAAGTCGATGTGTTCAGGGGTCAAAGTTCGTCAACCCTTATATCTAAATCTCTTAAATCATTTCTCGAATAACATGGCTAACTTGTTTCCTATGCAGCTCTACTGTGGAGGCCGTAGACGAGGAGAAGAACGGCACATCTCACGTCGAGCGCTAATTTTCCATTTGAATAGCCCGCGGGACAATTTCTCCCAAAAAGCAGGAATCAAAACAAATGCTGCGACATATTTCACCATATGGGACATGGCTTACAAGCCCCGCTGCCCCTTTTCACCTGCTATTCCAACTATCTTTCTGCCCCTATGATCCCAATTGTATATAGTCCACTCACGATCCTGTGCTATGCTTTCATTTTCACTTCTTTTTACCTCCTAATGTTTCCTATATCCTGTGTACGGAAAGTGTCTTTCTCGAGCCTTCTATAGTCTCCTTTCGTGTTGTAGGTATGAGAACGGGAGGAAGGTCCCTTCAGCTGCGAATTTTGAGATCATTTCCGATCTCTTCGCAAAAGCTATGAGTTGTTTTTTTTTCTCTCAATTTCAATGTATTTTTATCAAGCGAACGTATGATGATTTCAATTAGAAGCCAAAAAAAATTCTCAATGTACTCGCGTTCCCAACGCGCATTTGTCTATGCTCGTGTAGAAATCTGTGCTCAAGGGCTGCGATTAGTAAATGTGTATTATACTTTCTACATATCTACCAGACCGGAACCTGAGTAAACGAGCAAGCCAATGGCTACTTTCAAGACATCATCTGGATTGCATTTCCTCAACAACTTTAGCAGATACAACATTAGCAGATGTTTTCCGTGAGAGAGGTGGAAATTTTCAGGGTCCGTGAATCGCGGCCCCGACCCCGCCTCCGATATTGGTTGCGATGTGTTTCTGTCGCCCAAACCCAAGATTTGTTTCCCCATGGCCTCAGTTTAGTGGAGATACTAGATCTAATGGCTTACAACAAAGAAATGCGCCAACGGAAAGGTTTTGTGTCAGATTTTTGCATTCTATGGGGTTCTTTCGTCGCGAACCCCGGCAATCCGGACACGGCCCACTAAAGTTTTTAATATTTTGCAAGGTTCATGGATTATTGGCAAATCTACAGGCACAGAAAAAACTTTTCTGCCTTCGCGCTGCGCTAACTTGCAGGTATTTCTCTGGATCTACGATATCTCTCGTAGACATGGGGAATGGCCACCGATAACAATTGGAACCTTTAGAGCTTTGTTTTTTTTGTGATTCGACCCAGGCGATTGAGTATCGCGGAGCCTCTTTCGGTGCTGAGGTCTTTTTTTCGGACTTATAGAGAAGAATTGAGTGCTTTCTTGTCTTTTTACTGGTTTCAAAAACGCCCTTAGCAGAATTGCAATCCCTACATACCTTTCCGAGGTGCGAGTTCCGGGTTCATCCCTTCTACTCGTGGTATTCTCCGCTAGCGCTTGTTCCGTAAAATTTTGAGGCTGCTGGCATTCTCCACTATTCTAACCAAATCATAACATGGAGAAACCCGCCAGGATCTTCCCCTTCAATTGACTTATAAGGGCATCATGCGGACTATGTAATTGTACTAGTAATTCGCCATGCTAGAAGTCAATAGTATGGTGGCGAGTCCATTTCTCCCCGCGGATCCCTCCGCCGGATTGATATATTATCCTCGGAGTACACCTTTTCTAAAATGCGCATGCATGTGCGCCCGACATAGACAACAATTCTCGGTCCCTTCGCGATTCTTATAATAGATATGGTAATATTTTGAGCCATTATCTCTAGAGTTTTCCCTCTTCAAGCGGTTTTGTATTCAATATCGCGAGATTATACAATCACTTATCAATTATTTTAGTACTAAATAACGTAATTACCCGAACCGATCTCGCAGACTTCCTGCTCTCTCGCATAATACAATCGTCAAAGTTGTTGAGGATCTAACCCAAGAGTGATCAAACTTCTCTTTTTGCAAAACGTCTCAAGCACATCAGGCCACGAGGCTCAAAGATAATCGCAATGACCTTGGGCGAGCGCAAGTGGTGGAAAGACGGCGTCGTATACCAGGTATACCCTGCTTCGTACAAGGACTCTAATGGCGACGGCATTGGCGACATCCAGGGCCTCATCTCCACCCTAGACTACCTCAAAGACCTCGGGATAACGATAATATGGCTATCTCCATGTACGACAGCCCGCAGTACGACATGGGGTACGACATCCGCAACTACGAAGCCGTTCTACCCACCATACGGCACTTTAAAGGATATGGAAGAGCTTATAGAAGGGTGCCACAGCAGGGCATGAAGCTTATACTCGATCTGGTCGTTAACCACACGAGCCATTTGCACCCCTGGTTCTTGGAGAGTAGCAGTTCTAAGGATAATCGAAGAGGATTGGTACATATGGCGCCCTGGGAAAATTGATAAGACGGCAAGAGGAAGCCACCGAGCAATTGGAAGAGCTTCTCGGCGGAAGTGCATGGGAGTGGGATGAGAACACCCAGGAATATTATCTGCACCTTTTTACGAAGGAGCAGCCGGATCTCAATTGGGAAAATGAAGAGACAGGCAGAAATTTACAAGAGCGCAATACGATTTTGGCTAGATAAAGGCATCGACGGCTGGCGCGTAGACACCGTCAATGTACGTAAACATCGGCCGTTTTTCCTTTTTTTATCTTTTTTCTTAAACAAATCATCGATTGTGTTAAGGTGTGGCTAATATATATTATCAATGACCAACTGCAGATGTACAGCAAGAATTTGGATTTCCCAGATGCTCCAGTAGCGGAGTAAGTGCCATTCGTAGTATTCCCTCGCGAGGCTCGTAGGCTCGTATGAATTGCAAGACATGCCAACAATTAGACAAAATACCCGGTGGGCTGATAATTTTGTTCTTCGTCTTAGTCACATTCAGAATGGCAAGTAGCGCACTCGCTTTTCTGCAATGGCCGAGGATGCACGAGTTCCTGCGCGAAATCAACAGCATACTGTCAGAGTACGGCGCCATGACCGTTGGGAGCTCCCGCATACGCCCTCGGCTGAGCATGTCCTGCGATACATCTCGGCTAAAGAGAAGCAATTGGATATGGTATTCCAATTCGACATCCTGGACATCGGACAGGGTTCACACAAGGTACGTAGCTACATATTTACACAATTGCTTATTCCAGATTATCTCGCGATACCCCTCGCTTGAAGCTCGCTAAGCATCCATGTTTCAACCCGTTTATACAGTACGACGGCAAGGGTGGCTTCCACCTATCTGAACTGAAACAGATCATGGCGAAATGGCAAAAGTTCATCGAAGGAACGATGGCTGGACAACAGTTTTTATGGAGAACCACGACAACGTCGGTCGATATCTCGCTTCTGCTCTGACAAGCCCCAACATCGCGTACAATCGGGGAAGATGCTCGCAATGTTCCTTGCTTCGCTTACCGGTACGCTGTACATTACCAAGGGCAGGAGATAGGCATGGTCAACATCCCTAATACATGGCGATCGATGAGTTCAAAGATATAGAAGCTTTGAACTGCTATAAAGGGGAAGCCGAGAGGACTGATAATGACCCCAAAGCACTCGCGAGGATTAAAGAGGGCATACTTGTGTTTGGACGTGATAATGCGCGAACACCGATGCAATGGAATGACTCCGCGCACGCAGGCTTCACAACTGGAAAACCTTGGATGCGTGTTCACGACGATTACAGACGATGAACGTTAAGACTGAGCTGGAGGACCCTGTAGCGTTCTGAACTTTTGGAAGAAATGCTGAAGCTCCGTCAGGAGCAGATTGACTTATTCATACACGGTGTCTTCCACGTTTTCGATGTGGAAAACGACAAGACGGTAAGTTACATGAAAGAGTTCGGTGACAAGGCCGCGTTCTGCGTCTTGAACTTTTCAGACGAGATGCAGAAGTTTGAGAAGCAGGGCAAAGCGGTCGGGAAGAATATCAAGCTTCTGGTATCTACGGTAGACGATGCGAAGGGTGACAACTTTTGCCTGCAGCCTTACGAAGGGAGGATTACCTTGTTCAGTAAACAGAAAGAATGGGCCCTTACCGTTTTCCATCTTTTTCTCCTAAAAATCTGCGCAGCTGGAGCCATAGAGTTTTTCGAGTTTAGCTTTCGCAAGCTTCTCTTCTTTCTTTCCAATCGCAAGAGAACACTTTAAATTATCCCCTAAGCTCAAGTAAACAACCTGGAACCACTTCAAACTTTAGCTTTAGATTCTGATGTCATCGAATCCAATAAATGGCGTTGATATGCCTCTTTTTAGCTAGAAGCTACACGATATTTCGTCTTATAGCGTCGTCTTATAGCGTCTCCAATATTAAAAAATCAGGAACAGTGCTTGGCCCCACCTCTACAGCTTGTTCACGTGGCCCAACCTGGATATTCAAAGGTACTTGTGTAATCTCGCAAGCGATGCTGGTTGTAACTACATTCGCTGCACCTGCATGTTCCTTTCCAAGTTTCTTTTTTTTAACCACGGCTCGGGAAAAATTGCTTTGATTCCGATGATCTTGCCCTTGGCAGACCATTGGAGGACCGGAACGATCGTCAGTCTTTTTTTTTTTTCGTTGGGGTACGATCGCAAGAGGAAGTTCTCCGTGTGTTTCGTTCTCGTTCGCCTAATGATCGTACCGATTTGACGATGACCTTTTTCCGGTGATGCAAAGAGTACGGGCAAACAAACTCAGTGCCGAGGAATGCCAGTGCTGCCGTGAACCGTATGAACTCACGAAACTTAGCTCTTTAAAAAAAGGCATTAGATATATCACTAAGTTCAATTTCTACTCATAGAGCTATTCGTCGTTGACAGTATTTTCCAAGATGACTATCATGACGATCGGGTTTATGCTGGTGTCGTCGAGCACGGAGCATCACGTGTTTTCGTACCAGAATACTGCGCGTGGGGCGCGCCTCTGGGTACTCGTTTTTTTGGTGTCCTGGCTCCTCCTGGTGAAAAGTTGTGTATATAAAGAAGCTGGTTCTCCTCCTCCTTTGGAGGAGGTTATTTAGTCAAACCGGGGGACTCGATTTCATCCCTATTTACTATTACTACATTGATAGATCCATTATACAGTGAGTTGCTTTTCATAGTGACTACACTACACCTCGACACTGGACACATGCTCTGGAAGAAGGTTTTGATTCGATTTCCTCTGAACTGCAATCGGTGATGGTGATGCAGTTAGGTAGCAGATGTCTAACCACCCAAGTTAAGCTCAATTTAAGGTTCTTTACTTCCCCACAACTCCCCGCAATTCATATTTACTCACATGCTTCAACAAGCGTTGTTGGGTCCTTGCTAAATATCTTATCCTGGTTTTAACGACTTCAAGATTGGAGCGCTGCCGTCAGAGACATATTCTTTTGAGAATTTATCTATAGATGTAAAGCTATTATCCAGCAAAATGATACCAAAACGCCATTGACATTGATATTTCTCGTACAAGGCTATCAACTAGGATGCTTTCAAATGGGAGATGTTGTGCTCATACTTCATCTAAGTCTTGCATGCTTGAATTAGATAAGACTGAAAATAGGAATGCATCATCCAGCTTCATGCTATTATTCTTTGACAACACAAGACGCTCTGGATCCTAATGCGAAAGGTTTTCCAGAACTCTTCTAAGGTTTTCACTCTCATGCAAGTAGTCTCCGGTGTTCTCTATTTCGAGCAAGACTTATCGCCCGGCCCTGGATATTATTCACAAATTCTCAGTCCCGGCTTCATATTTCATGCCATGAAGTGAGATTACGTATCAGAGCACCCTGATCTCCGAGCATTTATAATAAAGTGATTGCATCGCAAGATTTTCTCATTTAACAAAGATTCCATTTCCTTCACTAGCACTCTATCCGTATATTGTAGGGCGTTGAAACTGTAGATATCGCAGAACATTCCTGTTTGCTAACGTGGCGGCCATGGTACTGCCAGACTATGAGAAGCGCGCTCAATAGACGGACCCGAAAGATCTCTGGCTTACTTAGTACTAGTAGATGTTATGGGACGGCTCCTATAACCATTAGGATACGGGCAAAGATCAGAAAAATCTCTACCGCTTCATACCGAAGGCAAATAACGCAGTGGATACCAGAACAATTATCACGCTGGAAAGTGGAAACAATCGGAATTTCGCCATTAGCAAGGCCGCCAATTTCGAGCACGCCTGTATATCAAGTCGAAAATATTCCCTTAGTCCGACATAGAGTGTGGGATACACCGGACCATATAATCCGAGAGACTTAGAAATAGCCGAACTTGAAAAGTGGCCTCGTATTCCATTGCAATGGCCCCAGCCGTTAGCCGTTTATGTTAGGATTGTTTCGCGGAGAATTTAAACTCCTTCTAGAAGCATGGACTATAAGCGAAAGATTATCATGATAGAGTGATTCCATGGGACAAAAGCAGCGTTCTGGTTGGCTACAGCAACCTCGTTCTTTCTCACGAGCACAAGACAGGGACAGTTCCAGTGAGACAATGTTTCTGACGGAGTGAAACAGAGCAGTTTGGTGCCATACAAACACTTCGACGCTTTTATTATGGTAACAGTCCAGTATTTTCACTCCCTTAGTATAAACCCTTGATACTAGGTTTAGACAGTTGATAATAAATTGGAAAAAAAAAAGAAAAAAAAGAGAGAGAGAGAACTTGAAACAAAGCAGAGACTATTATCTTGGTGATAGTATCAAACTCCTTCCAGCAAGTAAATCTGTAAACATATCTCGTGGCGAGGAGACGGTAAATTAGGAAAACCTATCAACACACGGCATGGCTGGATATCGTTGCAATAATAACATATTCGGACGCGACCTATTAACCCTTTGTTCCGCAGTTCCGGGCTTGTTAACGGGCCGTTCACCTACGTCTTGTTGGGTTTCAAGAAGAAACTAACCGCAAGTAGAATTATGATTAGCTTCTCTCTTAGATTACAGCCTAAATGACGAGAGCCTGAGCCGTCTAGCCATATTACCTTCAATGTTCCTTGTTATTAGAAAACTATTCGTCCTTATCAATTTCGATGATGTTCAACCGAAACGGAAGGCATTCATATCTTGTCGGCGGTTACTAGATGAGCTTTAGAACTGACAAAAAAGACCTCAAAGCACGATCCACACGACATGGATCGAATGAGGATGGCTAAGAACGAGCCGTGCCCTCAAGCCCATGGCATTTGGGAACCATCATTCTAAACAAAAGGGCTAACACTACCTGCTACCTTGAGCCGATGTCATCCGCTGCTTCTGTGATCTAGTTGCTCAGAGGCTGTATATAAACCCTCCTGATACCAAGCTTTTTACCCCTTTCTCCAGACGTGAACTTTGCATTTCGTCTCCAATTCTTATTCAAGTTCCCTATTCACGTAGTCTCTCTCTTCAGCGTACCTCAAATATGAAATTCACAACATTATCCTTCGTCTCTTTGCTGCTTCCGTTCGCCGTCGCAGCTCCACAGAACGCTGGAAGTGGGCCGCCAACAAACCCTCCAACGTCTACCAGCCCATCCGTTGGCCCGCCCACGGCGCCACCGGGCAGCCCACCGAGCGGTAGCAATCCTCCTAGCAGGAATTTCCTCATCCAAATCGATGCGAAGGACTGGCGTAAGTTGAGAATACACAAATCCCTTTAGCAAACTTATACCCAACGTTGGTCAACTCAGAAAAAACAAAGTTGAAAACTAATTCTGACAACCGTAGCGGTCGCGATGGCATGGACGGCCGTTGGATCCGCCCCGAAGCCGACCCGGTCTCCGGCGTAAACTACCTCACCGTCAACCAGCCCGGCGAGTCCAAAGCCAGCAACTTCTGGTTCGGCAAGATGTGGAATAACGGCCTCGGCAATATAAACTACGTTGTCCCGGAGCATCTCTCTGGGGCGGTTTCCAGCGGGAGTACCTCGCGAACCGCACCGCCAACGCCATCCCCGTGCAGATGGCCAACACAGCCGCCGCGGACCAGATGTGGTGGTTCGAGGATACGTTCTTCGGGGCCGATGGGCACTGGGAGAGGATGCCCAGAAGCCAGGCAAGTGCTTCCGGACCGCAGGCTCCTGCTGATCAATGGGCGCTCTGCTGGGTTAAGATTCAGGATACTTTCGATGATTGGAAGATGAATGACCGTTTGGCTTTGCACTGGTATAGAAATAAGGGAACGTTGGATACTTCGGTCTGCTGGCCTGTTCGCGTCAGGATTGGGCGGTGAAAAGACGGTTTTTCCAAAGCTTATGTTCAACTAATACCATATTTAACCACTTTAAATATATCACGAAAAGCAAATATCTCAACAAAAGGAACTCTATCTCTCATAAAAGTTGGACTCGATCCCGAAACAATTATCGCTACCCACATGCTAGAATAGTAAGGAATATGAAGTTGATACTCGTGTAAAATTTACCAGGGGACTAGTAATCAGCACAAAATCTTCTTGATCTTTCATGATAAACAAATGCTACTTTCCTTTCAATGATCCTATTCTGACCATTACCCCTTCTATTCTGAAGACGATATCGGGCAGGGATATTGCGGTCTTACCGTGGAAGATCTGCATCAGCAATCACGTGGCTGAGTTGATGTGAAATCAATTCTGATATTGATTAATAATGTCTCGTCGGCAACGCCCCAGTGGTTGCATTATCATCAATAGAGTTACGCAGTATTTTCGATACGCGATCTTCAACGCCTGTAAGACATAAATAACATCCCGAAAAGGTCCATGAGGGCCCAGAACGATCCAGTGCAATCTCGAAGGACAACTTCGATTCGAACCATTTCTCATTCACCTAAAGCCCAATATTATTGTAAATATGTCCTTAGAAGTAATCACCTCCGTGCTCTCGCGTTTTCCCAAACTGGGACCGAGCCGGGTAATCCGTCTCAATATCTCGCTTTACAGTCCGAGCGAATCCACACTTCAGCAATCCCCGACAACGCCATACTGGTCAAGTTCCTCGCAAGCCTATAAACCCCGTCTATCTCGCCGCAAGGCAAATAACCCGTAAAACCACGCTACCAGATCCACGGCTCAGACTCCTCCATCGCCGGCTTCGATGGCGTCGCGGAAGTAATCCGCGTCGGAGCATCCGTGGCATACCTCAGCGTTGGCGACCGCGTTCTCCCACGTGTCCACGGCTTGGGAAAATGGCGAACTCACGCTATACTTGACGCTACAGACGCTATCAGTATTCCTAAAGAAGCAGATCCGAAGTTCGCTGCCCTGATCAAGATGGGAGCGGCGCCGGCGTATTTACTCCTAGAGGGTGTGCGACGGTTAGACTCCGGCGGTTGGGTTATTGTAAACGCAGGGAGCATCGTAATAGCTAGCTTCCTGACCGATTTCGCCATGTCACGAGACGTGAAGCTATCGTCGTCGTACGGGATCGCGACGAGACTGCGATGGAGGAACTTCTATCTAGCAGGCTTTCTAGTGCAAATCTTGTCATAACGGAATCCCAGATCGATGAGAGTACATCACCGCTGAAGCCGAATATTGTGCTAGCTATCGACGCTGTCTACGGGAAATCCGGACACAAGTTAGTCCGCCAACTTGCCCCGGAAGGAACATACGTCAATATGGGTTTCTTAAGTCGGTCCGATCGAACTTACGCTGCCAAATACAGCTCAGACCCAACGTCAGATTTCAAGATCGATGAAACAAACCTTTGGCTCAAGCAGCTGGAGTTCAAGAGCTTCCGGCTGTCGAAGTGCCTTGAGAAACGTACGCCTGAACAGATACAGAGGTTTTTTGAATGGTTTTGCGAACTTCATGAGAACGGTCAGATAAAATCTCTAGAAATTAGCGTTGTGCCGTGGCATGAAGACACGGGACCAAATGACCTCCGTGCGGCCATTAATAAGGCTAGCGATACGGGAGCTGTAGGTTAGAAAAAACAATTATTTGTCTTCTAGATATTTCAGGAGATACCGGCGAGGCTAGCAGATCCATCGAGTACTACCATTCATAATACAGTTGTATTCAGTTGTTTCCCTCAGATATGGTAAATCAATACCTGTAATATCGATTTTTTATAAGTTTGCCAGCCCTGGGATACCTCCACCAAGTCATACCAATGACCACTTTCCATCACTACAGTCTGAAGCATCTGTCTCGAACTTTGCGATCTTCACGACAACTACATCCAAGACTAGTAGTACATAGTTACATGTAAGAATACTATTACAAAATAACCATCATGCTCGCGTTCTTCAAACAGTCTCCCGTACTACTTAAGATCTTCAATTAATTCAAGATCTTGTTTCAAGCCATATTAATATACCAACAATATTTAAATAAGATGCCTATATATCTACGTGTATTTTGTGCCCCGTGGACCCCGTGAGAGCCTCCATGTCTTATCACTCGGTTAGCAATGACGTGCTAAGTGGACAATTCACGTAATATCCGGGGGAGCTTAATTAAACATTGATTCATCGCGATCAACCCGCAATTTTGCAATTTTGCTGAGAATGACGAGAATTCTTGATGGTGTTTTTTTTTTTTTTTTTTTTTTTTTTTTTCGTTATTGTTATTTTTTATAAGGGTGCAGCTATTTCCACCTAATATTAGCGGTCGTATTTTTATTTATTTATTTTCCCCCATTTTCCCAACATTCAAAACTTCATCGCCACAAAAGTTTCCCATCAGCAGCTATCAACACCGACAACGGAAATGTCCACGTCGACGCTCACGTCCTCTTCGACAGCCATACGCGTTCGAATACGCCGACAAGCTACTGGGATCGATCGGAATCGAGCTTCAAATCTAGCTTACGGTGTGACTCGGAGGTGGTTGAGTGGCAGTTTTGCAGGCAAGGGTGCCGAAATGCAAAAGGGATACCGGCTGTTCGAAGTCGCTCGCGATGCTCGACAAACGAATGATGTTCGCTGCCTGGAGCTCTGAATCTCATAGGCAGATAGGTCTAGGGATCTGGTGTCGACGAAGATAGCGTTACCACCCGGAAAGTAGCGACGAAGTTATCGACACCGTGGATCCTCCCTCGTCATCGTTCATGGATACCGAAGAGAAGCTTGGATGTCAGCCGGAGGGTTGGGTAACAATGCGAACATCGCCACTCGCTTTCGCTAGGCTATGACGACGAACAGACTCTGGTTGCGCGAACGGAAACGAGACACCAACTGATCATTTTTCGAGGCTCATTGAACAGGGTTCCGTCACGTGTCTTTGGCGAATCTCTTGGGAGCTCCTTTGCGATGCTCTCCTCGCTCTCAGCCATCCGTCTCTCAATGCTCTTTACTTAACCAGTTCTAATATTTTAGGTCTTAAATTCAGCTCAGTCAAAATACATCGCATCAAAGATACCAAATTCCCCGGGCTCTTCCTTGATTCCACGTTGGATTCCGCGGACACGGTTGCGTTGGTTTTCTTCGTTCTTTCTTTGATTCACCTTTTTTTTTTTTTTTTTTTTCTCCCTTACCTTTATTCGCGCTCGCAGCAGTCGAATCACCCCGACCACTCGGAGCTGCACCCTTGAACAAGCCATTACATCCATGCGGTCCGGGATTTCTTCCAGTTTCAACTTTTTAACACCAAAAGCATGCCGATCCTCCATGTCGTCGGACATGGGGGATAACCCTGTTTCGCTTACAGGAAGGGTAAAAAGCTTCAGCCTCTGAGCTAATTATTTTTTGGGGATTTTATATCTTGGAATTGGAGATGATAAAAATAAACTGGAAAAACTACCGGCATGCTCCTGGTTTCGGGAAGAATTGCCAGCGGAAGGTTCTTCGCAACACGAGCTCATTCGCCGAGCCAACATCCTTCTCGCTCGCGCTGACGATGCTTTGTCACGGTACCGGGATACACCGGGGTTTGAGAATATGCCGGCTCGGAAAAGGATTGGAAGCTCGGCGAGAGGGCCCCGGCGCTCAAGGATGGCAGGCATTTCAATGTTAGGCTTCAATAATGACAGTACTACAAGCATCCGATCACCAGCGAAGCCACCGCCAGCAGACGGAGACATTTTTAATTTTTACTGGATTCGACGCTGATTTGTTTACGGTATTCTCCGCGTTCCTGCCGGTTGCTTGTGCAACATCGCACAGCGAACGATCACAATGTACGGGCAGCAGCCGATGTCAACTTCAAGCGGTCAGAAGTTCGTACGACTTTACGCTTTTCAGAATATGTTTGCTTCAAGTATTACAACGGAATCAGGCTGCGATTTCGAAATAATGGAGATTTCTTGTGCGTTTTGCTCCATCCTATTCTGGATCTCGGACCGATTCTCGAGCGTTGCTCGTATCACAATTAATGTTGGCCTGGGAAAAAGTCTCCACGCGCTTGCAAAAAATCTCGCCTACACAATGTGGCACGAGTGCACATTCCCTGTGGGACAAGGAGCTCAACTACTTTGATCTGGAGAAAAATATCGGAGGACCCGATCTGGGGATTTGAGCGAGGTATCCAAGTTCATCATGCCCTAGTTTTCGCAATTTTACTCGAGCATGGAAGTACTGACTCTTGCTCATGTCTTTGATATACGGTCAGGGAGTCGTCCCTGCGTGAGTAGTAAAATCGCTCAACCGTCCAATCCTCAACTCGGCGAGACGTTCATTAATCTAGAAGACCAAATCCCAACACTAAAAATAAGACCATTCTTATTTTTTGTGAACTTAGGATATGCCTCCAATATTTCGCTCTCTCGTCTCTTGATACTTTCAAGGGGTATCCAAGTTTGTGCGATTACGACGCAGCGGGGTACAGATAATGGATAACGGAACGAAGCGCCTTTATTAAATCTCCGCACTTTCATTCAAGCTTGTCTTTTGTTGTTTTTCTGTTTCTAATTATACCCGGGACGGTTTGACAGCCTTTCGTCACATTTCACGATAACGACGACCATCGAAAGCGAGTGGTCACTCTGCCGAGCGCGCGCATGTCACGCCGGGACGAAACAGCTGTCACCTCTGCGAAACAAGCCTTTTTTGATGTTTTGCATCGTCTTAGCTAATGTAGGGTGAACTGCGGAGAGGGAAACATTTATAATGTGTTTCCGATATAGCTTAGTGCTCGTGTGTTTGTCTCTTTCTTTATACTTTACCGATATTCCACGGACTCAGGAAAAACAACAACGTCAAGGGAGAAAAGGTTGAAGAGAACAGAGGTAAGGGTCAGACACTGCCACCACTTCGGGGTGTTTAATATACATCAGACATTTAACCGAGCAGCCTTAAATTTTAATTTTTTTTCTAGGGTCCTTTTTTGGGCCGCAAACGCCGCCTTAACCCTCCTTCCGTTTTAAGATCGCAGAATCTTCCATCGCGGTCTTTTCCTTCGACTTTCATGCGAAAAGAAGAAGTTCAGAGACATGGGCCAGAAGCCACCTCATTATACAGACTGCAGAGCAAATTCTCGAAGGAAGAAAAACCAGCGCCCTGGAGGGCCATTTGGCAGCGTAAACTACTTCTAACCCCCCAAGTTTGAAGGACGCTATGCCAGAGGATGGTCGTATTCCTCTACAGAGGTTTTTTGGCTTGGGAAGTTTAATATTGCGATAGCCTAAAGCGTGGCGGTCACCGACAAAAAGTACCCCCTTTTAGATAGTTCTTGCCGACACTACCCTGCTCTCTCAGCGATAAACTCCACGGGGATCGGGTCCAGAACGAGGATCTCTCGGTCTTGGGCCTGTTTCGAAAAGGTCCATGGAAAAAATCGGTTCCTTCTCTTCCGACCAAAGGAGAATTAAGAAGGGAAAAAAAAGGAAAAAAAAAAGAATAACCTCTTTAAATTGCTGCCAAAAATAAACCGTCCAATTAATTTATCTCGCAGAGGAGCGCGCCCCACGCTGGCGAAACAACTCGACCACCGTTTCGGAAGCGATCACTCGCAGCAGAAAGCGCTTCTTCTCCTTTACGATTCATGCTCTCAGAGAGTCAATTGGAAAGCTGGAACAAAAAATCAATTCTCTCTCGATCCTCATTGACATCTATTCACGAGCAAAGAGGGAATGCGCCACCTGGCTGAGTTTTGTCAGGGACAAGTGGGCCGAAAAAAAAAAGCCTCTTTCTCAACCCTGTATTGAACTGAAGTCCGGCAAGACTATCCGGACACCGGAGGCGATCATGACAGTGCAGATATATGCCGTTCCAATACGAAGCACGCGATGACGATCTTTACCTCCAGCGGCAAATATTGAAATCTTTTCATATCATTCAAAATCGAACAAAGTGGTACTCAACTCCCCTTCAAAATTTCTTTTCCCAGCTGAGCGGTTTGCATCTTGGGAAATCTTAATATATCTGACCTTGGCGTTGCATTTCTGGAGTAGTATCCGATGGACTCGCCTGGCTTTTCGAGACGAGCGTCTGGAGAGGGAAGAGATGCGCCCTGCTGTACGGAGTACGGTCTGCCTTTTTCAAATTCGCAAATTTGGAAATGATGAACTCCACAGTTCAGGGCTCCCTTTTGCAGGGTTGCATACGAACGGACCTGCGATACTATCTATCATCTCCACAAAATAAAAATAATAATAATTTTTCAGCAAGGTTTTCTTTTCTATTAATTGCAATTCTTTTCAATTTGTTAGAGATATCTCTCGGGAGATTGACGCCGCCAGTTTCGTTACGCAATTGCCTTTCTGGTCCTGAAGCTCCCAAAGGGAACAACCACTTCTGAAAGTGGCGCTTTTTTAGTCAGAAACATTTTCATTTCTCTGTTATCGTAAGTTGAGTTCCAATCTCAATACGCTCTTATCAAGAACAAATCTCCGATGCAAAAACCCCGTGACTCCTATATCTTTAATGAAAAGATATTGTATAAACAAATTTTATATCACGATATATTCTCAAGAAAGGAAAGGCTTCAGGAGGAAATGAGATCAGAGCTTTATAAGAAATTTGAAAAAGCAGCCTAAGCAAATTTCAAGATATTGCGCGTGGGGCACTAGTAGGGCCCAAGATAGAAGTGAAGTCGTTATATAATCTCCGAAAATGAAGACCAAGACACTGACAACCTCGCTCCCAGCGCGCGCGAAAAACTATTTTAGTGCAAAGCTGAGAAAAAAAGCGAAAATGCACAGGCCTTGGATGCACCTTGGCGAAAATTTTCTCATATGATGGAGTAACAGGGTCGAAATTAAAGAAGCTTCAAGACGCGAGGGCCAAGAGGAAAAAGTGAGATATCAGGGATCTCGATCTGAAGTGAAGTCCGTGTAAAAAAGGAGAGAAAAGAAAATTGATGTTGCTCTACGTTGCGTCGATAATTCTCAGCTTCTCAATTTCTCACCTAAGAGCCCTTTTCGATTACTTGCCGGCCTTGGTTTTTTGTTCTCCTACCGGCCCCTAGTTGCTCTCTCCTCTACGTCCGTTCCCTCGCGGTAAGGCTGGCTGTGCAGATCGAAACCCCCCGGTGCTTTTGCATCAATGCGGAAAAGCACCCAAGGACGTACGTAACGTGCCGTGCAGTATACATTACATACGCAACGTTTGCTGGCATTTCGTGAAGCTAAAGACAAAGTTTTGCGCGAACCAAACACCCAAGGTACGTGAAAACCAGAACAAGGAAAAAAGAGCTCGCTTCGGCTGCCTCGGAATCGATTGCAGGTAGATGTATATTGTAATATTATTGTTTGCTGAGAGCCTGTCAATTCCCTTTAGGCTGCGTTTCCAGGATTGGGAGGTGCGTAGGGCTAACGGGAGCTAGTAGCCAATAGATCTCTTGTGCTGCATCAAGAGATTCAAAGGCAGCCAGCGCCCAGGTACACGTTTATTTTTAACATACGAGAGAACAACAACACCAACAATAATTAACAACGGACAACCAAGAAATAAGAAAAAAAAAAAAAGGAAAAAAGGAGTTTCGAGCTTTGAGTTCGCCATTCAAGATCTTGATTCTTGTTGGCGAAACAGCTAGAGTTAACCTTTTTCTCTCTGTTCTTTTGTTTAAATCGCGCAGAATCTGGTGCTATGAGCGCGATACGATTTGAATTTTGATCTGCAACGAATCGGTCGCTCTTTTTACTTATTTGTGATAATTATAGAATCTTCCATTTTGCTTAGGTTTCGGGTTTCTTTTTTTCTCTTTTCTCTTTTCTCTCAAGAGAGAATCGAAGATCTCTTTGAAGACTTTTGGAGGACAGATGAAACGCACCAATGACCTGGTGGCGTGCCTATTTTCTCTAAGAGCAAGCCTTTCCGAGAATGAAGAACCGCGGGCGATTGATTTGGACAAAAAAAAAGAAATAAAATAAAATAAAAAGAAAGAAAGAAAGAAAGCACTCAAAGGAAGAAAGAAACGAAAGACATCAAGGGTATCTCCAATTGCACCCAAAAATCAAGGACGTAACGGTGAGTTCAAAGTTCCGGCGGTCGGATGATGCCGAAGAGAAGAAAAAAAAATATGAGCAAACCTCCTATGACTTTTTTTTTTTTTTTTTTCTCGCAAATTTACACGCTTTTGCAGATGCAGCTGATGTCTTAGAAATCATCTCTTTGGATTTAACAATGGATTTATCTAATTTTCTTCATTTGACGCCAGGGAGCATATAGCACATGTTTGTTTATATTGTCGCCCGGTTTGTCTAAAAAGAGCACGGGGCGAAAATGAGTAAACAATAGCATTCGTGCTTGCGGGCGGCTTTCGGGAGTGAGTGCCCCTCACAAACAATAACGAACGAACGAACAATAACAACAGCAACAATCAAACCCAGCTATGATAGCCCTAGATCTCTAGGTGCGATAAAAATAGAGCCTATTTACTAACTTGGGCCCTTCTTTTTTTTTTGCCCTCTTTCATGGGTAACCGCTGTTGGAGATCTTATTCGATCTCTTTAGAAGTCTTTCGCCAGAAGAGGGCTAAAGGGCTAAAGGGAGGGGAAAAGGTTCAATGAAGAAAAGGAGCGGATTACCCTATCAAAGGTCTATAATCCATAATGGGGTCTTCCCCTCGACCAAAAAGGGTATGAAACGCGTTTCGCCTGCAAGGGTTCCCTGAGAGCCCTTACCCAATTGCCCTTCCTTAATTAATTTTCTACTGAGCCACTGTTGACTCTACAGTTCATTGTAAGGGCTCTCTTTTTTCTTCTTGTTGATGATTGTAGGATCGCAAGTCCATTCTGATTCTGTCCTATAATCCCCTTTCGAGCGACTGAGCGGTTGTGCTTTCCATGCCTGATTGACTCTAGCCCTTTGAGCCATCCCACCCAAAGCTCCTCGCTCTTGGACCTTTGGTCTATATACATATGCTTTGCTTTTTTTCCACACCCAACGGCAAATGTCCTGCGTGCGTGAAAAAAAGAAAATACACAAAATTACCCGTCCTTCATCGCGACGAAAGGGAAAAAAGAAAAGAAAAGAGATTTGATGAAAAAAAAAAAAAAAAAAAAAAAAAAGAAAGCAATATATCTCTTCTTGTCTCAGAGACGAGAAGAGAAGAGAAGAAGGGAGCAAAGAGAGATTGAGAAAAAAAAAGAAAGCAATTCATTTGTTACTATTTTCTGCCTTGTATCAAACTACGAAAAAGCAAGAAAGAAAGAAAGGATAGGATAATGGGGTGGGAAATGAAGGGAAAAAGTAAATATACCTTTTTTTTTCTGATATTGAACCCTTCTTTGCTGTATCTCTATAGCTAATGCAAGGTTACAAACACACAAGAGTACACGCCTATACGCTACTCCACCGTTACGGTTGAATGGTACCGGGCCATTTCATTTCAGTTCGCCTGGCATTGGCTGTCTTCTCTTTGTGTGTTTCTGATATCAAAGATCAACTATACTGCTCACACCCTATCGTGGGATGAAGAAGGTAAAAAAATGAGATATAAGGGACCGCTTCCCACCCACTCAATCATGTCTTCCTTCCTCACCTCGCCTCAACCCTCTGGAGCTGACTATCTCCTATCAACCTTCTTCCTTCGTTCTTATTTTTTCTTCGTTTACTTTTGACAGCGTCGATCTCACTGTCTACCCTCGTTCGAAGCACTCTCGCTTATAAAGATCGTTTAATTCAGTTTTAATACGACTATCGTTTTAATATAAATCGGCAGCCATGCAGCTTAAAGCCACCCTTCTCTCCACGGCGGCGCTCATCACGCTCGCCAGCGCTACCCCGAGCTACGGCTACGGCTACGGCGGCGGTTCTTACGGCAACAACTGCCCGGCCGGCAAGTACTACTACAACAGCAAGTGCAATGACTGCACCCAGGCCGTCTACGACAGCTACAACGGAAGCTGCAAGATGCCTCAGTGCAACGGCGGCAAGCACTGGGACACCACCCAGAGGTGCTGCGCCCTGACCTGCTCCGGTGGTCAGGCCTGGTCCAAGGCCCACGACCGCTGCGAGTGCCCCTCCGGCCAGTCCTTCTTCAACAACAAGTGCAACCCTTGCGACCAGGCCACTTACAACTCCTATGGTGGTCAGTGCACCAAGCCTTCGTGCTCCGGTGGCCAGTCTTACGACATGACCTCCCACAAGTGTGTCTGCCCGGGTGGTAAATCGTTCTTCGGCGGAAAGTGCCAGGATTGCGATGAAGCTACTTACACTGCCTACGGAAACTCTTGCACCAAGCCTACCTGCCCCTCTGGCCAATCTTACGACATGACTTCTCACAAGTGCGCTTGCCCGGCTGGCAAGTCTTACTTCGGTGGTAAATGCCAGGATTGCGACGAAGCTACGTACAACTCTTATGGAGGTCAATGCACCAAACCCTCGTGCTCCGGCGGTCAATCTTACGACACTACCCAGCACAAGTGCGTCTGCCCGTCTGGTAAGTCCTACTTCGGTGGTAATGCCAGGACTGTGATGAAGCGACCTACAACAGCTACGGAGGACAGTGCACTAAGCCCTCGTGCTCCGGTGGTCAATCCTACGATACTACTCAGCACAAGTGCGTCTGCCCGACTGGTAAGTCGTTCTTCGGTGGTAAATGCCAGGACTGCGACGAGAACACCTATAACAGCTACGGAGGTCAATGCACCAAGCCTACTTGCAACAACGGACAGGAATGGGACACTTACAGCAAGAAATGCGCCTGCGCTTCCGGAAAGTACTACTTCAACAACGCCTGCAACGACTGTGACCAAGCTACCTACACTTCCTATGGAAACTCCTGCACCAAGCCTACCTGCCCTTCCGGCCAGACCTACGACATGACTCCCACAAGTGCGCCTGCCCGTCCGGTAAGTCCTACTTCGGCGGTAAATGCCAGGACTGCGACGAGGCCACCTACAACAGCTACGGCGGACAGTGCACCAAGCCTACCTGCAACAACGGCCAGCAGTGGGATTCCAGCAGCAAGAAGTGCGCGTGCGCTTACGGCAAGTACTACTTCAACAACGCATGCAACGACTGCGACCAGGCCACTTATACTAGCTACGGAAACTCCTGCAAGGCCCCCGCCTGCACCAACGGCCGCACCTGGGACACCACGACCAAGTCCTGCCAGTGCCCCCAGGGACAGAACTACTTCAACAACAAGTGCAACAGCTGCGACCAGGCTACCTACAACAGCTACGGTGGCCAGTGCACCCAGCCTAGCTGCTCCGGCGGAATGAAGTACGACACCTCTTCCCGCAAGTGCGTCTGCCCCTCCGGCCAGACCATGAACAACAAGACCGGCAAGTGCGAGACCCCCACTAGCACCTACGTGGCGGTTACGGTGGTAGCTACGGTGGCAGCTACGGTGGTAGCTACGGTGGCTCTTCCGGCTCTGGCTCTTACGGATCTGGTTCCGGCTCTGGCTACAGGAGCTACGGCTACTAAGCGATCTTCACGATCGTATAATGAGCTTCTCTAGCTCTTCACTCGTTTTTTCACTCTTCTCTCCATTGGGCACTTGAGGCGTGCTTTTTTCAAAATACCTAAGAAGGATGATAAAACATTTAAAATCATTTCGCTATCTTAAGCTTCTAGCGAATAATAGTATAATTACTTAGCATTTTCATGACCTTACGTTCATAGCATAGCTTTTTATCTTATCATTTATTTATAACTTGCATCATCTGCATCATTTATCAAAGTATTTATTAATACCCATTTGTTTTACTATCTATTTCATAATATATCTTATTTTCTCATCAAGTTGAATTATCAAAAAAAAAAAACATCCATTTTGGATATTTACACTCCTTTGTACATTACCAAAAAAAAGCTATTCCAATTGCATCATATCTGGTAGCATTAACAAAATCAAGATGGCATATTTTAATTTCATTCCTTCAATTACTAAGACAATCATCGTTTCCAAGTGATTTTTATAATGAGACACAATCTTCGTAAAAAATCTTGTTTTTCAATGCATTAATTGACTGATTACGATGATGAAAATGTTTTTTTTTTTTTTTTTTTTTTTTGAACGCCGCTGATGAAAGAGCTCATGAAACGCCAAGGGGTTCATTTGCGGGTTGTAAGCACTTATGGCCTTTTTTTCCCCCCAAGGTCCGCGACTCGCGATGGTTCTATGTTTGGTATAACAATTGTCGGTATGAATGCCGATTGGATGAGATACAACTACCCTCGCGAGCTTTGGCTGATACTAATTTTTCGATTTGAACTACAGCGATTGTTGGCTGAGAATATATCAATAACTTGTTCCTTCGGTCTCGCATGTATGGAAAATACTTTACGGATTAATGATACTATAGAGATCAGCGGCTCGCAGTTGAAAAGAGAGATAGGCAAGTTCGCGGAATGCTAAGGCATTGATATCCTTAGGCTGATTTTACCCTTGTGAAATCGAGATCCTCGACTTCGGCGATCCACCCATTTACTGTTAACCAACGTCTTACGCGTAAGCTCTAGGCTGCTGAGTTATTAGCTCCATATACCCTCTAGTTTTCTTCAATATACCCTCTAGTTTTCTTCACTTGGTGGTCGTGTAAGGCTAAAATATTGGTCTGCTTAGGCTATTCTAACCCTCTTCAACAAAAAAAAGCTTTCCCAAGAATTGGATCGCGATCGCCGAGGCCGCTTTTAGTTCCTTGGTTTTAATTTATCTCCTACGCGCAAGGCAACGTACGTACTTTTAAGGTTTTAAGGACCATGTATAAAGACGCGCGCTATAGACAGCGACTAGGACTAGATAATGCGCTAAAGATGGACCTAACGATAACGAAAGGTGAAGGATGTTGGGACTTTTTTGTTATTATTACCCAGTTTGCATGAAATGCCCTGTGGTGGTTAAATAAACGCTTCATGCGTATATTGAGTTAACGCACTAGTATTTTTAGGATCTCGATGCGTTGTGGGTATGCGTAATTCTGATTCTGCTGTATAATTTTCCATCCTAATTATATATATATAAAAAAAAACTTTTTCTAGCTATGGCACCTTCGTTTACAAGTTACAACGTACACCAGACAATGGCCAATTGTTGGCTAGTAAGAGCGATCATTATGCTCCAATTGGGGGAAGAGTACTGAAGACGTGAGGGTTAAGGCACCATTTCGAACAGGCAAATTTTAAATATGCAAATTCCTTCGTTTTATCGGCCCAGAGGACATCCGATATCAGCGATTCCCTAGGTTGTCTCGCTGCTCCACCGCTTCGGTGAGTGAATTTCTCCTCGCCATCTTCTCGAATATAAGGTCAAAAGAAAGGCGGATCAAGCAAGCTCACTTTCCAGGTTTGGCTGGTCTGGACTGGGTTTTTACCTGTTTATCCGGTTTCACTGATTTACTTCCTTCGTGGTAGGCGCCTTATTTAGATAGCTGTAGTATCGGATAGTCGGCAAGCAACTAAGCTCAAGAAAGTTCTGATAGTTCGCAGTTTATAATGAATTATTATTTATGAAAATAGGCACGACTATTTTCCCGATAGTTCAACGTGAAGGTTTAGACCTTGGATTCGCCGATGTGATGCGAGGACATATATTGGATTTACTAAGCTAATTGTACTCGGGTAATTACTCTAGACTGGAACCAGGACAAGTTTCTGCTGCTTCCGGTACGATGTCCACATACATGAAGAGAATTTGACGATGAAACCTGAAGGCATTCCGGTTAACTAGTAGGTAAAATATCCTCTAGGGTAGTAGTAAACAGATACATGACCGTATAATTTTCTGGTATAAATAATAATTATTCTTTATCTTTATCCAAATCTATGAACTCGACGGTCCTGCATAATTTACGAAACCCTCGAAAAAGTTGACGAAACTTTCAACGCTTGTATTCCTAAGTGTAAGGCAATCTTGCTAGAATATCGGAGTTCTGTCTTTGGTATCGGTCTAGCTTAGGTCAACTGCTTGAAGATGGTCGAGAAATTAGCGAAGATAGAGTCGAGTCGTTCTTCGGTGCTTTTTAGATTCGGTGTCCGGCGGATCGGGCTCGGGCGTGGGATCGGGCTTGGGATCCGGTTTGCTCTGAAGCGCAACATTGACGTTGTAAAAGGCAGACATCATTTTGGGTTGGCTTCTGGGAGCCCGTTGCGGCCTATTTAGTTTAAGCTGGGAGAATGAGAAAGCGAGAGATGGAGGAAATGGTAGCTCGCTAATGAGAAATATTCTTGAAAAATGAAAAGCGGTATGGATCGGATTGGATGTATAGTGCGATTATTTTGCTGTGGAATCTGATGTTCAATGCTGAGAGGAAACTACCACGGATGAGGGTTACGAACAGAGGTATTTATAATCGTTGTCTAGTCCTGGATTCGTATGTTGATAGCCACAGCTTTTACTGCGCATATAGCTTCAGGGAAATTCTGAAGCTTTGCCAACCTAAAAGTCCCTTTCCTAAGTTGAGTTTTGGGCTCCTTCCGGTTCTTGCGTCTCATAACTTCGTCTGCACAATTACGGGTTAACTAAGGGAAGAAATCTTTGCCTTGGGGGCGTGTCACAGGAAATGGTCATGATGGATACATCGCAGAATCTACGACTGCTGTACAGTCTTGCAGATGGTTATGTAGCAACATTATTTGCTATTTGCCTTCCATATTAGTTCGTAAGACAGTATGCAATGCTATCCCTCTCACGAGAACCTCAAACAGTAGATTCTATATTCTGAGCGTCAATATTTGATTTCTTGCATTACCGCTTTTGCCAATACGTAGCAAAATATTCGTGGTCACACTCGTTTTCCACTGCCGATTGAACCGAACTTGACAAACTCGCCGAACGCCATTAACACTCGTAAAATACGTGACACTAGAATTTATGTGCAACAATATGTTAAGATGCATGCGTGATCATAGCCGCGCCTCGCGGCCCGCTAAGTCAATACCCGGCGGTGGTAGTACCAAGGCTTCACAAATTGGATCTGTTCCCGACCCGGAACTCGTTGACACGCTCGCGCGGTGCGCAGCCGCTGACGGCGCCGCGAGTGGTATGATATACCCCTTCTGCCCAGTAATGTCTTCCTCAGATCTCGTTGCGAAGGACCAATCGGGGCTTCCAGCGATGACGTTCGCGCTTGAAGTCGGCTTTAAGACAGATAACTGCTGATCTGTTTTCCCTTCCACTGACACCTCAGGGCCCCCAATGGGGACACCTATCCCGTCTGGACGCGGTTCTATACCACTCTTGGATTCTCCGCACTCGAGCGGTTTTATATAAGTGTCCAAACTGGGCTTCCTTATCTTTGACCAGAATCTGGGACCAAGGATGGTCATAAATGGAGCGTTTACAACGATGATTGCGACGAGCTTTTTTTGGTGATACCATTAGCGTCCGTTTTGTGGTTTCTGACGGTATACTTTAACTGAGGTATTGTGTTTTTGTCTTACCATCTCGCGCTGTCCCCATGCGATAATGATACCGATTTGTGTATCCTTTCCAGTCGGTGTAAGCGCTAGGTACGTCGCCTGCACGGCGACTAACATCCGCAGGAACGAAGCGATAATAATGAATACGCCGCCGCAGAGAAGGACGAAAAGAAAACGCCTCCTATGTAGCCGGAATTTAGCTCTCCAGAGGAGTGGTACAGGAATTAGGAGGAGGCATAGGTCGGAGCTTTTCGTCGGAGATATGCGATTTATTAGTCTCAAATCTATATTCCTAAGTATGCGTATATTCAAGATCTTTAGACGGCTGCGCTTTCTGGAAAGGGATCATACATGATATTTGCGATACCGATGACGTAGAATAGCACCAGGCTGTAGGCGCATCCTGTTGTGTGGATGATACTTTGTTAGAGAAACCATTAAGCCCATTTTTTTAAATAGAAAGAATCACCGTACGGTTGGATGTTGACGGGGCAATGACTGCGAAGTTTAAACTGAATGAATGACAGTTCGCCCAGAGGGATATAAGCACCGCGAGATAGGATAATCCAACTACCGCCGCGCAAATGCGGACCAGAAGCCGGTGGCGGGTTCGTGCTAAACCAGTCCTGCATGGATATCGTCCCACGAATTAGTATCAGGGTTGTACGAAATTACTTAAAGGTCCACAAGTGCGGGATTCAAAACTGACGCCAATCGAGAATAAAATAATAACATGCAGACTTTCAGTATCCATATGGTCGCCGAGTATAAGAATAACCCAGCAAGATCCCACTTTGCACCACGCGAGAGTCTTTCCTTCAGTACAGGGTCGGTTTGCGCGGCGAGATTACCCTCTCTTGTGTTATTGAGTCCTAAATGTGCAACTGTTGGTTTGCAATGAAAAAGATTGAACCCATGTTAGAAACAAATTGCAGTCAATTGTCTTAGAACTCTGAGAAATCTATAATGCTGTAGAAGCTAGAGATCTCTTCCAGAAGGAGGCGGCTAACTCATCCAGATGCACACGTTAGTTATCGTGTACAGGGCCAGAACAACCAGCATTAACCAATCGTCCGCGTGCCAGCTCATCCTACGAATGATAGCCCGGCAAAAAACCCGTAGCAAAATAGCCAACACTCCGATGCCATACTCCGCCCAAGTCTCGGCTATCCAATCTCGAGCCACTGGTGGTGAATGCTGAGCCATCTTGCAATAGAAATTCGTTTCCTTCTGAGACTTAGTTGCTGCGATGAGAGAAGTAGCTTAGAGGTTCCTGTCGTCGGAGAAGGCTCTGCGAACGCGCTTTTACTATTGTTCTTTCGCCTCCATGCTAGTGCATTGATGATGATTCTTCAACAAGCATTGGGCGCGTAGAACTCAGAAGAGAAACCAGGGTCCGTAGGGCTTTAAAAATAAAGTGTTTTTGATATATGCTTTCACTGATATTACTCCCAAATCCGCCCCTTTAGGTTAAGACTTTCGTATTATTTCCAGAGGGAAACAAGCGAGAGGGGATGAACGTTCTCAGCTGAACGACGTCGAGAATTAAAGTATGTACATATAATCTCAACCTCCACATACAGTACACATTTCGTGCACCCCCGAATGCTGAGTACGAGCATCGCGATAGCTGATTCGCAATTATGAAACTTTATTTTTGTAGGCGATTTCGGCTACCGGTAGAACGATATTCCACAATAGGTAGAGGAAATATATCTTCTAGATGGTGTTCTAGTCAAAGTCACGATATTCGACCATTATTCGGCCCATGGAGGAAGCTTTAATTGTCTATTGTATCTAACTACGTAAACGTTTATGTGTAATAAGATGCGGGCCCTTCAAGATTCTCCGAAATTATTACTCGTTGTTATTACACAAATTACAGTCAGCTCGGTCGCGCGAGACTCCAAAATCGTGAAGTCTGTTATGTAACCTCCTGTTCGGCTTATGACAGCTTCAGATGAGTTACCTTGTCGCGGCAGAATTATTACTTTAGTATTTATGAATGAAGTATTACTTCACTTAATTTGGTTTCCCTGCAGGCCTGGATTGCACGGCTTGCACAGGAGTAAGGTAATATGATTTAGTCGTCTTTTTGTATTAGTAAAAAGGATATATAAAAACATTTGCGGTGCTGATATCCCGACTCTTCCTTGACGTCTGTTCTGACTATTAGGATTTCTTACAACTCAAGGAGTCATCACATCAGAGTGGCCGACGGCCTGTCATTGAAGGTGGGGCTCTTTTTTTTTCCCCGTTAGGTACGACAGTGAGCTCCAAAGCAAGGTACGCTTTCCTCAACAATGTAACGAAAGCAGCAGGTTTACCACATTGAGCAAGTTCTCCTTCACGGCGTTAACCAAGGATACCTATGTGTACGGGAAATACGAAAACAAAAGTATAAGGACCAATGGCGGCATGGATATAGCGTACCAGAAAGACGTAATAACTCCACTTTTATAAGTAAGTGTTCGCGGTTTTCACGTGGAGGGATATTATTATTGTTCCAGGACAATTGATCGTCTGAACTAGGACCAGGGCGAAATCGAGCGCAACCCTCAAGGATTGGGGCTTCTGCTCGGCTAACAACAAATATAATTCGTTTGGGCTCGTATCCATGACTACATTCGCGATTTTTTTGCCATACTATCGCATTTTGGAGGAGTCGAGAGGCTAAACCATGTTATACTCAAGTTGATTCTTATTATTGATTGAAATCAGAATTATTCTTTGATATAATAGGGAAATATACTAGATTCTCACTGCTGTGAGTTTTCTTTTATCACGACGAGGACTAAGATCGAGAAAGCGAATTCTTTATTGATAACATTTCAATTGCCCTATATTAGCACTGACCCACATCTTTTGTACATCGCAAAACCTGAATTGACAGTGCCCTATTGACTGCCGCTGTTTATAGTCTTTCGCGATCGTTATACATGTAAACACGATGATTTGTGCCCAAATCTCCGCATGAATACCTCGTCTTATATATACTTGAATACGTGTATCTAATCATAAATGAACCAGAGATACTCTCGCATGGCATTCGGAATTTTCATTCCGAACATCGGTCAACATCGGCCTGCCCCGCTGTTCAGCGTTTGCTACTGAAACATTTATACCATCTCGTATGAGGACGCTTGGAAAGTATCGGCAACCAGAGTAGCTGCCTCCTCCCTACTAGCCATCCGAAAACGACGAGAAGATGATCATATACAGGACGAGCATATCTAAAGTAACGCTCAAGAACCCTTGAATAGATTGAGCGTTTTTTTCCCCTTCCGCCTGAAAATTCAATTCTGAATTATGTAAAAGATACCTTCGGTAAGTTAAACTACCTCATCGGCTATATTTCCCCAGGAATCGATCTTATCATCCTTGAATACCAACAACAAGACTTTCTCTAGCGTTAGAAGAACGGGCTGAACGGGTAGTACCAAACCGCAAGCGAGTCGTCCTCCCCATGTGTCAGGACTCGAATGCCCTATAGGTAGCGCCAGCGGATAACACTTTCGAGAAGCTCTAGCCGAATGATCATGCATAATATAACAAAACACAACAGACTGTTCAAGGACGAATGAGACGTCCTGAATGCCTCACGATCCGCTGCCTTCTACGCATCCTTCTAAAATACTTATCCTTCTTATCTGATTCCTTCGGACGATGAATTAAGCAAAATAACACCAAATGTGTTTGTGATTTGATGTGATAAGTCTGCAGACTTTAGTCTTTCGCAAGTGGATTCTGTGATCTCCTCGACGGTCGATGAATGACGTGCAAGGATGATTGCAGCGATCTACCCTTGTGACTTTCCTCATCAGAAGCAAGCCTGCGGCGAAAAACTTAAATAGTTCCTTGATCTGCCTAAATACGGACTAGGACGCTTGGACGCGACACAAAGCCCCCCCAAAAATGCCGTCGGCGCGCGGCATTAACGAAATTTCTTAACCACAACAACAACATTCCAACAAAAAAAAAACAAAAAAAAGTGCATTGCGCGGGGCCTGCAGGTCGAAGAATCAAGCAACTAACAAGATAGCGGAGTTCGATCTGCAGATTCCTGCACTGGACGGTGGAGAAACTTGAAAGCCTTAGTTTGAAGTTTCTCGCAATACTCACGGCTCTAGTGTTCCATCAAGGGATGATAATGGTAAATTAAAAAGGAGGTCGAAGTTCCCTTAGCAAACATGTCGAAATCGTTCGTCTTCGGGTCCCATTTCAAGTTTCCCGTCACTTTTCCGTCTCCGTCAACGATTTTTGGAAGATATCCTTTAAGATCGCAAGTGAAGATGGTCGCCTCTCTCCTAGTCGCAGCGCTTGTTGTTCGTCTGCTGGTTGTCAATGCGTCGCCGGCGTACATTCCTCGCTCAGCGCTGGGAAACCAAGAAAAAGGGGGAGACGGTTACGACGATAAGCTGATCAGCGATATATCGTGTATCTCGAAGAACTGGGCCAACTTTCCACATACCATGACAACCCCGACAACCGCTTCGGAGTAAAAGACGTCGGCGTTCCGATGGCTGCCAGATTGTTCAGGCGCACACCCTCCAGAGACATGCGCAACGCTTCCCCACGAGCGCTTTCGACGATGGTAAAAATGACGAGAACTTCGCGGCTAGACTAGCGAACTTTACGCAAGCGAATCCATCAGCACGTTTTACGGGGTCCCTAGACTTCCTGAACGAGTATGAATACCTCTTAACCGAGGATTATCTTACGGGTAACGGCGCGACGACAGAGTTCGATCGCGGGTCAGTTTTTGGAACAGGTAAGACTATTTGCCCCTTGGAGACGAATAACTGCTGGAACCAAACAAGCTTACGGTAACATGATTTGTGATAGATACGGCCGATTAATTTACCAGGCGACAAGAGGTCAGCTTCACTATAATGCGAGCAATGACGATGGGTCGCCGAGGAAGAAGCCGGTGCTCCGGACGACTAGCCAGGCGAGAATCCAGAACTCGCAGATCAACTGGAGTCTGGGCTTCTTCGGTCCAAGCTACCAGACTATCGCCGATACGGAACTTTCAGCGGTCGCAAGTCCGGAAGATAGGGCCTATGATCTCGTAATCATTCCCGAGGGTGGACTGAGAACAATACCCTAGCCTCTTACGGTATGTAGGGTCTAGATGCTGTGCTGTATAAATTTCTCGTGGCCGAAGCTAACCATTAAATAGACAGCTGTTTTAGGTCTGTAGATAAGAGGGAACCGGTAACCTCGGCGACTTCGACATCTACCAGTACATCGCAATCTACCTTAAGGATGCCAACTCGAGGATGCAGAAGTATGCGCCTAGCGGTTTCACATTCAGTCTAAACGATACTTATGCTAGTAAGTTATATATCGCTGTCTCCTTATTGCGTGCAATACTAATGTGAGTGAATAATGCCTTAGTGCAAAGCATCTGCGCCTACGAGCACGCCTTCCTCGGCGATTCCGACTTCTGCGGCCTCTTCACGGCGGATGAGTGGGCGGGCTTCGAGCAGACCCTCGACATCGAGTACTACTACGACTACGCCTATGGTAACCCGACTGGACGCGCTCAGGGTCTTGGATATCTGCAAGAGCTCCTGGCACGGCTGAAGCACGTGTATATCCGGTTTCGCACTCTTCGGTCAACTCAACGATCACGCAGGATGAGGAGCATTTCCCCTAGATCAGCCTATCTACGCTGATTTCTCCCATGGTACTATTGCTCCGCTGCATTATTATTACCGTTAAGGTTGTGACTAACACGAATAACAGATGATATAATTATCAGCGTCCTCACCGCCATGTCTGTTGACTACTTCCGCGATGGTCCTTCGCTGAGCGTCTATCCACCTGACCCGAAGCGCCGTTTCATCTTGTCGGATTGACTCCTTTCGGAGCGAATCTGGTGACTGAAGTCATTGCCTGTAACTCCCCTAACCCGCCTGCAAAATCAAAAGCGCGGACATTTTACAGACAAGGCTATAACGGCTACGAGGCAGCCAAGGTAACGAACAGTTTGTGCGGATGCGGTTGAATAACGAATAATTCCGTTGGATAGTATCCGGGGAGGGCGTGCGCGAAGAGAACTGATGGTCTCTGCGAGCTGGGAGATTTCTTTGAGAGCCAGAAGGACGCAGAGAAGGTAGCAAAGTACGCAGAGGCTTGCTTTGGGATTATAAGATCACAGATAAGACAAACGGGAAGGATTACGACGGCACTGTTCCGGCATGAGCACCGTTTTTTGTATAATGTTTAGAATTTAATTTTAGATCGCCCCGATGGTAGATTCTACAGCATCTTGTATCGGCGCTATTCAGTCCCTGCTGCATGTTCTTACATGCGCGGTTGGAAGCAAAAGTCGAATTCACTGTGAAAGGTTTTCCATGGCTGTTATTGGAGCATGTGGTTTATTAATCTAATCTTACATCAAATCGTTATCAATCATAAGTGAGGGTATAATATTTAACTATGAAATGCTGCGACCATTCAACCAGCACTGGTCAATCCTTCGTGTAACCCTCTCAGCATCTCCATAACTGCCCAAGCGCCTGGATCCGGCGGGTACACACCATCCCCGCCTTCGTTTCCAGATACGTATGTTGCCCTCCCGAATTTTGCTTCATTAGTTTAGTGGCTTCTGCCGCGTCTTCCGCGGCCTTGACCGCCGCCGCAAACCCTTCATCAGACAATATCATTTCGCAGAATGGTATTAGAACGTCCATTACCGTCCTGTCACCTATGCGGGCACCGGTGTATGATTCCAGGCTCTCTATAGCTTCGCCTGCCGCCTTATGGAGGACTTTTGAATGCTATTATTATTGGAAGTCGGCGACGGAGGGGTGTTGGGAGAGCGGAGATTTGTAAGTTTAGGTCTGTAGAAAATGCCGTAAGGAAGATATCGAGAATAGCGCCAAGCGTGCCACCATGTCAGCTATGCTGTCAGATACGGCGGAGAGAATATATGGAATGGATCCCGATGAGGCAGCGCCCTCGTCGAGCTTTTGAAGGATCGCTATTTATACTCTAGTTAGCCCGTGTTTCAAAAGTGACGTATTGCATATTGAGGAACTTACATTGACAGACTGCCTTGACGGTCTCGCCGCAATCGCCGTCTCCCATAACCATGTCCCAGCGAGTCAAGTCCGGCTCGGAATCTATGGCCCGCTTACAGGCATGGCGGACAGACACTTCTAGCAATATCGGATCGACAAATGGCGCCGTCGGTTCTAGTAGTTTCTTTACTTTTATAATACCATTCAATCGGCGGCATTATCCTCGCTGCTGATGGGAGGGTTTGTTCTCGGCCACGCCGGTGCAAAGGTCGGTGCGTCGATGAAATCGAATATCTGCTTCGGCGAACATCTTGTCTCGGCAGCTGATGCGCTCACGTTCAGGATCGATATCGAGAATCCCGGTGCGTTTAATGAAGTCTCGAAGTGCCGCTGAAGACTCTTGAGGGCGTTACATGCCAGCTCGTGCTGAGCTGTCGTAATGCTTCCTGCGCAATACCCCCGAGTTCTAAATATGATAGGCCGCCGAAATTATTAAAAGTACCACTACTTCATCGGTTTTCTCGACCTTAATGAAAGCGCGGTCCTTGTCATCTGGGTCGAGGAGATGGTCGAGCATCGATTTGATCAGATCTTCTATCGGCGGTATCGGCGAGACCTCTCGTACACCCTAAAATCGTCCTAAATTAGTTTCGAACCATTATGCCGAGAATGATCGACCTACTGGTTCGTTGTGAATCCCCATCCCGATAACAGCAACATCTTCCGCCAGCTGACCGTGGTTAATCCGCCCGGGAACATGACAAAATCCAAACTCGCGCCGATTGTCGCTAAATGTTTAATAGCACTTTGTCCTAAGTTCAGACATCGATCGAAGTTCCAGCCTTCCTTGCTGGCAGCGCCTAGTATTTTCAGAACCAGGACATTACCCGCCAACCTCGCCTCCCGACCATACCGCTTCTAGCCCTACCGAGACTCACATCGTCCGTGACCGCAAGCACTGCTATATTCTTCTTCCCAGATGCCTTCGCTTTCTCGCACGCCAATCCGAAGTGCAGTTTGTCGCCCGTATAATTCGTAATGACCAAGATTATCCCAGCACCGCTTGGACAGCCTCGATGCCTGAAAGCACTTGCTTCGAGGATGGAGAACCGAAGATGTCACCGTTTACTGCTGCGGTCAGCATCCCCTCTCCTACGTAACCGGACCATGCTGGTTCATGGCCTGACCCACCGCCAGATATTATTGATACTTTCGAGGAGGAGTGAGATGGGTTGAAGACGACTCTGCTTGTTTCGATGAGGGATAAGGACGGGTTGACAGCGACATGAGTACGGAGGGCATCAAGGACGAGGGATGAGGAATTCGAGACGAAATGTTTTTTCGACATGATAGTATCTGTTCGTATCAAATAAAAACAATAAGGCTGGGGCTTACGATATATGAAGGAAGATTAAGAGAAATCAAACAGTAATTCCGAGGATTATATTAACTTTAACTATGATAATGGCCAATGTCGATTGCATCTGGTTGATATGGTGCTTGAAGGCCGGCAAACCACTTTCTACGCTAGTTGCCTCCCTCGTCTCGGGTACATCTAATTTCTATTGTAGTGCGAAGGGACCATGGGACTCTAACATGGAAGATCCTAATGCCATATGCTTCGGCTAATGTCCACCTGCATGGTTTCAACTATGCTTGCGCCTATCTACAAGTATTTCCGCGTTAAAGGCGAATTCTAGATAAAATATATATATATACTGGTCGTCGCTTAAACCCTAACGGTCGTCGTGACGGTACCAATGACTGTCTGCTCCATAAACCTCCTTTCATAGTCCATTATACTCTTGATTTTCTCAGCGCTCGCCGAAGTTTCATCGAATCTGTATGCTAGCCATTCACCAACAAGTCGTCTCGCGAGTTCAATCCCCACAACTCGCTGGCCCATACACAGAACCTGGGCGTTGTTACTCAGCACGCTCCTTTCAACGCTGAAGCTATCGTGCGCCGTAACGGCACGAATACCAGGCACCTTATTAGCGCTGATAGCAACGCCCAATCCAGTGCCGCATATCATACCGCTCTGTCGCACCGACCTGAGGCAACGAGTTCTGCTGCTGCGACGGCGACGGATGCGTAGTCGCTGCAGCTCTTCGGAGAGACATCGGTTACTGATGTTACATGGAGAGAATTTTGAAGGTCGGAAAGAATCGTTTCCTTGTATTGTACGCCGGCAGAGTCCGAACCGATCGCTATTCGGAGGGGCGCCGGAGATGTGGCTGAAGATACGCTGGGCGCCATGGTTCGAAACGTGAAGAATTCGCTGTTTGTAGGTCTTAGGCCTTAGGGTTATTGTATTTGATCGAATAGGAAACCATTACGGCATGAACAAGCTGCAAGTCTTTATAGAGTAAATGGCTCTTTGGAGGACGCTATTTATCACTCAATTTCTCAGGGCTGTTGTACATGTTGCATCTAATGGACTTGATAGTGTTCGGATGAAAAAAACGGCCTCGAGACGAGGTTCACGGGATTTCTAAAGATGGAATAATGCGAAGAATAGTCGGCTTAAGCCGAAAGACCGCTAAAATGCTTTTGCGAACCGGTTTCCCCGCTTCGAAAACCAATTTCATAACATCCACTAGGAGACCGGAGACGGAGCCATGCCGGAAAAGACAGCCATCCTCGTCGACTCGCGTCGCACCTCGTTTCGTTACACCCCTTATTGACTTTTGAGCTAGATCAAGAGAAGAATGTCGCCATCACCAACACAAACGCCGACTAAGAAGCGCGTGCGCAAATCCCGGGCTAGAGGCCTCAGGGCAAAGACCGGCTGGTAAGTTCGGTTCCAAGGCTTAACAGTTTCGAGGACGTTATTGTTGGCTCAAAGCGCAGAAGCTTGAGTCTCACGCGACGGCGGCCGGTGGAGACATCGCTTCACGGCGAATCATAAGCTAACTTTCGAGACTTTACAGTCTGACATGCGAAAACGTCACCTGAAGTGCGGTGAACAAAGACCCGTCTGCGAGCAATGCCAAAAGAGCGACAGGATCTGCGCCTATGCGCAGCTCGTCATTGATGCGGGAGCCGTTCCGGCCATAAACAGTGCACAAGGAGAATTCGGCGCGTCAGCGTTCACCCGCGTCGGCTGTCCGTCAGCGCTTCGCGGGAGTTTCGGCGGCCGATGATGCTGACGCCGAAAATGAATCCGACAATACTAATAACAATATGACGATTGATCATATCATCAGTCAGCAGCCTGATCTGCGATTTCAGGTTACCAGCCTACCGAGTCAGGTTCAAGCACCTACCCCGCTTCTACCCAAGCCCCTTGGAAGTTCGCCGGATGGTTTTCGTTCAAACGCGTCGCATTCGTCGCAGCCTCCGCTGTCAACAGCATCACCGCTTTCACAAACTTCCGCGATTTCAGAACCCATACCAGGTCTCCGCCAAATTCGCTAGCAGTGACTTCTTCGCCGTTTGACCATAGCATTATGTTGCTCGGCACGTCCCCGGGACGCGTCGACGAGGACATGGCGCCGCCTCTGGCGTCGTACTCGCCTGCTAACACCGACTCCACAACCATGTCCCAATTTCCGCTATCAGCAGAATTAGCGTCTGTGCGCTGGCTCGGTCTGCTAGCGACCGATGCTGCGAATGTGGATCAGGCGGACATACTGCCCCGTTTGGCTCGCCCATGCAAACGCAGCCGAGCAGCGCGGATCAAATGCTGGAAACCCTCGCGAACATCATCCCGCAACCCTATAATGTTGGTGACCGAGTAGAAGTCGAGAGCAGTGAATCGGAAGATGATTTCGTGGTCCAGTCGCGGGTACCTGAAGAAGGAAGTCGGTAGAGCGAAGCCTTGTTGGCGCTCAGGTTTCTCAGAGTGATACTCTAGGAACATCCTACCTCGCGAGGATCGCCGAGTTGGGTGCGCTGAGAAAGAACAGAAGCTCAACGCCGGTAACCGGTGTCGCCGAAACGTAATTTGTGGGCTGAGTCCGAGCCATTGAAGCTGCAAGATTACGAAATATTGGTTTTTCGGCATTGGGTCGAAAATATCAGTCAATGGGTGAGGGACACTAACTTTGACTTTTTTAACCAGGATCATTTCTTTCTGACACTGAGCTGTGATGGTAGATGGACCTCTTCGATCCGCTAAAGCACTTTTCGACCATGGTGACCCGGTTAGCGGTATGATTCATGACTCTCGTATGAGTTGGTGAGGATTGTCTAATCGATATTTTCTAGATGAACAATATTGGCCTTATGAAGGCTATCCTCGCCCTTTCTGCCCGCCACATGTCCCTAGACCCAGACTCGAATATCCTCCCCGACCGCAACATCGCGCTCCAGTACTACTACGAAACGCTACACTACCTCCAAGCCGTCATGCAGTTCGAAACTTACACCCGCAGCCCCGAACTCAACGCCACCGCCGTGATAATATCAAAGTACGAAATGCTCACCGGCTCGGATCCGGCGAGCGACATCTGAAGGGAATATTTTGGATTCAGCGGTCGCAGAATATAAACGGTGATTCCGGAGGAATCAAGTCGGCGGTTATGGTGGGAATGGCTACGACAAGACGTATGGGTGGCTTTCAGGGAGCGGAGGCGGGTACTTAGCTTCTGGAAACCGCAGAAGACGTATGCTAGCCTTGACCAACACGGCTCGCAAATAGGGCCGCTTACCTGCTGTCGCAGGCAGTAAATTATTGCGCGAGTGAGGAAGTAGAACAGACCGACAAGACAATAGCGATAGAGACGAGAATCAAGAAGGCGGATACGTTGCTGAAGATGTGCAGCGACTGGAAAGATAACCTAGGCGATAGCTTCCAAAAGCTGCCGGCTATAAAGAAGAAGGGAGACGAGTTCGAACCCATATGGTTGTATCCTCCGCAATTTGGTAAGTTTTCAATCGTTACACCGATTCTTCAAAAGCACTTGCTGACTCGTTGATTAGGCGTTTGCATTGCAACTTCACGCATTCGCACGAGCCTTGATAATTCTCCACCGGCCTTCGAGCGGAGGCATCAAGGAGTACATGGCGCTGCAGAGGCAATTAAATGAAGCTGTAGATTTAATATGCGGTATTGCTATGACGCAGACTGATGATTCTAGCAGTCTAATCAGCTCGCAGTGTGTTTTCGCGGCTGGTCTTTGTATTCAAGAGGAGGGTAAAAGAAAGGCAGTTTTGGAGATGCTGGATGTGTTCAGGGAGAGGACAAGGTGGCCGACGTACTCCTTGTCGGAGGAGCTCAAGAAGGAATGGGCGAAGGGTTGAGGAGCCAGTCATGATCCCTGTTTTTCAGGAATATTGGAACGATTTTGGCGGTGCAAATGAATGCACAGCCCGAATGGCACTTTGTCTAGCAGAGGCCCCACGCGGTGGCAAAAACAAAATTACGCACTTTTGAAAACCATACAAAAACCACCAAAAACTATCTATATCAATAACTTAATTCTAACGCCCTCCTACGCAATATAATAATAATAATAATAAATTAAATAATTAATATATCAGTTAACAGATTCTAAAGCCTTTATTTTTATATAATTATCTCTAAGCGGGTCCGTTGTGGTGATAATTAAAGTATTGGATTTTTTTTTTTTTTTTTTTTTGGTTTGATGTGGTTTTCAAAAGTGCGCAATTTGTTTTTGGCCACGCGCGTGGCCCCTAATGTATTATAAACCATATATCCCAAGGTCCAGAGAACTTCTAATAGTTCGCAATGTTTGAGCGTCAAATATTGATGAAGTCCCAGGGTATAAGAATCCGTTTGGACGCCTATTATATCATGGACAGCAGTTCTACTACAGGCGTTCCCAATCCACCGCGCTGTGGAGAGTTTCACCTACAATAGAATTCAGGGCCAGGCTAATGAAGATGTCTTAGCAGTGTTAATGTTGGTTTTCGCGGGCGATCCATTGGTAGCTTATTTCATGAAAGCCACAAAATACTGGAACTTTGTTTAAATTAAGCGCTTGATTCGGTTTCGTGCAGCGACGACTGAGGTCTCTCATCTTAATCTCGGCGATGTCTGACCCCAGGCCAACTATAAGTCGTGTCTGTATACAGTATGCACTGCAGCTACTAGTGCAAGTTTAATAGGTAGTCATGAAGGTCCGTGCGAGGTGGAATCAAGACCGGCTTATTATCCGTAGCCCTACAGTCGGAATAATAAACGAGGCAGCAAATAACGCAAACCTCTCGAACTTAAATCTATAACAAATGCCAATGCGCGATGATCGCGTTATTGTACAAAGAATCAACGAAGCACTGAGCGAGACATCTTGCATAACACACGAAACCACGCTTTTTCAGCGAATCGTAAGATAGCCGGGCGCCGATTCTGTGATAAACACTTATTCGCCTTGCTCAGTAATATTATCATGAATGTGCAATGTCGAAATCATACTTTCGTCAAGAGGCGAGCGACCGAAACAAGGGGGCGATGGAATGATTCGATATCAAAACCTTTCCCTACAAGCTTTTTTGTTCGTTTTCTTTCATTTCCCGGTTCTAGGATCTCCCTAGTCATAATAGTCTCGGATTTATAACTCAATATTCTCGCTCGAGGGCATGTGGCCTAGCGTAATCTTCTCATCTACTAGAAACATCGTCCGGTCAGTGGAGTCACTGCACCTTCTGGTAAATTCAATACGACGATAACCCACCCCCACGACATTTTCGTCACCTCTTGGCTGTTCCTGCCGCCAGGGTGGAGCTCCTGCTATCACAAAACCATTGTAAAAGCATGGAAGTTCTTTAATTCGCCTAGCTGGCATGATATATTTTCTATGACCCTACCGCTTATTCGTCCTACTAAGGTGCTTCCTGTGGAGTCCTCACTTGAAGAAATCGATCGCAAGCAGCACTGTGAGGGACTTATTGACAGATAGAGAGAATTGTCTGAAAGCTTGGATATCCCATGATGAGCCGTCAGCTCCAAATGCGTCTTCACATCTCCGAGACAATGTTCTGTCGATCGAGAAGATTTTTTTTAACTAGTAGGCATGATTGTCGCCGGAAAAATGAATCATAAAACTTGTTATTATCGTGGTTTTATATTATAGATAGGGGTCTCAAGAGTTTCTTATGAGACATCTGGATGGCCGTCCCCCAAAATTGAGCTTTTTAAGGAGAAGTGTGCTTAGAAATTCAGACAATTCGGAAAGCATTTATTTCCTTCATAAATAAAGATCTGAGAGTTTCTTCTCTATCGATTCCTCGTTTCCTCTTTAAAATAACGAATCTTACTAGAAACCAGAAAAGCCTTCAAGACATCCATAGAATAGATATGGGATTCGGATCAGCATTACCTCTCGATAGCGCGGATGCAGACATTACCTTCGCATTCGGCCCAAACGGCACATATTTCTTCGAAACCCCAACGGTAGGAATAGGTACTGGATGCCGACCGTCGGTTGATGCTTTTAACCATTTCCTCTTCTTGACTAGTACTTGATTACCTTCATCCTCAAGCTTTTCCCTTGATCTAACTTCTAAGGGGGAAATACTATAGGAAGAACCTCCCGACCGGCTTAACTAAGCTGTTACACTCCGAACCGGCCCACGATATCCGAACCTTGGGTTTCTCTTTCACAAGCAACGGCGGTTACACACTGCTATACAGGGATGGTATGGATAATGATATCCGCGAGCTATGTAGGTCCGGTTATAGCATGATATCATATGCAAACTCTTTTCCTTTTTTTTCTCTTTTTCTTAACCATTTTTCAGATGCCTGTTTTACCGAGCTATTGCTGATATGTATGAGTTATTTTATTCCCATCTAGATGCAAGGGATGCTACGGATACACCGACCCGCTCCACATGGATTAAGAAATATATAGACGATAAACTACCAATTCTAGAAAGACCGCTGGTAAAAGCACGCGGCGGATCAATTTCTCCACCGGTCCGAAACACGCCGGCACGTTTTTCGTGTTCGACGGTAACACGTGCCGCTGGTCCAACGTGCGGTTAAGCTCGATGTGATACTGCAGTTCTTCGCCGCGAGGATGCCTGAAGCTGGCGAGCAGTTTAGCCCTCCGATGCACGTTACATTTGGCGTCGAGGGTACCTTTATATTACTCTATGAAGATGGAAGCTGGGTGACTTCGCATCACCTCAAGGATTATTACCCTGAGGCAGCGGCGAGACTTGAGCGGTC
Source organism: Pezizomycotina sp. ARF18 (assembly GCA_002224055.1). Taxonomy (NCBI): domain Eukaryota; kingdom Fungi; phylum Ascomycota; species Pezizomycotina sp. ARF18. The sequence goes on from AZLU01000021.1 coordinate 208,771, forward strand.
GAGGTGTAAGGGGATGGATTTATCTGTAAGAGAAACAACTAATCTCTTTTCCTTGGTATCATTCCTACCTAACCTTATTTATATCCGCGGTATAGTACGTCGCCTTGAACCCTTACTCCGCCGGCGAGTTTTTCTTTCTATACACTGATGGGTCTGCCGATTGGAAAGTACCCGCTGCGTATAAGGAGGAAGTAGACTGGTTGGCATTAGGACTTTGCAAAAGCCGGCCGGACGATACAACAGCAGCAAACTAAAGGCATCAGATTCCACGGGAGGTTATATAAACGATAACATGAACGTCGTTCCGTGCCCAGCTTGACCTTGGAGTAAGAAAAAGGAGAAGAAACAGTAAAGACAAATTGACGTATACGATAGAAATTGAAGAAACATTGTCTGGAGTTAGGTTTTATAGTACGGCTGGATCTTATGGAAAAGTCTGCATTCTTGCGTGAGAATTTACAACACTTTATAAAATCATTCTTTTTGATGACTTGAATAGTAGAGAAGGATACTATGAGAAAGATCAAAAGATAGAGGTATCATGAGTCGCTCCGTCTCAACGCATTGAGTTTGTGAAATATATAAGACTGAAAAAAAAAAAAAACATGAATAAAACACAAAGACAAGCGATAAACAGCCATCCTATTGTAAGGCTTGACCTGCTGTGTTCCGCTTTATAAGGAGATAGTAAGATTCCCAACCTTTCAAGGGCTAGAATCATCCGAGTCGAATGCTGACTTGATGCAAAGGCAGGGCATACGTCGCTTGTCCTGATCATGATCATATAGATTCCGCCCACTCGAGTTTGAGCCCAGCCGTCTCGTAGAGGTCACGCCTGCTCGGCTTCACTTCGGCCACTGACTGTCGCTAACTCTGTAAGGCATGTCCGCATCGAAGTCTTGATCGTAGTATTCGATGAAGGCCTGCACAACGTCGAAGACCGTAACAGCTCCGCCGACACCCGACCTGGGCCGACGACGAAGGACGGCTCGCACCCAATTTTGAGCTTCAATTTGCTATACGCTGGAGAAACGCGTTCTCAGAAGCACACGGGGTGGATATAAGCTTCGTGCGTTGTCCTATGGAAGTGGTCGATTGGCAAAACTTAGCTCGAGAGTGGCGACCCTGCGGGTAATCGTGGAAATATCTCACAAGCGGTTCTTACCAGCGCGTTCAAAGTAACAGCATCATACCCCCTCGAACTTGTACGTGAGCATATCCAAAGCCGGATGCAAGTTCAACGGTGATCTTTCCTGGGGTCCTCGAAAGTATAGATTGTTGGCGTCTGTGGTCGGAGCAACCCCTCCAAGGAGTCAATGTCCCCGAAGGCCATGCGTTTATTCGAGAAGACGGTCTCCAACTCCGCTGGTTTGTCGCGGAAGAGGACTTTGTCGAGCTCTCCAGATTCGGTTCTGATGTCGATGAGGAATTTCCAGTGCTTACAGACCAACGGCAGCGCAACTTCAGGTCCCAGAATGGCAGGTGCTTGAAGATAGAGAGAAGGATCTCGTTCGGGAGGTTGATCATCGTGACGATGGATGCCAGAGGCGTCCTTTGAGGTTTGATTCGATGGAAGATGGTGATGGTGATTGATGGGAAGATGAAGGATGAAATATTGGAGAGAAATAATTATTTAATTCAATTAATTTTATTTAATTTATTTAATTTATTTATTATTGCGTCTAATTCAACAAATAATTCATATCAAAGCAAGTACACTATTTACAGACATTACTATCGAAACGTCATGATCACTCTCCATCATTCACATCCTCCGCTCTTCACCGTCCTTCGAGCCTCTCCCTTCTTCCTCAGCAGGATATGCAGAGCTAGATACACAACAGCACCGAACGCCAGCATCGCCGAGATAACAGAGAAGCCCATGATATACCTGGACTATCCTCCGAAGGAAATAGGTAAGCCCCGTATATCTGCGCCAAGTTGCCCATCGCATTGACGAACGCCAGACCGATAGCCCTAACTTCCAGCGGCATACTGCCAAACGTGGACGCGGCGTACGACAGCGAGAGACCGTTCGTCGCCCACAGGGCCGCCGCCATGAAAACCAGCAGCACGTACCGTCCGTGAAGTTCGTCAGCACGGTGACCGCGACGGCGCAGGCGAGCGCGAACGTGAGCCAGGCGGATATCACGAGGCCGCGGGGTTCGGGATGCGGTCGGAGAAGTAGCCCGTGAACGCGGTGGCGACGAAGGCGACCAGGTAGATGGGTACGGTCATGTATTGCGCCATGTGTGCCGTATAGCCGAGACCCTGGACGAGGGTGGGTAGAAGTAGGATAAGGTGGAGGAGCCGACGATGACCATATATCCGAGAGTGAAGAGGGGGACACGCCAGTTCTTGAAGCACTGCCGAGGGCGGTGCGGTGGACATTCGAGGCCCGTCGACGGAGGATGCGGTAACGTCGTCGGAGCGGAGACGTGCGATGGCGATTTGGATCTCGCGCTCGGTGAACTTGCGGCGGAAGTCGCGGGAAATCGGAAGGATGAAGTGTGCGATGACGGACCATCCGGACGTTGCAACGCCTTCGACGATAAACAACAACGCCAACCGCGGAGACCGTGGGCGCCGTCGAGGCCTGTCGTTATTGCGCCGGCAAGCAGGCCACCGAATGCTCCAGAGAGGATCGCGGCGGAGATGTATACGGCGAATCGCTTCGATTGTTCAGCGCGTTTATACCACGACGAGAGAATGAGCAGTATTCCGGGTGCGAATCCGGCTTCTAGGATGCCGACGACACACCGAAGGGCGACGAGGTGGTGGTAGTCCTTTACGAACGCCATGCCATCGTGACGCCGCCCAGAGAATGATGGTTGGCAGGAAAACGGATGGGCGGGCACGAGCGAGATCATATGGAGGGAACTTCGCAGACGACATAGAAACGAAGAAGACAACAAGGGAGACCGAATATTGGTTTGAAGAGAGGGAGAGATCTTTTGGAGACCAGCTATCTTGCGTTGCCAATGTTCGTGCGGTCCATGTAAGAAAGGAGGTACATGAGCCATATTGTGGGAAGGAGGCAAAGGTCGATCTTGCGGACGAGGGCTTTTTCTCAGCTGGATCGATTTCGAGAGCGTCCATGTTGGACGTTCGATGTATGATATTTCTGGCTGCGGCATTTTTACGGTGGAGTCGTAGGGGGAGTTTTTGCGTAAGTCATCTTGTTGCCCTTAATCAAAGTAGAGATGTAAGCAGGAAATGATGGAGATCTCAGGTAAAATGCTTTGAACTATTGAGGAGATGCACCAGGAAATGATGATATCTAGGAGAACATTCAATGAAGGCGGACATTTGCGTTTTATTTTATAGAAGAAACGAAACGAAATATCCGAGAACTCAACCGACGAAAGCTCTTGGACGGGCTTCGAAGACATCGTGAGATTCCTACTAGTTCGACATAATGGGATGTTCCGTTTGTGTCACGGTGGTTGACAACCAAATACCGTGAACTTCCCGTATATGCATGTTTAACTACAAAGCCCCGGGGGAAAAAATCTCTCAACTCAATATCTTGGAACCGAGGATATACGGGGGACGAAATTCAGGAGAGATCTTGCGTCACTGGAACGAAAAAACGTGGGCAACCAACGCCAATACCCAAAAGTTCTTTCCTTATGTTTCACTAGTATCACTTCTGTTGGTTCTGTTGGAACCTTTTTGCGAACTAGCGGCAAAATACGAGACAAAACGGAATGAGATACCGCCCACGTTTTTTTGCAGGCATGCCCCGCTGTTTTTCCGAAGGAACAGTGGACAATGGGGAATGTGTTGCCCCCACATGAACTCTATCTGAATGTAACTAACTGGTCTCAGGCTGGCCGTGGCCTTGGGTGTTTGCGGAGGACTTTGGGGAGAAACTGGGAAGAAACCCCGAGCGAGCGGAGCTTATTGGCCTCGAGACGGGGCCATTGTTTTCAAGCGCAAGAGCCTGGGTTAGTGGCTTGCTTGGACGTTTGTCCAAGCATCACGGTCGCGTCGCGAGACACAAGGCGCGCTTGTGAAGCTGTTAAACGATTTTTGCCATGTAACTTTGATCCTCGTCTCAGCGACGACTCTATTGCAATATCACGGCGAACCTAACCATGGGCTTCACTAAACTCAATTAAATGATCAATATCAGAAGAGTATTTCGAGAAGATGCGTGATCTAGACCGTGAGTGGAAAAGGCTATCGGCTCGAACTCCGCTGCCGCCAGTTCATGAACTTGGACGGATAGCTCAGTGGAGGGAAACGGGCGAGAGTTTGTCAGGTTGGGTAAAGAGTGGTTATAGGCTCAGCAGTGGTCCAGTTTTTCCTTCTAGGAACAGACTTTACTAAACAATTAGCCAGCTTCTGATATCCTTTCGCTTCTCACCTTTGAACATAATCATTACCAAATCACCATGTCTCCTCATGCCGCCGCTTTGCTATCCCGGATGCGCGCCGCGGTCACGCCAGCCGTCGTCACAAATCTCCTATTCCACAAGCAGTCTCTACCCAGCCAGATGCTTCCTTCTCCTGGAAGATAACCTTAGAGCACAAAACCATCGCCATAACAGGCGCGAACCGCGGGATTGGTCTCGGCCTCGCAGAAGTCTGCCTCGCAAACTCCGCATCGTCTGTCTACTCCCTAGACTTAACAGACCCGTCACCCGAATTCGAAGCTCTACAAGCAAAATTCTCGGGACGGCTTCACTACATCCACACCGACGTTTACCGTCGAAGCCTCAATCGAGTCCGCGATAGACACCATCGTCCAACGCGAAGGTAAAATCGACGGCCTGATCGCGAACGCGGGCATGACGAAGCACCAACCGGCGCTGGACTTCGACCGTCCTCAGATCGAAAAGATGTTCAACTTGAACGTCTTCGGCGCTTACTTCTGCGCGCAGATCGTCGCGCGGAAGTTCATCGAATTAAATATAAAAGGGTCGATAGTCTTCACAGCGTCCATGACGTCGTACGGTCCTAACCGCGCAGCGCCGTCGGCACCGTACGGCGCTACGAAGGCCGCGGTGCGTAACATGACGCGCACGCTGGCGATGGAGTGGAGCAAGCACGGGATAAGAGTTAACAGTATATCCCCGGGGTTCGTGAGGACGCAGATGACTTATTACGTCGAGACGAGCGAAGATTGGGGGGACAAGATGAAGTACTACGGAGGGATGCCGAGATTGGCACTGCCGCAGGAGTTGGGGGAGCGTATGTGTACTTGTTGAGTGACTCGGCGAGCTACACTACAGGTATCGATATCCTATATTTGGGGTCGTGGGGGCGTGGTAGAGTGGGAGGAACGTTTAGTAATATCGTGGCTTTCGTTTGTTTTACATATTTGTCAAGTAGAAATACTTTTCTGCGCAAAAACGTATAATAGGATAGACTTAATATTCAATCTACAGGGATTAGTAACTACTTTTTGTTTGATCGATGCTGAAAATATGTAGCGGTGCTACCGGCGTTGTCGAGCACCTATCTGTTTAGTCGAGTTGTAAGAATCGAGGTTCGACAAAGTTGTGTTGGTTGGGTTATGAGCTCACCTCTTCTTAAACATCCCCCACGCCGAAGGCTTGCCTTTGAATCATCTCTGAATGGAAGTTTATACCCCAATTCGCTGATCTGTAGCCTCCATAGCTACTGCTATCGCTTTCGAGCTGCACTTATTTATATTCACTTCTATCGATGTAATCGGAATTAGTTTTGATTGAATGAAATTGGTTGTCCTTCAAAATGGTTCGATATAATCATCCTGATTCCTGGGGGACTTGGCTGCCAACCAGTTGCACCGATATCAAAGGGCATCGCATCTGCCTGGGGACGGTTTCGGACCGTGCCCACATGAGACATGCTCCAATTTTGTCATCCGAGCATCCCGATGTAAAAGTTCGGTTATGGGAATCAGGATCACTCACTTTTCGATTTCAGAATATTAGAGTAAGATCATTGACTTGAGTTTTTTTCTCATCGCGCCACTTCGATCTTAGCATTGAATGTTCTCGCAATGAATCCGCCAATACCCTTTGCTTCTTTCTCCAAGATCTGCTGCTTGAGTTATTAAGCAATTGCGCTATTTTTATTCGGAAAAAAAAAAAAAAAAAAAAAAACTGATGTGGCGTCCGCACTGGCAACTACGAAACACTACGATTGAGTTGGTGTTGACACTATTTGAATTTTATATTTAGATCGGACTTGAGTCCGATCGGCTTTCTGAGCCTTCGTCGACCGGGGGTTTGCGCGATTGCCAAGATAGGTTGCACGACAGGGCACAGAGTACATTTATGGCCCGCGCCATGCTCAAGGGGATCGTTCGACCCATGATCTTTCCCTGCGATCTGAATGCACCCTCGCGAATTCTTTTCCCAGATCGTTCGTCCTGAGCTCTCGCTATAAAATTCGAACATTGGGTCGGATACCCTTGTAGCCGTCCCAGCGCCATGTTGTCACTCGAGACGTAGTTTACATGAAACGCATCCGAGTTATAGTCCAAACAGCATTTTTTCTCGATATTTGTAATTTTGGTTTTGGGCTCCAGAATGGCCGCTGATGTGAAGGTGTCCCCGCTGAACGACACAAGGCCGCCGATCCAGGGGTAGCAGAAACGAGCAAAGTCCAGCTTCATGGGTTCGGTCAGCATTGATCATTGAGCGACGTAGTATACCGCTCTTCCTTTCTCTACGATTTTCTCAAGTATCAAATACAATCGGTCTTAAGAGGATGGCGACTTCCTCTGTCGCACTATGATTTTTTCCCTTGGCGTAGGTATCTCGCAAGCAATCAATATACGTCGTACATGATGTGGAATATTTCGCTAAATTGGGGGAAATAGAGTAACCTAGTGGACCCGCCGAGGCTCCAGTTGCCCCGGATTATCCGATAGCTGTTTCCATCTGTTATATTTTAAACTTCGCCCTGAATGCTCATGAGCGGAAACAAATTTTACTTTCTTTGGCGGCTCAGAAATGGAAGGACTTACTTGCCTATCTAACAGAAAGCTTTATGGTGTACTTGACTATTAATCGACTACGATTCAGTCTTTTTTGTTAATTTGAAACCATTGTACACACATCCTCTTCCGAGCCCGTTTAAATTAAAGTGAAGATGATTAATGTACTGGTGTGGGGGAACAACTGAGCTGCATGATGCCTCCATTTTTCCTCGGTGGAATTCTGGTGCTGAAACAGGTATTCCCTTAAATACGATCTCATGTCCCCGTTTCTTGCCGAAACCCTGAACCCTCAATTTCGCTCTGATGGGACCCTTGATGGATGTCTCCCAGCCTTTCTATTCTCTAGCTTTTTGGACCTTCAAGGATTTGTGAAAGAATAACATCTTTGTAATCACCTGAGTCTCTCCTGAATTTGTTGTTTCCTTCTCTGTTAGAAAAACTTCTCCTCCGCTATCGGTACACATGCATCTCAAGTTCTTCCGTATCCTCTCTATACACGATTACGACTGCATTTCTGGACAAGATGATACTGACAACCATCCTTCGAGACCGCATCCCACTTGAATAGACTAGAAAGGAGGGGAATGCACATGATCATGCTGGATCCAGTGACGGCCATTGTAAGTCTTTAAACATCCATAATGTTCTTTGTCCGAAGTAGTAAAAGCTTACATATTATCTCCAGACATTACAATGGCTATTCGTCAGCCTTGCCCTCATAGCAGTGCTATTAAGGGCCTACAACCGGTGGCGGACGTCAAATCGCTATGTCCGACGGATGGTATCATACCGCTAGCGCTAGCGATGTTCGCCGCTGGCGTCAGCTTGAATACATTCCAGTATTCCGAAGGAGATTGGGGTAACACCGCTCAGATACCGTGGAAGAAGGCGAAGATTATTTACAAGATGACGTTCGCTTCTTTCTTTCTGGTAAATTCGTCCTTCTCTCCATGCTCTTTCTAATATTTATTAGGTCGAAACGTAATTAACGTTGTTATAATTTGATTGAATAGTTCTATACGGTCCTCTGGACAGTAAAACTTACACTAATAATGATATACTCGCGCTCTTCCCTTCGTCACTGGTGAGACTACGTCGGTAGTAAAAGCGACGTGGTACTTTACGCTCTTATCCTTCGTCTTTTCCCTCGCGATGAACCTGTTTTACTGCGGCGAACCGTCGAGTAATTGGAGGAGAAAGACCCCTACGTCTTCAGGACCAGTCTGTGTATCCTACAGAGGCGGCGCGTACATTACGACTCTCGCACTACACCTTGTTACTGAAATTATAAGTAAGTTTCTCCTACTTCCTCCCCCCTTTTTTTTTTTTTTTTTAATAGTATCACGATGTTAACATCTGGACTGTTGAAATAGTCTTCTTCCTCCCCTTCACCTCCTACACCACTTCCGTTCCTCCCTCTCCACGGCAGACTCCGTCCGCGTCGCGTGTGTCTTCGCGCTGGAATTCTCGGAACCGTCGCGACAATTGTACGCATCCTCTGCTTCGTCGTCGATTCCCCTCCGCAGGTAATCACAACGTGGCTATCGCTCGAGCAAGCGGTCGCCGTAACGGTCGTGTGCTCCCCGCCATGAAGAAGAGCTTCATGAAGGCTATGCATGCGAGCCTGAATCTCATCATAGACGCGTTCAGCAGAGCTTGCGTGTTAAGAGGGGAGGCGGTGATGGGAGACATAGCACCAATATACTGGATCGGGGAGGTTAGGGCGATGAAAGAGCAGAGGCGCTAGAGATGGAGAGGAGGGGGAAGGGGAAAGAAGGGGTAGTATGATGGAGAGTATGGGAAGTGCGACGAAGGTTAGGGAAGCGTGGAGCCGAGCACGGCTGGAGCCGTGGTAAGACAGATAGCGGTGGCTGAGGGTACGACCTTCCTAGTGGTGAAAACTCTAGGATTTGTAAAAATTGGATTAACTTGCGTAAATGTCTGCTGTTTGAGTTTACTGTTATTAGAACTTTGAGCGCTGGGGTTGCGTAGATATTACTCTATGCCTGAGGTTTTCGCGGTTTCGCTCCATAGCGATGATCGTTCGCGGCGCGGCTCGAGCACTCTACTTGCTTGGGCATTATTTTACTCGCGCTATAGCGCTGGATACACACTGTACATAAGTACTAAATAAAAGCATATGCTTTAACTTCAAGAAACATAGATACCTCACTATAGAGATAACAACTTACAAGCAGAAAGTCGTCGGACTTACTAAACAATACAAATCTGCATGACGGCTGTATGATAGTAGAAAATGGACATGTAGAATTGGTACATAACCTTGGTTAGCAATCAAATTTTGTCACGGAGGATACTACAATATCGAAAAAGTGACGGCTGCGAACTTTCTCCTATTTACAAATAATGGTCCCGATGCTATATAATTCATTCGGCACTAGAATCTTTGTCTTGAGACATGATCTCGAGTTGTCGAATTACAAACTCAGAGTTACTAGATTGTTTCTTAATATGCATCTGGATACGTTATTGTTCGAGCCATTTGCACCAAACCCCGCCAGAGCACCAAACACACTAGAACATTAGCCAAGCCAGGCTATGGAAGGGCCTAGCTCCAATCTTCAATCTGCTTCGCCAGAATTTGTCGATGTAAATTTTCAGGATCAACTGCAATCGTGCTACGTCTTTGCTCACGTCAGATATTTCCGCAGCCAACCACACGACGTCCACGACGCTTCCAAGGCTCATCTGGAACATTTTTCTAAGCTTGTGATACCGAGTCACGTGCCTTCGGCCTTAACTAGACCTGATCATTAGCGGTTCAATCATGGTTCAGGCAATGATTTACCAGTAACGGTTTAGCTATTATAAGTACTTGGGTGCTTGGTCAAGGGGCGGGAGCACTAGGCAAGGGAAGGCAATTATTCAACGCATTAGGATCATGCGACAGGGATCGATTTACGCCATATATTAATGAAATTTTTTTTGTTGGCTTTTTTTCTTTGAATTCTAAGACAAAAGGTAAAAAGGTTAAAATAAATTTCTCCGTGTCTTCCCAGACTTTAGCTTCTTCTAATCTGCATCCTCCCGATCATCATCAATCCGGACGGACTCAGGAGTTTCAAGATATTCATCGACAGTTCTACAAACGAGCTATTGCTATTAAGAATATAATCATCGTCATAAGGTAGATCGGTCATCATGCCGCGAACCGCGGGTTCTCCAGATTCACCATCGCTGTCCGTCATCGACCTCTCGCCTTCCATCACACCTCAGAGAATTCAAGAACTCAAAGCGCCGCAAGGAAGTCGCCGCATCCCTCATCGCCGACTGCAAGGAGTCGGGCTTCGCTTACGTCGTCAACCATGGTATACCTCCGGCTAGGATCGCCGAAGCCTTTTCGTGGTCCAAGAAGCTCTTCGACCTGAGCGAGGAGGACAAGATGAAGGCGCCTCATCCTCCCGGCGGTGCTGTTCACCGCGGGTATTCGTTCCTGGGTAGCGAGCAGGTGGATAAGCTAAGTGAGGGCAACGATATCAAGATCTCGATTTCAAGGTTTGTTATTTAGCTTCCGACTCTAGATAACGTTCAGAGTTAATGGATCGAAACGTATATAGGAGAGCTACGAAATCGGCTCCGAAGAACGCCGATCAACCGAACGTCTGGCTCCCCGAAGATTCCTCCCCGGCTTCAAAGAATTCACCTTAAATTCTACGCGAATGCCACGAAGCTTCCCTGCGGATATTTCAGGCATTGGACTAGGACTGACCTCCCGATCCGGACTTCTTTCTCAAGCCGCACTCCGGCATTGGAAACCAGCTCCGCCTCGCACATTACCAGCCGTTGAAACAGCTGGACTGGAAAGCGGCTCGATGACGAGGATAGCGCCCCATATGATTGGAGCTCTATCACGATGCTGTTCCAGGACGACTGTGGCGGTTTGCAAATCGAGAATCCACGAAGCCCGGAGAATACATTTCCGTCCACCGCTGCGAATCGCTGGTACTGAATATCGGTGATCTTTTGCAGCATTGGAGTAATGGTAAGATAAATTTACCCTTCAGATTGTTCTTCGTTCAGTGTATTAAAATGAAGTTTATGCGCATTTTACAATAGATTACTTTGAAATCATCTCGCCACACCGTCGGCGCACCACCATTCCAGGAATTCTCCACGAGCACAAAGGTGATCGTGAACGCTACTCGATACCTTATTTCATTGCGCCTGATGGTGATACGATAATCGAATGCCTGCCGACGTGTACGGATGCCGATCGCCCGGCGAATACGAGCCAATCAAGCAGAGGGATTGGAACATGATGAAGGCGAAACAGCTATATGGCTAAGCTAACCTCGGGATTGATAGTTAGGGTTATATTTTTAATTTTATATTTTTTATATTCATTTCTAAGACCTGCTGCGAGACTTTTGACAGAAGATTGCATCTTCAGAATGCTCATTGTCTGGCTCTCTATTGGCTTGTTGTAGTATAACAGTGCGTAGTTATAATTCGCGATGGCAACTTGACGGCTTCGTTGAAGTCATACATACTTATTGTAACCCGTAAAGTACAAGCTTTTGATTCGTTCCGAAAACGCTTCTCGGAAGAGTCGCGAGGGTGATCACCGTAAGCATCGCCATCAGCGAATAGAGTGATATCGTATGAACGTACAGCGGAAAACGGGAAGCACCGCCATGCTGAATGTCAATCTTCCGCATGAGAATTCTTTTCGTTCCGCGATTGTGGAGACCACGAGTTATGTAAAAGTAGCTAGTTAACTTCGGTTATGTATCCTTACGGGAAGAAGTTCTTGATCAGTCAAAATAGTTTACAGGATCAAAGTAGTGACCAGAACCCAATTCCAAGGATAACCGCTGCTTTCTCGTGCGGTTGCTTAGTGCTTACGCTGGTTTCACCAATGACGTTTACCGGGTCGGTTTCAAGAGCGAACCTGGGGCCATAGCTAATGAAGCCACGTTCCTGTATCGTGATCACCCATCGCCCTCTACCTGATAAGCTTTCCCTTAGGAATATTTCTAGAAGCTTGATCTGGCTATTAGTTTACCCTAAGACGTCGGAAGTTCTTTCTCCGATGGTTATTCCAATTGTGTTTATAAATACCGCTCAATCTCATCTTCCAAGCCATCCTCCTCATAGACTCTACAGATTCGACACATAATAACATCAAATACATTCAGAATATTAAAAGTCACAGAGACCATCTGCAACATCTGAACACGAACGAACTTACAGAATATCCCGTAAACACATCATCATGAAGTTCTCCTCCGTCATTCTCGTTTCCGCTGCCCTCCTCTCCGGTGTCCTTGCCATACCTGCTGAGCTCGAGAACTCTTGCAAAGGAAGTACGTGGAGTGGTTCCTCGATCTTCCCTCAAAAACCCTCAACTCAATAACAGTTGCTAATAAGATTAATCGAATAGAGGCCTGTAACCCGCGAACTGAACCCTTGCTGCCCAGGCTTCCCAGACTGCGTCCGCCACGGCGAGGATTTCAAGACATTCTGGTGCCAGAATACCCACGGCGGCGTGGGGAAGAAGCCTAGTTGCGAAGGACGTAAGTAAACACTATCAAATAACTTTATACCTGATGCTTTGAGGCTTCATTATGGATAAGGGATCTTAAGACTAAGTACCCGCTACCATCTATTAGATATCTGCAGGGTCGACAAAGACTGCTGCCATGAGTTCCCGAAGTGTGGCCAGCACGGCGAGGTGGCGGGCATCAGATGGTGTAAAAAGAGGGGCAGTTAAGTTGGGTGATAGCGCGTATGCCACTGATATGGCCAGAGATTTGACACCGTATTGTGTATCTTCCTAGCTCTTTGAAATTGCTTAGATATAGGATAAGGGACTGGGTAAATGTACATTAAGAAGCATTAGAATCATGGAATATTGTTCTTTTTAAGCTGAATTATTGCGTGTACGTGTATTGTCATAAGCTGGTAAATATGGCGCTTCGGGTGTGCACGACGAGAGATAGTTGTAGATGTTTGTATGTCTGTGGTCCTGTACAGAATGAATTGCTATAGCTATATCCTAGAACGGACGATTTATCCGCAATTCGGATTCTGGCCTTTTCCATTCACCTCCATCCTGTCGGTTTTACCCACGCAGATTTCAGATTTCATAGAATATATGTCAATTCTGGATACAATTGCGAGCATGGTTTTCTAAAACTACAAAAATGTGGGAATAAGCTCCCTTATAGAAGAATATACGCACTATATAATGTTAGATAATCAAACCATTTGGAGATGTTGCAGCTCCTTATGCATCGTGGTGTTGTTGGCCATTTGCCTTACCGGTTTGTACTGCCACACCAACATACGTACAAACACATCCATCTAAAAAATTTGATTGCTACTGCCAAACTAGAGGAATGCCATGGAACTGCATCGAAGCATGTATTTATTTTAAGGCTATTTTTTTTCTTTCCTTTTTTTTCTTGTTGAGAAAAGGCAAAGGAAAAAAAAAAAAAAAAAAAAAAGAAGAATCACTTAGAAGCAAATAGTCAGTAGTAAATAACAAACCATCCAGGTTTGCTACTATCGCAATGATCTAATCCTTTCAAAGCTACGTTATTCAGTAAGTATATGGTAACGGCCTGATTTGTTGTACGGTATACCGTTTGTCAGTGCGCTAACTTCGACTAACATCGCGATTATTCAGGATTGGAATAAGAATGCCACAGCAACACGAGACTATCATCAACTGGCTCTGCCAGCATATTGAACCAGTGTCGCTACCAGATTCCCTCTACCACTCGCAGACGAAAAGTCGCTCATAGCGCAGTTCACAATCTTGCTATATCCGAGAAACCGAACAACTTCACGGAAAGCGCTGTCAGGAGGCGGTTAACGTTACGTTCAACACTTCTCGGCCGCTGAAACATAGGTTGAAACGACGCCCCTACACAGTGGTACCACGCCGCCTGCTATACCCCAGCCCGTGAGTCAGAGCATTAGGAGTGCTCAAGCAGGAGTCACGGCCCAAGCTACGGTTGGTGCCACGACCCCCGGCATAGCTACCAACCAGGCTAGACAAAGTGGTAAGATGCGACAAACGGTCCGGTGAACGCTTCGGGCGGTGCCAACTCAACGCCAAAGTCGAAGATGAAGGAAATTAGGACACGCGCCTGGAATTTACCAGCACCGGTCCCAGCACCGGTGCGTAGAGTCTATGCAGAGCATGACTTTGGCGAAGCACGTCAACATGTGGGAGGTCCCGCGCAGCCGTCGGCGAACCTGCCGGCTTCTATCACAAGCATGACCGACCAGGAATGTTCTTACCGGTGCTAAGGACGGGACAGAGTTGCGAGGAAACAACATCGCCGGAGCTCCCTTCTGTCCGAGAGCGTCTGCGGATGGTGCAATCTCACAGGTTCCTCAGTTTCGCTCATCGGGCTCGCCCAAATCGACGGCATCTACAGAGAATTTCACCAACTGTAACACGCCGTTTTCCGCATTCATATGCGGATTCAGGGCAGCGGCAAGTCGCACAGCCTATCGTGTCTCTTAGGTAAGATACTCCTATCCTTTAAAAGGCAATATAAAACTTAATATCACTCACACGGCCGTCCATATACATAATCGTAGAAAACGTCATGTTGCCGGAGCCGAGCTTGGAAGCCTTCAGAAACCGTTGCCGGGTCTCGTCTTCCACTTCACGCAGCACGCTCGAGTTCCTTCCGTGCCTGTGAAGCTGCCTTCCTAGGTAAAACGCACACCTCGAACGCAGAACATCTAAAATATAAAACCGTCCGTAGCGTCCGCGTCCTCGTCCCCAGCTCAACTACGCCAACCTCAAGCAGGCATATTCAACCATCCAAACGCCTCCGTCTCCGCCCGCGTCTTAGGCCGAAGGATCTCACAATTAGTGCCATGCTCCAGCTTATGGCCGTCGCGACAGCGACCGCACGCCGCTGTACCTACACGTCCTGACGCAGATTTTGCGTGACTTGGCCACGGAAAATGGCGGCACGTTCAGCTACAGCCTGTTCAAAGAAAGGCTATCGAGCGCGGACTTCTCCCCGGACCAGGCTGCTTTCTTGAAGATGCGACTGGGTTTGCTGGAGTCATTCCTTCGCGCGATGATGATAATGAGGGCGGTATATTCTGCACCGAACCAGGAGTTCTTACCGTCGTCGACTCTCTTGTCCGTTTGTTGACGCCGGACCGCGTGTGCGCTCTTCGACGTGTTGCTGATCTGTACGTTGCTTCAGCCGGCGGTGGAAATGCGAAGGAGCTCGCGGTGGGATGGTGATCGCCCTAGACGAGGCTCACAAGTACATGACAGCTACCCCTTCCGCCGCGCGCTTTACGGAGTCCTTGCTCGCGCTCGTCAGGCAGCAGCGTCACTATGGTGCCCGTATTATCGTCTCGACACAAGAGCCTAGCGTGTCATCTAAGCTTATCGACCTCTGCTCAGTTACCATCTGCCACCGTTTCACCAGCCCGGAGTGGTTCGAGACGCTGCGAAAGCACGTTCACGTCGGCGAAAGGAGAAGGAGAAGGTGCACGACATAATCATGGAGCTGAACGTTGGAGAGGCTCTTGTGTTTGCTGCTGGCGCTGCTGTACGTGTCACGAGCGCGGAGCCGGAATTTGATGCCTCGGTGAGAACATCGATGATGCATCGGACGAGAGCGGTAGTCCGGGCTGGCGGCGGGAGGTGGCAGATCGCCAGCAACAAGACTACTCCACCACCTAAGGAGAAGGAACGGTTCTTCAGGCTACACGTCCGCTCCAGGCTAACCTACGACGGAGGAAAATCCGTCATGGCCGTGAGCTTCTGAGGCGGCGCTTTACACTGCTTCGCGATTTTGTAAGAATAACAGAAGCCGGTAACGGAGTATCCGATCGTAGACCACTTCAGTCACTCGCTCGCATACTTGGAGTCCATGTTGTCTGGCTCACTAATGTATTCGTATCATAATGTTCCTTTCTCACTTTTCTTCTACTTCTATTTCTAATTGCTTTTCACGGCGGAGAAAAATGCCACTTGTATTTCGTACCATGCGCTGGAGTTAAGGTACAGGATCGCTTTAATAATAATGCTAATAATGCTACTGATGGGGTACGCAACTTTTAGTACTGTGCCAGAAAGTATGCAATTAGGTATGTCTCTATTAATACCTAGGTACAGATAAATAGCAAATCTAATATGATATTGTGGAGTCTGGGAAGAGTACAGAACAACAAGGTATCGTCACGGGAACGGTACAAGGCCTAATATCACCGTGCTACCTGGGGATACCAAGGCTTGAAGCAGTGCTAGCGCGGGTAGTCTTCCACTACTACGCTCTTCCTGCCGACCCGCACACATCTATCTGCCACTCCATTAGCTTTGCAATCTTTCTATGCCTCTTTCCATCAATGTAGTCAGCGGCATCTTGCCTGTATTCCTCTCTAGATGCACAAGATAATCATCGAGCACGAGCTTGTTCACGTTAATCTTACTTATACCGCCTCTCCTGATACACTCCCTCATGATGTCTTCTGGGAAGTCGTTTGTCCCGTGTAAAACGAGCCTGACCCTCCACCGCGACACTCCTTATCTCCTCCAATCGTTCATAGTTCAACTGCGGCCCTTTCTTCCCATACTCCCCGTGAACATTGCCAAACTAGGCGCGAGGAAATCACACCTGTGGCTATAAAGTCCTCGACGTCTGCTTTCGTAGTAAGCAAACCTTCCAGTTCCACTGTATCCGCGACGCCGTCTTCGCCGCCTTCTATCCGGCCTGGCTCTGCCTCCGTCGCAATGCCGTGCTCGTGACAGTACGCCACCAGTTCCTTCGTCTTTTCAAGGTTCTCTTCCTTTCATAATGCGACATATCAACCATGATACTGTCAAATGGTAATTCATCGGCTGCCCTTTTTATGAGATCGTAGTCTTGAGCGTGATCCAGGTGTACGGCGACGGGCACTGAGGCTTCTTGGCGGCAAGTGACGCGGCGTGGACTAAAGCCGTCGGAGAAGGTAATGGCCCAGGGAAGACTTGTATGATAAGAGGGAGCGTTTTGTTCAGCGGCGCGGATGAAGGCGATGATGGATTCAATGTTGTACGCTATGGGTGCAACGACACCGTACGCGCCGCGCTCGGCAGCTTCGAGGATTTGAATTGTGCGGTTCTGCGACCGCCAATTGCTCGTGGCTTTGGTACCGCTGAAGACCGTCATAGTGATAATGAAAGATGGACAATGTAATCCCTAAGGAATGAGACCCTCACTCGTTCACTCTAAATAGCTTTACCCCGGATAATAGTTTACCATGGGGATATATAGAGTGGATGAGGTGGAGTGCCGTGTGTTTTACCGAAAGATGAACTTGCTCCCCGTCTCGGGGACATTGCCTTATGTTTCTAAACTACCCCGTGTCGGATCGGTATTGTGATTCCAATTCAACTTCATGATGCTTCTCTTCTAACCTTAGACTCCCATCTTAAGACTGGAGAAGTGTTGAGATATAGGATAGCTTTTCTTCTTTTTTTTCTTTTTTTGGAATGAAGCAGTGCATCGTGACGCGCCCGCGCGATCGCGTATTGGCCAACTTGCCACTGAGTAATGGGACACGAACCTAAGCCAAACTCATCGCCACGATCATGATTGTCCGAGTCGATGCTGCCACTAACGAGGCTTCAGAGAATCGATCCTTTCCAACCCATTCTTTGGCTTTCCTTCTCCCTATGGAAATGGTCCAGGTGAGGTTGATGGTCTTGCCTAAGAAAAGCTCCGTTAGTTCGCGGTCATCGTCGGCGCGATTCTGCCCACGATGTGCTTGTGACCTTGGCTAGCCAAGTAAAGATCGCCGTGCGTCAAGGCAGGTTTCAAATCTGGTTGGAGGTATGTTACTGTTTCTGTCACTTTGTCAATCCTTTGACACCGCGAATCTCTACAGGCTCGAAGAATTGTTCTTAGTTAATGTTTTTTTTGAATCCCAGTAGACCTCCACTGTTCATATCGCTGACTCATTACGATTATAGGAAGTCTGTGGCCTATAGAAAACCCAATGATAATAAGTCAACGAGAAAGCAGTACATTCGTGATAAACCAATGGGAAAAGGTAGCCCAAAGCCGGCCTGCCGCGAGCGTAGCCAAACAAAGTTGCAGGATCTCCCGGCTATGTCCCTTTGCGGTTTTATACATGGCAAGCACCTTCACTGTCACGAAAACTCCCTCGTTTCTCCAAGGCGGTGAGACGAGATTAATTTAACGACTGGCTAGAAGGCCTCGCTGAACCAGAAACTTTGAAGATCGTTTTAAAATTACTCGAGCAGGGATCTAGCTGTCTACTCAGCCGCTTCTGAGATCCAAGTTCTCGGTCGGATTGGACTCCCAGCCTTGTTCAGGCACCCGCAGCAATCCTTCTAGAATCCGAAGGAGTATAAAGGTCGAGCCGATCTTAAAAAGGATTAACATCGGGATTAAATCAACGTGGAACTCGACGAACCAATGACGATTGGCGGCTGACATACCATCGATCTCAACTTGAGAAGAAGCTATATTGAATGAAACCTTTAAGCTTGATCTCATGAAATGCGACACCGTCTTTGGAGGATATGCGCGTATTTGCGTGAACATCATTCAGCGAATTTGGCAAGATTTCTGACGATGTGAGCCATTGCAGGCGCTATCATAACCCTGGTCCTGCTTATGGCACACCTTCAATAGGTTGTAAACATTAAATTGATCTTCATATAGGAAGGGCTGCGTAACAGCTCGGCCGGTTCACGATGTGTCAATATTCCAACAGTAAACGCGTGAAATTTGGAATGATGTTCGAGCATCATAGAAGTCAGGTCGTACGGAATGAACAATGGAATGCGCAGCGAGTTTGGTTCCGCGGATCGTCGCTCAAGGATTCCCCCATTTCGAGAAGGTAGAAACCGGGAACTCTGGATGAACCTTGCAACAAAAGCCTCGTACAATAGACGATCCAGTTTGTGCAACTATAGAAATCTCGGCAGGTCGATGATATAAACGGATCGCGAGGAACCTTTCATGACTCTCTCTCAACCACAACGGCTTCATCGGCTCCTACAATCTCATAGCTTCACACAGCTCCAAGCAACCGAAACAACGCTATTTTATTAAACATAAATACCTGATTCAAAGTTCTTCTTTCTAGACTAAAAATCACGCATAACCCATCAAGATGAAAACTATCACTTTCGCCATCTCTCTCTCTGCGCTTGTCGCCGGAGCCTCCGCTGCGGCACGCTGCACCGCGACTAACGGTTTTCCTGGCACGTGTATCTCGACCGGATCTTGCAGCTCCCAGGGCGGTCAATCCGACCCAGCGAACCTCTGTCCCGGAGGAAATGTAGAACCCCCAGCCTTGAGATCGTTCCTCAGAGCCTGAACTAACAACCTGACACTGCTTTTGTAGGATATACAATGTTGTACCTGGCCATCCGGATGCACGAACGGCGCTGGCGTAAAGGATTCTGCATCCCCACGGCTGATTGCCAGGGAGGTCAGAGTGATCCTGGTAATCACTGTCCTGGATCGCAAGTACGCATCTGTCCATGTCCCGATTTTCTCTTTTGGTATTAGTATCGAACTATTCGACTAAATCATTCCATTTTGTTATAGGACATTCAATGCTGCACCTATGGAACTTGCACCTCGAACGGCGCTGGAGGTGTCTGTGTGCCAACGGGTGAGTGCAGCGCTATGGGAGGATCGAGCGACCGGCGAACCTTTGCCCAGGTCCGCAGAACATTCAGGTCAGTCGAATGCATATTGCATTTTCTTTGTTCCCTCACTCAAAGGGCTTGTGTTGACCGATACCGTGCATATAGTGTTGTACTACTGGCGGAGGCAATCCACCCAACGGCGGTAATAACGGCAGATCAGTCAGAACGGCTTGCACTTCATTGAAGGCTTCGAAGGTTGGAACGCGAACTTCTACGAGACAGCGCGGGCGTATTGGTAAGCTTTATTCGTTCCCTCTTTCTATATACATCGTCCAAAGTTAACGCCGCAGGAACTAAGACAATCGGTTACGGACATGCTTGCCAACCGACTCCGCCTGCAACGGCATTCACGCTCCTATCTCGCGCGAAACAGGCGACCAGCTGCTCCGGGGTGACGCACAGAGAGCTGTAAACTGCGTTAAGACTAATGTGCACACTTCTGTAAGTCATAGTGGCTCCAGACATTGTCGGCTTTTCAGATAGTAACGTTACAGCTAACCTGATGACTATTTCATAGTTAACCCAAAATCAATTCGACGCTTGCGTTTCGTTCACGTTCAATCTCGGATGCGGCGCATTCCGGGAGATTGTCGGCCCCTTGAACGCCAGAAACTTCCCTGAGATGGAACGCCAGTGGAAGCTTTACGTGAATGCGGGCGGGAAGCCGCTTCCGGGGCTTGTCAGGAGGCGCCAGGCCGAAGTTGACCTCTTTAACCGCCCGTGAAGTACTATAGAGGACTATGATTATCCAGATAGTTTCTCAGATGTATTCTAGTTTACTAGAAGCGAGATAATTCTCATGGAAGAACCATTTGAGATGTTTTACTTTTATGTTCATGGATAATTATCATTTTAGTTTTATAGAACTATACTAGACGCGGAGGATGTTTGGAATTTGGCTTAGAATTTAAATGGGTTTTATGACAACTTGAATCTATTTCAAATTAAAAGAGGACTGAACACCGTTTCTGCTTGTTATATATTTAGACTTCATTGGGATATCATGAAATAAAACACCGTATCGACATGCCTCTGGGCGGCCTCATCATAACAAAATAACATTTGTATATACTGGCAACGATAGCCCCTCTGCTAAAGTGTAATGTAACAATCGCCTACAAGAACTGAAGCCATCCGACCGCAGCAACAAAGCTAGCACTGAGAACAGCAAGAGCATTCACAGAATGCACCGAGGAACCTCCAGAACCACTGCCTTTGGAAGCTCCAGTGCTCGTAGAGGAAGCTGCACTACCGGTCGTCGTCGTGGCATCGGAAGAACCGCTGCAGCTTCTGGAACCACTAGTAGGAGCTGCTTCAAGGCCGGTAGTAATTGGGGTACCGGTGAGCGCAGGTTCAGGCTTAGAGTTCTTGAAACTATTTTCGTCGGTGGAGCCCAAGCAACGCTTATAGAACTTGGTGGGTTTCCCAGCGGTCCCCTCGGTATCGACGACGATGGCGGAGTAGTTATCCGGGCAACACAGAAGGGGGCCATCGCCAAAAAGTGGTCTTAAGAAATCGTCAAACATTAGTCTCAGTAACTATACACAAAACGAGGACTATGCAAAGAATCTTTCTTACCATCCACCCTTACTGCAGAAGTCGGCAGTGGCCTCGATACCGTCCTTCTCCGTGACCTTCTCGGCGATGTCCTTCACATCGTCGCACGAGTAAGGCCCATCGGCGCCGCGACCCTTTTCGCTAGAGTGCTCGTAAACCACGCAGCAGTTGGCTTTTTGACCACCCCTAGATAGAGATACTCCATGATTAGCAAAACATGTGTGACGAGATAATATGTCACGATAGGCCAACGTACCAATTGCCACAAAGCCAGCCGGGCACCAGGTCGAGCCTCCGCAGATGGATTTTTCGCCAAAGTCGGTTACGCCTCTCTCGCTAGTACAGGTAGACGAAAGGCACTTGCTAGCCATTTCAACGTGGATATATATTTGCCCTTCAGCAACCCGCTGGGCAGAAACGGATTGCACCCCAGAGAGCGCGAGAACAAGGGCAGGGAGATAGGTCTTAGGAGTCATGATGTTCTTCGGTTTGAGTTGTCTCGGCGAATCTAACTTTAGAGAGTGAAATACGGTGCCTTTTCTTAATGCAGTATTAAACGAGAGACTGGTACCGAAGGAATCTGAAGGTCCAAAACTGGGGATCTTCACGCCGCCTTTATATTTTCCATTCCGTGTAAAGGAGTACAGAAGAATACTGAAACGGATCAATCACAAGCCACCACCTTGCAAGCAATACGACTGCTAAGTGGAAAGCGGAAAAGGCAGACTGTGGAGAACCTAGTACTCGCTCAGCAGCGAACTCCTGAGCAGCAATCTGGTAGTTAATCCGAAGTGGTCAGATAAATTGCAAATACAACCTGGTCAGTGGTGGCAAAGCATAACTATCTCCATCAAACGACCAACTATACAAAGCAGGTGAAACACTGAAATCTACTTAGCAGTAGGAAGTTCTTTGTTCTCGGCTCAAAATAGTCTGCATCTGAACGGCTTTTCATCCATCGTGCATTGCCGCAAACGCTAGGAGTTTGCATAAGGCAAGGGCATCGTGGCACTGCGCGTATGTAGGCATGCTCAAAAATATTTCAAGACCGAAAGCCAAGCGAAGAAGCAAAGCAATGCCTACCTCGCTATCACCAAACCGTCGAATCAGAACTCGACAATGACCCCTGAAATTCAGGAATCCCATGATTCGAACATGCCCTAATCAACCCATGAAAAGGGACAGTTGGCTCGGGTCGTTCAGATGTTTGAGCGAAATTTATGGCTCCGGATTCTTATCCGACACGATAGTCCAGATCTATGCCTGCCGAGCATCACGAAGAAAGCGCTGAACCACTTGGCCTTCCTTGGCCTGCACAAGTCCGGCAATTTCTAGCCTTTATACACGGGGGAAAGAAGCTTCGGCTTTGACATCTATGACATCTCCGTCTCAGTAGCATGAACGTTGACCCCTTCATCGTCACAAAATTAGAACAAAGCTGCAGTTCCAATTTCGTCCAAGGCAAAGCAGAAAGAATGTCCAGTCCTCTGATTCCATTCAAAGACACGAGAAGCCCGACCTCATATAGCAAAGAGATTTGCATAAAGCTCTTTGGTATGAAACGTTCTGATAAAAGAACTGGTGGCTGATCTGATAATACTTCTGATGTAGAGCTTCCTCCAATGGATAATCCAAGCTTTAGCTGCTGTCCGTTTTGTTCCCGGACCGTAATATATCAGTACTCACATTAGGCTAACTCTATTATTCGTTGTTGAGGTGAGAATCTTATTGAGAGGTCTAGAGAAGCAATAGCAGGAATTGGAGCGTAGTTAGAAGGGATCTTGATATTGAAGAGTCAAGAATTCCATTTGTAATCAGGGCGACAAGGGCACTAGGATCCCATTGGATTTAACCCATGGACTGGCCAAGTTATCCATCAAGTAAACCTGAAGAGCCGCCTGTCTGCTCCCGGGCTCACAATTCACTAAGATTCTTCGAGGTGAGTTGTACCAAGGCATCGGAGACTACATGGTAAAAATCCAGTCGAAGAACAAACATAGGCGAAGGTTCACTGCCACCTAGATTCTTCCTAGTTCTCTAGAAGGAACTCTACAATAACATTATATCAATGAATAGAACATGTTTCGACCAAATTTCAACTTTGTGCAACAGATATTGATTATATCGTCTATGAGCAGAGACAGTAAATCGACGAGGTTTATGGTCGTACTTATATTAAAGCGAAGTTTATGGACAGCATTTTGAGTGAGGGGACAGTGGGACCTTGATTTTGGCAAAGGCCACAAAGCTCTATACAGAGCTCTAGAGACTAATTATGGTTCGTTTCTCTCATCCAGTTTCCCTTCTTTTAATTATACCTTTCCCGAATCAAGACAATGAAATTTTTCTGAATGAAAATCCGTGACATTTTGAGTCCATGGGATGCAGTGGATCGTGTAGACTCAAGTCAAATCGACGGAAAAGCTAAATGAATAACATTTTGTTTTGGTTAGCAGCGACGAGATTTCTTCCGAAGATATGGCAGTGTAAGTTTACTTCATCAGGGGGAACTCACTTCTCCAATAGTCTTATACGTCTCCATCATGGCAATACCTTTGCCAATGCACGTATGCCTTCCCCTCCAAAGGCAAAGTCAGTTACCCGCTCCATTTCGCTTCGCCTCTCGCTTTGGACTTCGAGCCATCGCTCCGGCTTCCAGATATCTGCATCCTCTCCCCAGAAGGATTTGTTTTTCATAGGCGCCCAATGGGGATAGCCACGATCGTTCCAGCCGGAATGAACACGCCATCCAACGTCTCGCCACCTTCAGGCACAATCCGCTCTCGACCGAACCTTGCGGAGGAAACATGCGGATGGACTCTCGTACGACCGCGTCTAGATACGGAATCGACCTCGCTTCGGTGTTCTGGATGACATCGGAAATTATAGCGGAATCAATAGCGTCCTGAAGTTTCTTGTACGCTCTCGGGTTCGTCATGACGTAAAGCATCGTCATCCGGATCGCCGTCGATGTCGAGTCGCTACCGGCGAGTAGGGGTCCGAGACTCTCAAAAGTCACTTCCTGCTTGCTCATACCGGCTCGATGAACATCTGGAGCATGTCATTCTTATTCTTCTTGTTACCTTTCTCGTAACGCTCACTGACGAGTTTGTGTGCGACCTGCATAATTCCTTGCGTGCTCAGCTAGGCATTTTTTCGTATATAATCATAGGACATCTAAGAAGGATGGCTGGAAAAAAGTTTTGGAACTTACGCCGACCATATGGCCGAATCCAGACTTATCCGTCGGCTTAGGTGCCACAAGATTGTATATGAATTTCGTGTTCATAAAGCGAGAACGTCGGGAAGGACACCGAACATATTTAGCACCGGCTGTGATTCCTGCCCGAAGCGATGTATCCGTTGATGTCTGATTCGCGCTCCATGAAGCCAAATTTTTCGCCGAATGCTAGCTCTGATATCACCTACAAGGATGGTAAGTTTCTAAAGCGAGCATGCCGTGGATGTTCTAGAACTTACATCGAACGTGTAATATTGGATGAGGTCGGCCATATTGCAAGGTTTCTCATATCGGGCATATGAAGTCCTGATTTTATACAGGAGCTCCCGAATACGCTCATCGACTTTATATTCCACCGAAGCGATATAAGTACCAGAGTACTGCGAGTGATTTATCAGTAGACAGAAACTCGAACACATCTTTTTTTTTCTCCATGCATGCTAACTTACTCCCGGAGTCATATGCTTTCGAAGCTGCGTATGGTAGATTGGATCTCTAGCACTGAACGACATCGGCTCGTTGGGCAGAGGATTAAACGCGGTGTACCAAACGCTTTTCTTGTATCTCAGGTTTGTTCCATATATAGTCTTAATATGCGCGGGGCCGGAAAGAAAGACGTGATTAGGTCCCGCCCGAAATATGCCCCCTGGAAGATTCCGAGATATATATAGTCAATAAAATCTTCGCCTGAATGCCGAATAGATGAAGAGGCAATCTCACCGTATTTGTTGCATTGATCGACGTAACGGTGGTGCATCTCGCCGCTCCACACGCTGTCAACCATCCATAATCTCGAAACAGACGCGAAGAAGGGACCGTTTATATGCGATAAGGGATGGAAATATCTCGCGTAAACGACATACGCGAAGAGATACAGGATTAAAACTCCAAGGATGCCTATGCGGACCAACCGCCAGTGTTCGAGGACAACATCTAACCTGGGGCGAAGATCTTCGAAGTGTATTTGCCAATTGTCGCCACCCATGCTGTCTCGTATTGCTTTGAAGGATTTTGATTGAATACCAAACGTAATTTTCGTTTTATTTCGCCCGTGCGTGTGTGTGATGATCTTACCAGTCCCTTGGGATTTGGCGGTGTTTTGGGAAATCCAATCCAATAGACCGAGAGAAGAGGGGGATAAGAAAATTCTTTCGCAGGCTCGGCACCGGCTCCACCCTGATTGATAATGCTATTGTCGGGATACTGTGCGTAATGTTGGTTTATCTGTTACATCGTCGGTATTGCCACAGAATTGGGAAAGTGCTATGGAAGAAGATCCTTGTTATACAGCATACTATGCAGCGACATTGTTTGCCAGTGGAGTGGATCCGTGGAGCCATCTGAGGGGTTTTGGGTCTTTCCAGGAACAGGATATAAAATAAGTACAACAATTGGAAATATTCTCGGCGTAAATCCATTTAATTGCGAAGCCATTCCATTACCGTACCAAGTACAAAATGGAAATAGAATGGAGGAGGTTAGTAACAATCCACTCTTTTTTTTTATTTTGGTTACATGTTACAACACCAATCTACGGGTAGCCGGATCGATATTCCCGTCGCGTATCCCAGTCATTTGCGTACCCACCACCACAGAAATCAGAAATCGATATTAGATCGTAGCGCTGAGAAGAGTGTGAGAGTGTGCCGCCAGCGCGGTCGTTAGATATGGATTATCTATAGTTCCGAGCTCTGATAGATACAGTCGATGTAAAGTCTTTTGTCTCTTGATACTTCTTATATGAGCAGATTAGCCAAGATCTGCCCGATCCTGCTCCGATTCTGCAGCGCTGCATCGAAACAAGACTACACTGGGGAATATACTGAAAAGCGGGGTTCAAATGAGCAGCAAATCTTTAATTGGTTTTCCAGAGGATTTGCGATAGCGCTCAATACGAACTCCAACGTATAGTCCTCAGCGATCTCAGAAATTGCCTGTATCCCAAACCCCGATAGGAGGTGCACCTTCGCTAATATTTCGAAAGCAAGATAAAAAGGCTCAAATCCCTCCGAAATAGAAGTAGCGAAGCGTGCTCGTTTTCTCGAGTGCTATACTTCTACGATCCCTTCGATGCACGTAGCCAAGGAGAAATAGCCTGAGCCAACCTTGTATGACGTGCAGCGATATCGACAAGCTTCCTTACCTCTTCGGATGAGTTCGGGTATTGCGCACTCCAAAGAGACAACAATCCTGGCCGTAAAATCGCTCTGTAATTGGTGTGCTTTATAATTGGTTTATTTAGTTGCGATATCAGTGTATCGTATGATCTGTCCTATGCTTCCTTTTTCCTGCTTCCGCTTTTACACAAAGTCTTTCGTCTATCCGACCGTATGCACATGCCCAGGGAAGGGAGGAGAGAAAAATTTTCATGCTATCCTACTATCCTTCCAGAAATAAGGGGTAAAGTCCAATACAACTGTATCCCTAAACAAAAATCCAATTCCGCTCTTTTTATTCGTATTCACCATTCCTTATTCAGAATCCCTCACAGGGCGCATAAGTTATCTTCATTCAGCTTCTAAAAATCCTAACGCTCTTCATACATTATTGTTCGCATCAACCTAGGTTTTTTTTTCTTCTGTTGTCTCTCAGTTGTGAACAAGATTCGGCAGAACGCACATGGCGTCTAGGATATTCAGGAAGTTCGGTTCACAATCGCCCGAAGAGGCTTCACCAAAGTCGCAAAGCCCGGAAGTCCTCGCAGCCCGATCGACAACGCCAACTCTCCCCCGAAACCCTGCTTCGGAGGCATTACCAGGGCAAGCGCTGGACCCTGTCGATGTCCTTGCTCCTGAAGCGGACACGGACGATGTACGTAATCGTATCGCGTCCATTTATAGCTCTAGGATTCCCCAGAGTCGAGCCCTATGCAGAGTGACAGATTGACTAAAGCAATGATCCACCATCCCGTGCATTTCGGAACCTGCAGAGCACAACCTCCGATTCTGATTCTGCGTACGCTTCGACTATGTATGTCTCTAGCCTTCATCCATCCTTTCGTTTCCTCTTTCCATCCAATCGCTAGGCCGCTTTCGGTATCTAGACTGCCGACCGTTTTATTTTAATTTTTCTTCTTCTTTTCTCTCTTTACTTTGCTAATGTTTTCTGCAGGGAATCGTACACTACATCGTTAGCGGAAGACGTTACAGATTACCATTACGAGAACGGGAGGCGATATCATGCATACTCCGCCGGTTAGCGCCTTGATAATCCCTTCCAATACAATCGATGCACGATGTCAATGATGTGACAAAAGCCAATGGGCTAACTCACGTGATATAACAGGGTCCTATCAATTTCCCAACGACGAAAAGGAACAGTCTAGGTTGGATTTGAGCCATCATATAGAGCTGCTGATACTCAAAGGAGAGCTTTCACGGCGCCATTGCGGCCCGATCCGCAAAAGTTCTTGATATTGGATGTGGAACTGGTATGACTCGGAAATTTTCTTTGTAACCTGAGCATTTCGTTTTTCTGAAAGCAATTGAGCCAGAACACCGCCGTGTTTGAGCTAACGAGTCAATTTAGGTATCTGGGCGATTGATTTTGCGGAGTAAGCGTTTAAATTGTAACGCCGAAGAACAAACCTGGAACCGCGAGTAGCTAACCAGAGTACCTCAATATCGACAGCAAATATCCATGGCAGAGGTCATCGGTATTGACCTTAGTCCAATTCAACCGACCTGGGTAAGTAACTTCCCGTTCCACGAGTATGGAACGCCAGATAGTTTTGTTGCTGAACGAACTTCGACCAGGTACCTCCAAATTGTAAATTCGAGTTGATAATGTCGGTATGGTCATGCCCCGTTTCTTCAAGAGATATACCTTCGACGACCTTACGCTTATTAATAAATGTTCGCAACGCTTAAGAATTCGATTGGACATGGCCCAAAGACACGTTCGATTACATCCACATACGCCCAATGTGCGGATCGATAAAAGACTGGCGAGGCTATATCAACAGGCTTACGAGTATGTAAATCCGCTTACCTCGTTCCTCTATATCAATTAAAGTCTTCGCGCCTTGCCATAGCTGACTGAATTTGTCAGTGCACTGAAACCCGGCGGTTGATCGAGCATCAAGAACCCGGTAAGGACGGGAAGCCATGCAACTAAATAAAAAATTTCCTCGTCTACGATTAGCTCCCTAACGGCAACTTGACTAGGAACATTATGGGAGTGCGACGATGGCACATTGCCTCTCGACGGCCCCTGAGGACCTGGAACAAGCTCATGGTTGATGCGCGGATGCGTCTGGTAGGCCAATGACGATAAACCGCTCGCTTTACGGATGGGCGAGAGATGCTGGTAAGCACTCAATTATTCCAAAGCTACAGCTCTAGAGCATGTGAAATCGATCATCATTGTCAAGCTAACGAACCTGTCTCCTTGAACCAATTAAGGCTTCGCGCAAATACGCGATAAAGTCGAAAAGATGCCAATAGGAACATGGGCGAAGAAGGCTGATCTCAAGACGATTGGCGATACATGCTGCTGGATGTAATGGAAGGGATGGAAGGGTGGAGCCTGGCGCTGATGACAAACGTTCTCGGGTGGAACCCCGATGACGCACGAAAGCTAATCGGCGACGCGCAGGAGCAGGTCAAAAATAAGAGGGTACATACCTATAGCGAGTGGGTGAGTTGTAATTCCAATGCCCGTCCCAATCACTAGTATGCCGGGATTAGCACTAACGTCCAGATGATTATAAATTTAGCACTTCATGAGCGCGATGAAGCCTGAGGATTAAGACCGCTGTTGTTCGCCGTGCGAGTCCCCGCTGAGATAAAGCATGTAGGAGAGAATTTGTTTCGAGTCGACACATGCCAGATATATTCTTTATACTAATCTTAGAATTTCAAATTGCGTCCTTTCTGATTTACCCACTCTTTATCGGCGTAGAGAGCGCTGTTCGCTTGTAAGAAAATAACCATCATTCCATCCTTCTGTATCATAGTCCAACTGGCGATAAGAACGCTTCCGTTGATTCTACGAATCAAATCCGCTCCCGAGAAACTTAATTTAGAGACGAGCATGAAGTTAATCGTACGATACTACGTACATGCATATGGGCTGCAGCTCTAGTATCAGAAGGCTTGGTGGGGCGTTGAACTTACCAGCTATTAGAATGTGTATGGTAAAAATCGTGAGCTAGCTGATAACCTTGAAGGCCGTGGCTGAGAACTCAAAGCTTCCCACAGTTTATGTATGCAGGGCCCAAACTTGAATTTAGCGAAATGTAAATGTTCTGGGCTATATTTCGTATCGACGTTTTATGATGAATAAACTCAGAAGATACATATTAAGGAAGAATCAGAAGGTGTAGATGATATCATGCTCATGTCCTTCTAGCTGCGGAGTACTGTCTCAATCTTTCTTTCAGGAGATGTAGAATCCCTGAGTTTGATGCGGGTTCCTCTCGTTCCGTCGATACCTTTAGAAGGATATCAAGATGTTCGATTTCATCCCACCCCCGATGTAGACGTCGCCGATTCAAAGCTCTTGAGTAAAATATCGCGGATGTGTCCTCGGCCGCCCCCTTTTTTTTCCCCTCCTCATACCGCCATACCCCGGCTATCAGTAACTCGCTTGAGCATCCTAGGAAGAGATACATCAAATCCCAAGCCTCTTTCCGCTCAACGAGCTGTCCGAGATCATGTGATAGCTCCGCTACGCTTATTAGCCCTCTTCCTTGCCTAGTACGTGCTACTTCGTATATGCTACGCTCTGTACCGTAATCTACAGTTCATAAGACTGTCTTGGAGTTTGTGGTAGCTGTCAAACTGAGTCATAGCCCGAGGTCAAGTCTCTAAGGTACTTGTACGATTCCGGGGTATCGTTACCAATAAGATGTTATCAAGGATATCGAAAAACTGCCTTTTTTAGCATTCTTAGCTGAAGCAAAGTGGAGAAGAGCCACTGCCCTCGCGACCAGAGGCGAGGACTCATACTTTTCCTTTTTGTCAGAGGCTTCTCTTTCAGCGTCAGTAACTTAAGCTTGAACCCCTCCAGTGGATGCAATGCTGCTTGGGGCCACTTAACGCAGATGAGTGGATGATTTAAGCTCATTTTTCAGCTTCAGGACTACTGATTACCCGGTTATGTATATCGGGATTAGAGTTATTATCTTAAGCAGTCGAAGTACTAGTAAGCAATTTCCATAAAACAAAAAAAAAAAAAAAAAATTGACAAGATGCTATAAATATTACAAAAAACTTACATATCTCTCTATTCAGGACATTGCAGAATAGGGGTTTTGAAGGACCACGTCAGATTTGATAAAAGTTCGAATGTTGAAGGCCGAAGTTAGTAACGCTGGAAAGTTTGATAAGATTCGCTCATAACCTCAAAAAGTTCCATACAACCCATCAAGAATATTATTACTCCCACGCGATGGATTGCCATAATAATCACCATGTCCTACAATGCCAGTGATGATGAGCCTTACTTGAGAGAAAAGAAAAAAAAAAGGAAAATGCATGAAGCTAATCATGGTAGAAAAGATACGAAAAGTACGTGAAATCGAAAGTCAGGTTCACGAGATTACCTTAGCCTCATTGCTCGGTGCTCGGTTCCCAAATTGGCCTGTCAAGCCCGAACTTCTCAGGTTACACGGGCTTCGCTTCGACCCGCGCCCCGCGAACTTAATTTCTTCGATAAGATAGGGGTACTGAGAAACCACCCATAGAAGTCACAGATAGTGCTGATTGGCGCTATATCACCGGTCGCAATACTTGGATATGGATAATTGCATGTTAATTTGTTCTCGCTTCCTATCAACAATTTAGACTTGTTGGGCAAGACATGCTTACTAGTTGAACTTGTACTGGATGAACAGGAGTTTCGATCTCGCGGAGACGGGACCGATCCCACCTAATGATCAGATATAAGTCTTACTTATAAGTCTTACTATGGCAACAGCTCGACTGTGTCTTATATAAAAACCGGGGCTATCTTTAATTAAGGATTCCCAGGACTAAATCGCAAATTGTCGTCGGCCCGGTATCCCTAACCATCTATATTTGCCGTGACGGAAGATAAGTTAGGTTCATTCCTCCTGCAGTTCACCTTCCCCTACATCGCGTCATCCGTAAGTTTCATATTGTTTCCTTCGTTAATGCGGTTAATAAATCCACTAAAAGTGTATTATAAACGCCATTTAAAGCCGTAAATAAAGATTAAACTGAGAAGTAAATCTTACAACGAGAAATATAATAATATTATGATACTCCATCCGTAAGATATATCCCGCAATAAGGAAATAAAGGGGGTAATAAACAAGCACAACAAAATCGGAACTACACGGGATTGGCAGAAGATTAAATCAAGGGCCTGCGTTCAAGATATTGCTTTGCAGGTTTAATCCCACAAGCCAGACGCATCGGAGGCGAAAAATTGCTCGTTAGTCGCGGGATATTGATACTCAAATAGGTGCTCGAGTCCCTATAAGAATAATATCAAGTCTGCATACGTATACAAACGATAAATCTTGGAGTAGCAGGCTCGTTGATTATTGGTTGTGTGTAGCTACTTGGTAGCAATTCTGCAGGAACCCAACTTTTATTCGCTCCAGGCCATTGCCGCACTCGAGGCTCTCATAAATCTCGCGCGGAGGTGCCGAGGTCGTGGTGCACGGCTCGTTTGCGAGAGGATCGCACTAGGACGAACTTTCAGGCTCATCAATAAGTTCGAACGCAATTGTCAAATACCACAAGTTTCTATTATACAAAGTAAAGAAAATAACCCCCCGGTGATGGCTTTTTTCTGCGAAGACTATAAGGCTCCAGCGTCACCTTCCGGAACCTCAATAAATGATACTGGAACGCTCATGATTCGGAGTCCTAAGTATCATATCAATTATAGCTATCTTCAGAGCGGGATAAGCTTTCTGACGTCCTTGTCAGTCCCAATTCCGATGAAAGGGTAGCTCAGGGGAGATTCTGCAACTCTAGTAAAGAGACCCTCTCTCGGACACTACTGTACAGCAGAAATTTTTTATTGTGAACGCGTGTATTCCTCTCGTTGAAGTCATTAGATCAGCAAATCACGCCATCTCGAGTAATTATAAGTTGTTAGGTGATGGATACTGAAACGGGACGAATATACAGAAAACAACATGTCTCCACTGTTGACCAAACCAATGGAGTTTACCCACAGAATACATCCGGATTCCGTACCAGAATTTCGCGCAGTTTTTGTTACGTTACCCTGCGGAGTTAGATACGAAGTGCTTGCTGTGAAGTGCGCAGGATGGCAAAAGCTGTATTCGCTTAGCCGCGAGCTTTGCCTCCAATCACGGCCGCCGGATTCGACCATCGCCCCCGATTCACCCAATTCTCTGCCGTGAGTCTGAAACCACGCATTTGTGCTATAAGCGAGCTGACTCTTTAAAAAAGAATTTGTATTTTTTTTTTTCTTCGAGGCTTTATAAAAGGCCACCGTAACTCCCTTTCCCCGGGGGTTTATCTCGAATTTTTAAAAGCGATCAAACCAGGGGGAATGTTTACGTTTTCAAGATCTCTTGCTCGCAGAAGACCGACTCAAAGCGATTACAAATGTAGGGCTACGACCGTACAAAGCTTTCTTTTTTTAAGGTCCCAGGCTAGCGATATTTTATCGGTATCGCGATGTCGAGGAACTTCTTTCTCAACTCGCGGGGGAAGGCAAAGTATTGAACGTAAATGCATGGCACGGCTACCAGGTTATCGTACGTAAAACATCCGTCCGATCTGCTTCTAAGACCATGAAGTCGCTGGCTTCATTATATGTTTAGCAATTTCGGAAGGGACAGTATATCTTGCGCTGAGTCAAGTTAACATTTTGATGGAATACCGCAGATATTAGAATGGATTCTGATATTCATAACATTCCTCATGGTCGCCGTCCGATGCTTCTCCAGATATGGTACCGGAACAAACCGCTGCGGGAGCTATTCGTGTAATAGCATGGGTTTCTTCCTCGTCAACACCATATGCGACAGCATCATGAACAGCTACAATTGGATGAACCTCGACGGCAACGCTTTCCAAAGTCTCACACGGGAACAACGGATATACGTTTTAAAACTCAACTACCTCGAATCCTTTATGTACAAGCCGTCGATGTACTTGTGCAAGGCTGCGCTGCTGTGTTTTTACGTCGAACTGTGCTCGAAGGAATTTTATCCGAAGACGTTCAGCTGATACAGATGGCGTGTGTTTCGTCGTTGCAGGGTTGATGGTGCAGATTTTGTACGATTTTTGGAGTGTGTGCCGTTCAGTCTTAACTGAGGCCGAATCCGCCGTCGTGTTCTTATTCGAGGCCCTATTTCGCTACGACGTGGTCATTTCATGTCTTTTCTGATCTCCTCGGTACGTGCTCCCAATGTATTCAGGGTTCTCTTTGGCGATGTGTCCGACCCAAAGAAAGGAAATCCTATAATATATATAGCGCGTAAAAATGAACTAAATCGGTTCATCCGTGCAGTCTACATAATCCCCTTCTTCATAATCTGCCAGCTCCAAAACCTCAACCGCACACAAAGGCCGGCGCAACGGCCATGTTCGCCACGGCTTCGTAAACCTATTATGCGCCGCTACAATCCTCGTCCTCTCCCTAATAACATACCAATCCGCCCCACTCTCGCGCATACAACTTTCTCTACACCATACAGATAGGATCCGCGATCATTGTCGTCTGCGTCCCACAGATGAAGCTGCTAGTTACTCGGAAGTACTCGCACAGCGTGAGGAAGCGCGCGAACTCGCAGAGCCGGTACGGAGAGGGAAGTCGGAACCGTGAACTTGATAAAATACGCGAGCTCAGTTCTACAGGACGCGAAATACAAAATCATGAGCGGACAGTTAACTTGGACCGCTCGACGACGAGGACGGTGAACTCACGATGGGTCACGGTGATTTCGACGCGCCGTCGAGTTCGCCGATACAGATGCACATCATGCAGATGCCGTTCGAGGAAGGCGGCAGGCTAGAGGCGCGGGTTACGTCGGAACAGGATAACGGTGAATAGCGGTAAACGCGGCATAAAAGTTGAGAACGCTAATAAAGGATCTTCATGACATGAACCGGAGTTTATGTGTCGCTTTGATCTTATTTCTCGAGGTTTTTTTTTTTTTTTTTTTTTTTTTTAAGTTCAGGATAATGGATGGCGTTCTGCATCGGAGTTTTGAATACCCTCTTTGGACTACCCTTATAGACCCTTTGTTACATGTACGTATTTATACGATTCCACTAGAAGCATTTTCTCGAGGTATTTCCTCCCATCTACTAGCCTCGATTAGTGTTGGTTTCGGGCCTTCCTACCATTCCTCTGCTCATCGTATTCCGTCAAATGTCTCCTCATTTCACGATCGTTTTCTTCATCAGTGATTTGCCTGCGCACCTGCGCCGGCCCTCATCTATACTACCTTTGATCACGAGCTTCCCTACACTGCATAGTTGAATGTATCTATTTATCAATAATCACTTTGCAGCTAAGCATCGCGCCAGTTATTTCGCGAGCGTTGGGCATAGCCCCCATTCGACAACGACCAATCGACTACTACTATTTATATAACAACATATTCCTAGAGGTAACATCTTGGATAGCTTCAAAAGCATATCATAGGTTACAAATCTCTCACAGAAAGTTCTTTGATCAACTTCAATCTTCGCGTGTCGGTTCGTACACCGGTCCCTCATCGCGCTGAACGCACTCATGGCCTTTTCCGCAATGATGCACAGGATAAAACTCCGGGTGGAAGATATCATGTAGCTTCCGTATCCTTCTCCTCCTAAGCTGGAATTCTGTTTGATGTCAGCTAAACTCATCTGATGTCTCAAAATTTATATACTGGCGGTGTTTCAGCAGTACGCATCTCGCCCTCTTCAATTCCATTATCAAATATAAATTAGCTACACTGAGCCTGAATTGTAAAGAATTGAAGGCTTCCCCCGATGAAAACAGTGCTGGTTTGCTGTGAATGCGATGTGTGTAGTGAACTTTCGTGCACAAGACATTGAAGAGTTGCTGTGCAAGTATTCACATGAATATGTAGACAGAACGCGTAAACAGGATGCTTCCGATCACCACTTGCGCAAAGCGAAGAAAATCGTGAAGATTATAGAAGGGATAAAGGAAAATGGAGATCTTTGGGTGTTTAGAGCTTCTAGGATGAAAAGGATATCAGGAAATCTGTCAGTAAATTGAGATTGATAGTAGTACGGTTGGAGTCTGTGGCATTAGTACCCTCTATCGTTGTACTTAGAACGTTTCGAATCAACACTCAGCCTTAACTTGTCGTCGTTGTCGTCCGAATCGTCGAGGCAGATGACAATCCTTTTCTTCGGTTTGGGCGTTCCCGCGCTAGCCTTTTCGTCATTCCTGCGCCTAGAGTTTGATCGCACGCGTTTCCTTTCCTCTTCCGGATCGTAATCGTCCTCCGTGGAATCATCATCGATGATAATGTATTCCTCGTCCAAGGGCTTTGCCTTCTGGCGTTTCATGGGTGACTCCTTCCTCGATTGCGTATGAAAATCGCCTTCCGCCGCCCAATAAGCTTCAGGACCCAACGAAGCTATCATCACGCGGGTTTCTTTTCAACCTCATCCGCCGCCTTCTCCGCCGTATCAACTTCTTGCCTCTCCTTCACCCTTTTTCTCCCTTTTCCTTCATAACCGCAATCTCCTCCTGCGAGAAAAAATCAGCAGGCGTGCACACCGACACTATCATTCCGGACTCATTCTTCGAATACAATTCAAGATTCGTAAACAGGTCTGGTTTAGCCGAGGAGGGAACAAGCGCATGACCCCTGATCAGCTTCTCCAGTACGATCCCGGCAGCTTCCTTATCATAAATATTCTCAATGTACACGCAGACAAGGTACCTCGGGTCCCCATCTGTAGTCGCGACCTTGATCTCATAAACGGGTGCGTCCCTCAGCGGCCACGTAGGAGTGATATGGCGAGGCTGCGGAAGATGCAATGGACGTGTTCTTTACTGAAGTAGAAGCACCATTTGCCGGACGTGGCGTTGTAGGAGTGAGCGATGAGCTCGAGCCTTTCCTTGGTTTTAGAGTAGAGTTTCTCCCTGCGAGACTTCTTGGAGAACGGGCGGTCGCTGAACGGCGCACGGGAATGCTGTCATCATAGTCGATCTGCTTCACGCCGTCGATGCATTCTTTCAGGCGGCCCGGCCGGCACGGGTTGCGGCTGCTTTCTCCTCGGGTGTAGACTTTGGTGATTAGTTCTTCCCGCGAACGCTGATGAGGAATGACTATGTTGAGTAGCAGACGCAAAGATCTTAAAAGACGAGGATGACCATCACGAGACGCTGCTTTTGACATACTGCACCGTATCCAGTCTCCCTCCATCCTCGTCGTGCAAGTTGGAACATGAGAATCGAGGTACTGCTCTAGGGCCTTCAACTGAGCTTCGCCGGTTGAAGGGTCGATGATGATCTCTCTTAACGATGATGATTTCAGAGTAATTAATATTTGATAAGTAGTTGTTGGGATACTTGCCGAAAGGTGAGAATGATGTCAAGTTCAAAAATAATTATCGATAAACAACAATTTTACAAAAAAATGTAGGAACACTATTACCATACATCATGTATATGCCTTATTGTATATAAATAGGGGAGCTTTCCCCCCATCATCTCTATCAATTAACCTAAGATCAATCCCTCTTCACGGTGTTCCAACAAAAAAAAAAAGAAAGAAAAAAAAAAGGATTTGGCTACATCACATAGAATTTCTGATAGGATACACTTCTGAGTTGTATTCAAACCACCAGCGCCATTTACAAGTTATAAAACCTATGAAGTATAAGCGCGATATATGAGTGATCTGTGAAGGAATCAGTATAGCACATGTTAAAGTCATGATGGCGAAGTAATTGATCCTTAGGGTTGATATGACGGTGATAATACCGCGATACATACATTCCTTGATATAGCTATATTTATAAAGAGTATAAATATGCCATTCAAGTTAGAATGGATCGTTGAATCGCGAATGTGGATGTTCCTCAGTACGATTGACAATCATTGCGACTGTGATTTGAAAACCAGATTCATGTAAAATTGATTCCTCTATGGGAAGACGCTTGCATTAAACCAGAAAAGCATTTAAGGTACATATACAAATTTACATCGCTCCCCAAACTCCTGCATTACCGCCTCACTCAGGTCAACAGTATTTACTGCTGTACCGGCGGTGGTTGCGTAGGATAGTTCATGCCGCCATCCTGCTTCGGTTCGTTCTGCACAATGTCCCGGTGAACACCATCAGAAGACGCCCCTCCATCTTCGAGAAGCCTGTGCGAGGCCTCTTTATCCTGCTGTATGATATCGCAGCAGCCGCAGCACATTATCTTCGCGCAGTCCAGGACGCAGTCGCCCTGGAGGTTCCAGCGGTCCTGGATCTCGCGGCGCTGGATCATCTGCGTACCCAGTGCAGGCAGAAGCAGCCGGCGGCCCAGAAACCGAGACACTGAAGTTGGAGAAATGGCATGTTAGCATATATATGACATTGAGATTAGGGGAGAGTTGGAAGAGTATGTGGACGTACCGTAGTATTGACCGGATTCCAGTCCGAAGGTTTGGTTTCGACGGAGGCGGTGGTGCGTCTTACCGAAGACGACGCACGGGCAGCACCAACCCATCAGACCTATGAGACGATATAGCATGTTAGCATCTTGCTAATGTTTTCCGATTTTTGTAGATCTAGTTTGAAAGGGGGCGTGCTTACAGGTATCAATGGGATTAAAGCACCGAAGAACTCCGAGTACCACGGCCTCGCGCCGGCTCCTGTGGCCCGGTGACCTTCTCGGGCTTTGCGACGACCTCGCGAACACGGTCCATCCACTCGGTGACATCGTCGGACTTTACTACTGGCTGTTGTTGAGCCATTTTGGTTCGTTGTATATAGATATGAAAGAGCGACTAGCGAAAAAGGGTATAAGAGGTGTATAATAAACGATCGACTAGAAGGCGAAGCCTATCTCGTTTATAGGATAAACTTTTAAGTTTAAAGGAACACGAAGAAAAAAATGGCGAACGGGCTTAGGGAGAAATCAAGATCCGAGCGGACTGGGGGCGTTCGGGGAATATATAAACAACGAATATAGGTGTAACGATTCCAATTTCCAACGAACGAAGTTATGTGGGGGAATCTGAGCGATTAAGTGGAACAAGCGCGAGTACATGAAAGGGAATAGGGGCGAGACTCGAGTCAACGTGCATGTGCCTTACTATAAGAGTTTAATCTTAACTCTACATCTTTTTTGCCGGACTTTGCTCCTTCTTCTCGGTACTAGGAAGTGATAGGAGTCACGATATTGGTGAACAAAGCTTGTGATTTGTTTGAAGTTTGAAGACTGAGAGGTGTGAGCGGAAGAAAAATCGAACGACAAGGGTCTTGGAGGGTCAGCCTCGAACGAAATTTGCCCGGCAGTGTGCCCGTATCGTACTAGTGTTGTCACAAATAGACTGCTGGCTTCATAACAAGCTCTTCATTGGGGAAAAGAACTCTCCACTTTCAAACTTCTTCATAAGATTGGGATGAATCTATTTTGGGTGCTTCACGTCGTTGTTGTTCGCCGTTTTGTCGTGGTGGCGCTTGCTTCGCCTACCGGTGCAAAAAGGATTTCGTTTTCTTGAGGATATTGATGCTGGGCGATTCGGCGGTGTGATGACCCTCACGATAAAGCCAGTAATAGCAAATGTTTTCTTGAATCCAAGAGTCCACGTGTCTGCGTTTCAGCATTGTGTTACTGCTGCTAATTTTTCCCGCGGGCCAATGGCCTGACTCGCGATAACAGATGTCTGGGATGTCAACTTTTAATCCTTTCGCATCCTAAACAATACAATTGCGTCTCGTTTCGTCTATATTTGTCAACCTGAAGAGAAGAAGTCAGGGGTGTGTGCTGGATATTAGCACGTAATAGCTTAACTCATTTCCCTTAAGACCATTAGACTCTATACGATCGGTAAAGAGAATCGAATATGGATCAAGCTCGAGGCTCGCCAAGATAGCTTATTTCGTTATAAAATGGTCGTGATTCGTCCTGATAAGCGAAAAAAACGCCCAGGACTTATTTAAAATGGAAAATAAACCCCTAAAGGATTAGTTGTTGCATCGTAACGGTCCGGCACAATCCGAGGGAATAAGGCCTGATGAGTGACTATTTTCGTGAGGCTTTCCCCCCTTTTCAGGAAGTTGTACAAGGGCTGCTGCGAGGGATATAGCCGTGGTAAATGAGAAGGGATTGAAGAACTGTGCTTCAGACACAGTCCGAGCCTTCGAGAAGTAGGCTATCCGTCAATGGCTGTTTTGAAAAACGATATCTCCATGATAGGAAAAAGGGAAGAATCGCATGCTGCGAAGCAGAGCTCTGAGGTTGCCGAATAGGACATCGTAATTCGTAAGCCAAATATTGCCCACCAATTGGCCTTGGCTATAGGCTGCTGGGCGCCATCTCTGCAAGGAACAGCAAGGGTTTAGGGCTGGTGGTAAAAAACGTGGCATTCGCGGGAAAAAGCCTTTCGAGCCGCCGTGTTGTTTAGGACTCTCATTCCGGCTAACAACGCGGTTGAGAAAGCTTTTAGCTCTCCTCTTCTAAGAAGATGCTTACTATGGCGTATAGAAACATTTCACGCAGGTTCTTCGCTGTGCTGACAATCTTGAAGGCTGATTATTGCGCTGATTGGATCTTTGACGAAAAGTTTCGGTGATCTTTGGCTCGACATGACTTTGACCTGCTAGCGCTTGCACTGTTTTAAAAAGTAGCTGATGAGGGAAGAAACTGGTGGAGCTACTGTTCTCAAAGCCAGATAGAGCCTGCTTCATCGCCGGTCCCGAGATAGGCGGAGATGGTTAGTATTCGCGCGGTCGCAGCGCCGGCCTCATGGTTGAGAAAAAGACCAAGTCTTTCCCAAGCTTAGGACTGCGCCGTATTCCTTATCTTCGCTGACTCTTGCCTCAACTTCTGAAAGACGGCCACAGCTCTCTGCGATGCGATGATGGCGAGATGCTGGCGAAATGACGGCGACGACGGCGACGATGGCGATGATGATGGATAACGTCAAGATGAGTTGTAGGTAAATAATTTTCACCTTTTTATTTTTATATATCCTATTTTATTTGTTATTTTATCATTTATTTATTTATTTAATTTTCTTAAAGAATACATTTGATAAGCAACCTCACCAACTTCCTCATCACCTTCTACTATAATAATACTCATTAATCGACTGCATTCCCCAATCTTCTAAAGTCGTTAAAACTAATAACGAAATGGCAGATAAAAAAATGACTAAAGTCCTCATTATCCTCGTCAGTGCAGACGAGATGGAGGATCACCTCTGGGACTCTATGTGCGGCGAGTTTCGCGACAGCATTACTAGCAAGTAGACTACCAAGACCGTTACGACCTGCGAAGCCGCCACCGAAGCCCTCGGCGACATCGGCAGCCTTCCTCACATCGTCCTCGTCGTTGCTGCGAGTATCTTCCAGAAGGGAAAGACGAGCACGGGCTTTCGCCTCCACCAGCTCCTCGCGTCGTACACGAAGAAAGGCGGTACCGTCGTCTTTTGCGGCATGGTCCCCAACTTCCTCCGCCCGAACCAGGTTCAAACTATTGTCGGAAGGCCTACGATCTCCCGTGGACCAATGGCGACTACGTCAGGTGCAACCACAGCCTAAACACGTCTATGAAGTCTGCATTTGGAGCTGACGCCTTCGGTAAACTGCCGAAGAAGTATTCCCGAAGGCTTTTTTCCTCGACAAAGTCCATCCGAACTCAATGCTTTATACCTCGGAGAATCATCCCGGAAAGGAGAGTCAGGTTGTCTTCCACGAGTACGGCAAAGGTCGCCTTGGTTTCGTTGGAGATGTCAATAACGAAGAGGGCTCAGTCGCTATCATTCACGCAATGATCTGTACGGCTCAACCACCTATCTTCATTCATATAATCTTCAGGCTCTCAAATTTATATAAACTTTGAAGCTGACAATCTTTACTGAATTTTCAGAATACGGCGTCAAGATCAGTCCCAAGCAATCTACTATCCCTGCAGGGTCTGCGGTAGGCTCTCGACCGAGAGCTGCTCCAAATGCAAGAAGGTGGCATACTGTGACCGCGGGTGCCGAGAATACGATTGGAAAGAGCACAAATCCAACTGCCAGGTTGGAAGAATCCCAAGTCCAACAAATTCGAACAGCTCTTCCGGGAATGGGGACTGAAAGGAATCAAGAAAACATTGACAACGCTATCATCCGCCTCATCGACGCCTCTCCCATCTGGCACCACGAGCATTCGGACGTCGAGCCCCTCACGATTCGCGGCTACTCTATCGATTTTAGCGGATTCCATCTCGACGATGGCTGCAGCGATGAGATCATCGAGGGGTTCGAGACCTTCTTAGCCAGAGCGAAGTCCGCGAGCGCGATTCCAACCTGGTGGGACGAGGCGTGCAGGAAGAAGCAGTCGAGTGTGCTACTTGGGACTGGAATGGAGATAAACATTTGTTTAAGAATGTCAAATCTAATGTTTACATTGGAAGGAAGATCCAACCCGACCATGCTAAGAAGCAGTACGGCTGTACCGCCGAGTGGAAGAAGATCGAGCAGCTTTCCACCTTGATCGGCAAGGCGGAGGAACCCGGAGATAGTGACAAGGAATTCTGGTAAATAACAGATTATGTGGAGAAGGATTTCAGAGATATATACGGGTATTAAACACACGAAAAGTTATTACACGCTAATTTGCTATGAAAGGGGAAAAAAGGGGTAATTACGGGGCTTGGTACAGTTGACGGGGGGATATGAAGCCTGAAAGTTCTTCTTGTCATTATCACGATGTTAATATTAACCATCATCAAGGTTCTATTGATATATTTGATTTCAAAGCTTCTCTGAATTACAAGTTGAAACGAGATGTTCAACAGTTTCGTCTTCAGGTCGAGGTTCGTTAGCCGCAGAGGGATTAAACCCGTCAGACCTTATCGCGACCCCGATCATAGCGTGGATAGCATTAACAGCAGGCCTTCGTGGTTATTTACATCTCCAATCCAGCCAATATGACCGTTTCCATAACTCTGGAACGCTGTCATGCAGTCTGCATCCTCTTCCTTCTTCTGCCCATACTCATCGTCATCATCGCCGGCCGCTCCGCCTTCCTCATCCGAGCTATCCTCTTCGTCGTCATTATATTCGTACTTCTTCGGGACGTACATCATGCAGCCCTTGTCAACCCCGGAGAGGAAAACAGCTTTCGGGTAGTGCTCCTCCAATGTAGCGAACGCGGCTTCCCCGATCGTGGGTTTAATGAGCTCGTTGGGTACTTGCTCGACTTTTGTGTACGCAGCCATTTTCCACGGGAGGCCGTAGTGTTCGTTGAAGATTTTTGGGATCTGGTTTGGATTATCTTGTTAGCAAGCTGTGGCTCGAGTGTATGGCGAGAGGACATAACGAACCTGGTCCCACCTCCGAGGTTCGGGATCATGGCGCAAAATATGACGGTGCCGCCGGCATCCTTAGCGAACGAAGCGAGCTGTTTATGCAGACCCGCGTAGTTTTTCTCGTGTCCGGGCTGGAAAAGCTCGGCGCATACGACGAGCGCAACGCGGGGAAGCTCGGTCTGGTTCGTGAGGGCGGAGATGACGGAGGAAACGTCTGTTACGATCCTAGTGGTATATTTCTCGGTAATGCCCTTGCGGAAGTCGAGGTACATGTCATCCAGAGGATTGGTCGTCACAGGTTGGCTGGGATTGATGACGTTGACGATTAAAACTTGGGTAGCGGCCATCTTCCCGAAAGTTTAAAGGATTTACTATTGTCGCGAGGAGCAAACACGGAGTAAGGGAAATCTGCTCGAAATCAAGTAATACTCTTGGGGCAAGCGGTTTCAAGGTGTGGCTAGGAAAGAAAGAAGCCACAGGATCCCCGCGCCACATTACGGGCAATATTGACGCTCTTGTTAGCGCGGTAGGGTAAGATGACATACGATCTGGGTGGGGTGTGGCCCGCCCTAGCAAACCCCTTAATCCTTCCCCCCTTTTGATCAAGCTTTCTAGAATTCATACTAAATCTAGCAGCGCTCTCCACCACGAGGGTTGCTTCGGTAAATTTGGGCTTGAAAATCTCTATTTAAAGCTGGAGTAAAACACGTTGGACAAATTACGAGCCGGCACGGTACAGCTTGTCTCGTACCCAGCCTCTCTGCTATCTTGAAGCAAGGGAGAACAGCCCTAGTACACCTATTCAACCAGCGAAAATGAGTGGTGGTAAGGAGGTAGCATCCCTAGGGTGCGCCATTCTCTATCTAGATCTAGATCCCAGTCATTTGATTCGTGCGACTTCAGAACCGAACCCGTGTCTATCTTGGAGGAGAACAGCCCTTATCCGAACAAGATCTCAGGGTACGTCTTTCTCTACCTCGCTTTGGTCATCTGGGTACATCACCTATTAACGGCAAACTGGCAGGATGTACTTGGGCGAAATAGTCAAGGTCGGCATCAAAGCCTCGGATTGCCCACCATTTGCCGTACATTATAACCGTCTGGTGGACACCAGCGACTACTTCAACGATGTCTTTCCTCAAACTTTAAAAAAGCCAGGACCGGGAGGTAAAATTGGATCTCGACGCCCAATACCTCATTCCCCTGGGGTATTACGTCGCGTATCTGTATACCAATACATACACTGTGCCGGATGCTGCCACCTACATAGTCCCATCCCTCGCAACGGGGAGAAGAAACACGTCTCGGCTATGCGTGTACGAGGCAGGCATTGTTACACGCGCGGATTTTATCCTCGGTGAAGAGATACTTTCGGCGGTTTAAAGAAAATCGCCATTAAGAATCTCACAGAGGTATTGGCAGTGGCTTATAAATACGCACACCCTTCTGTCGGTAAAAACCAAGGTTGGAACTCGGCTTGGGCAGAGTGGCAGGGAACTCAGGACTTTCGGGAGTATCGAAAATTCTGCTGGGCAAATGTGAAGCCAGACGGAAAGGCGGCTGTCAAGGACCCCTTGATTTCTGCTCGCGATATTAAGGATATCGCCAAGTTGATTTATGAAAATACCCCAGGAAGACCGGCTCAAACGATGGAGATATACGCGGTATTATTGCTCTTTATTGCGCCTCCGCGATTGAATCTTTTAGGGCATCAGAGGACTTCCTGGCGCTTATGTCAACCAATTCTGACTTTCTACACGATGTGATGCATTATATTAAGAATGGGAAGCCTATATGGATATAAGAATACCTTATGAAAGAGCGAAGATATAAACTCTAGTGGGTCATATAACTGTTGAATTCTAGTTTAGATCATTTCAAGCCTTATCCTAAATTTGAATATAACACCGATAGTAACTTGAATGAGAAACCCTAAATGGTAGCGCTGCCATAGCCTATCGTCTGATTCTAAATACCACTCCAGGGG
The DNA here is from genome assembly GCA_002224055.1 of Pezizomycotina sp. ARF18. Lineage (NCBI taxonomy): Eukaryota > Fungi > Ascomycota > Pezizomycotina sp. ARF18. The sequence continues at coordinate 253,615 of AZLU01000021.1, forward strand.
GTAATCGTATTCACGCAATTTAATGCATTCTAAGGAACCTGTGAATGCTAGTGAATCCAGTTTTGAGATTGAGGATTTCGACGGAGTCACTGGTCTCTGAGGTCTGATCGGATTATCTGTAAAGGTCAACATTAAAAAAGGTAACAGTTCCTTCTTTCCGCACCCCTTATAATATGGCTTGCCGAACTAGCACAAATTGTCACCGGTTGGCCTGTGGAGACTCGGAACTTAAAAAACGCCAGCTGTGACGATTTTTGGGCAGAAACCGCGCGCTTACGACGCCGCTGCTAATTTTTGATCTTGCAGTGTGCCTATGTGCGAACGAATTTTTCTACTGATATGATGCTGAAGGTATTACTGTGTATTTAATACGAGATGGAAGCCCTGTTCAAGGGCTGTTCTTCAACTTGTCATTTTCGCAATAGCATAACATACCTGGAAAATTTTCTTATTCGCGATCAATCATACGCAATCATGGCTACCAGTATATTCGACGACTTGAAGCCGCGCCCTACTTGCTTCGGAACTCCACCAATGTTTGGGAGCACGGTCGCTAGTAACGGACAAGACACTGCTCTGGAAGGTCTACGAAGCTTAAAAATCGCATGAGGAGAAGTCTAAAGCGTTCAAGTTAAATAATTCCAATTCTAATGATGCTCAACCCGAGCATATCCTTATGGAAAAGAGTCCGCTAAGAAGCATTATATCTCAGTAAATATTATACTTTCTCAAAAACTCCGCCATACATGGAAGAAACCTCGACCTTGACTAATACTCCCGAAATTGCAGAAAGTACGCAGGCGACACAATCGATGTTCGGATCAGAGGAACCCCGCCGTTCACCATTCATCGTGGTCGACTCGCGACTAATGGTAATATCTCCAACGGGAACTAGGGGCGCAGGAATTGGTCCTCGTCCGAAGAAATTTGTGATCGCAACGCGGAGGTAAAACTGGGCCTCAGCGACCATTTCCAAGTCTCCCTCGGATACTACGTCGTTTATCTGTACCACGGCCAATATAAATTGGAACCTACGCGCAAGCTATCACTTTACAATCAGCGACGCCTTCGTCTCTGGAAAGCTATGCGGCCAATAGCTTTCACATTAGTTGCACTAGGCAAGCGCTGTTGCATGCGCGAATTTACATTCTTGGGAGAAGATTCTAGATTCCGGACTGAAAAGCTCGCTACTAAAAAGTTCCGGGAAACACTGGCGGTAGCTTACGACTATGCTCATCCGTCTATTGCGAAGCATGCATCAGCGGATTCGCCTTGGAGCAAATGGCGAGGAGAAGGTATCGATATGGCCGACTATCGCAGGTTTTGTTGGAATTATTCCACCTCAGACGGAAAAAAAGGGGGTTCATGGACCATTGATAACTGCTCGTGATATCAAGGATATCGCGGAATTGATGTACGAGAATACTTCCAGCGCCTTGCGACAGGACGAGAATATACGAGACCCAATGGCTCAATACTGTGCTTCGGCTATAGAAAATTTCAAAGACTCTAAAGAGCTCTTGGAGTTGATGACGGATGAGAGCGATTTCCGGCGCGATGTGATGAAGCACATACGGAATAGAGAACACGTTTGGATTTAAACCTTCGTTGCTGTAGCCATCTATCTTACAAGCGTGTGTGACTTCCTATTCTTGTAAGGCAATGTATTATAATTTTTGTTAGTTATTCAGCTTATATACGCCTGTTTCATTGTCTGCGTCTATTCAAGTTTTAGGTATTCCCTTGAAGAGTTCACGCATCTTGGTTTGTCTTCGACATTTCTGAAGCCATAAAACAAGCCATGAAATATCTAGAATATTCTATGCTCAAAACGTCCAGACTATCAAAAAGTAATAAATATAGAGCAAGGCTGCGTACGGATTTCACGGGGCGCGCGTAATGAAGCACCAATGCAGTGCGAAGAAAACCTTTGGATATAAGGAAGAGAGAAAAGCCTTTCGTCATTAGAATAAGTAACTGGTTCTGGGAAAAATTGCAGGTATAAAGATATAAGGGTCTCGAACCTTGCCCTTATAGACTTAAAGCTGAGATCTATGATAATGAAAACACTTACTACACGGACTTTCTACGAACATAGTCCGCGAAGAAATACGGCCAGCATATCCCAAACAAACAATGTCGGAAGAGAAGCCCGAGGCTGACGATGGCTACTTGAATCAATTTTCATCGTAAGCTTTCCCAAATTTCATAGATAGTTTTGCTTCAAAAAGATGTATCCAGAATTTAAAAGGGAAACGAGCCTGGCTAAGCAAAGCCACAATATTCAATTATAGGGACTTTCGGTCACCGATGGTAAGGATAACTATCTGCAAGAACGCGGTGGGTAATGGCAAGTCCTACTACGTACATAGCGAGCGCCTGAAGTCTAGCGATAGCGATTACTTTCACCACACTCTCTCCACTGATCCGGATTCTACATCGGATGTATCTCGGAAGTCCAACTGCAAATTGATGACCCCTATTATGACTACTTCGGACATTACATTCAATATCTCTGCACTGGCAATTACTCGTTTGCCAAAGAGGTACAACCATCTACTCAGATTACTCCGAGACGGCGTCAAGAACCTTCGCTAGCTGAGTCTTGCCGAATGGAGGCTACCCTGCACGCCACGTCTACATCTTAGGCGAGCAGCTTTCCTCGATTGGTCTAAAGAAGCTTGCGCGACGAAAATTTCAAAGCGTACTATGGCTGGCTTACAGATATCCGCGTTACGATATGTCCCGGGCTTCTGGGGGTAGATTGCTCCAAGTGCGCAAATCTGAAAAGGATACCGATTGGTAAGCCTACCGCAAATTTTGTCATCGGCACCTCCAAGATCATATTTTTAGCACTATACTCGGAGCAGAGGCTCTCCGAGATTTAATAACACTGATTTACGAGAACACGCCAGACCAGCAGAAGCCAAATCGGGGAGATCCCGATATCAGAAGCGCTATCGGCCAGTTTTTAGCATCTTGTATTGAGCAGTTCAGCGGCGACCAGACTATAATCAAGATGCTGTTTGGAAACAAATCGCTGTTCGAACAGACATTGATGTTTGTTAAAAACGGGAATTTGTTAACATTGCAATCTAGTGGGATATCTTGAAGCATTCACTGTATTTACATACAACGATATGATAGTAGTAAGAATCTATAAGAGTGAGAGATAGATGAGATTTATTCAGGCCGCACCCGTCGTTCAAGCATGAACATGCCAGCGAGCTTCAGTTTAAAATACTTTCTGCGCTAATTGCTGGATTGTCACCGAAAAACACTCGGTTACGGTTTTCGCCCGTTGCAGGGGTAAAATTCGCACTCCTAATAGCAGACATCGGATATAGTATCAAATTAAATGATTGGAATTTTTGGGGGCTGATTCCCCACGATAACGCGTGTTCCACTCTGGAACATGACCACGTCGTTCACGAACCCCAAAGAGAACAACAAGTCACGGTCGAAATCTATCAAGTATCACCTATGTCTAGAACCCATCAGGATTCCATCTCGAGCCTTTGCGAAATCTTCGTGAACGTGGATGCAGACAGCGATAAGATGTCCGATACCGCGAGAGAGAGCCATAGTTCCAGCGATATACAGACTATGGCGGCTCAAGTCAACGTTTTCTCTCAGTACGAGCGCCCCTATTTCCTAAAACTCGATTCACAGGGCTAATAAATTCTAGGAGTTTCATGAGCCCAATCGTCAGAGTAACGATAAGAGGCTGGCCGCACCCCCGCGGCAACCCTTCCAACTGCACCGCAACGCCTTGACCGAAACGAGCGAGTACTTCCGCGGCTGCCTGCAATCCGGGCTCAAGGAAAGCCAAAATTCAGAAGTCGACCTAGATCTCGACGAAGGCTACCGCACCGCCTTCGGACACTACGTCGAGTTCGTCTACACGGGTTCGTACTCTGCATCCGAGGAAGTAACGATCTCCCACCCCGTGCCATTCAATGAGGACGAAGCGCATGAGTTGGGAACGCGGTGCTCGCGGCAGGTGCTGCTGCACACGTGGGTGTACCTCCTCGGCGAGCAGATCCTTTCCAACGGCTTGAGGAAGTTAGCGCTGGAGAAGCTGCGGACGACGTTACTGGTAGCGTACCTATACCCGCACCGAGCGGCGCCGGCCGGTTCGTGTACCCCGCGTCCTGGGGTTACTGGAACGATATCACGGATTACAAGAGTTACCGAGAGTACTGCACGGCATGGACACGCAGAATTTGGAGGGACGCGGATACCGAGTACGACGCTGATCGGGCGGGACGAGCTGACGAGGGTCATACAGCTCGTGTACGAGAATACACCGCACTCGCCGGTGGAAATGATGGAATACGGACTGTTCTTGCGAGATACTGTGCGTCGTGTTTTGAAGATTTAAGGATGACGGCAGATTTCATGGACCTGGTGCACGGGAATAGGGAGCTGTTTGATGATCTTATGGGGTTCGTGCAAAGTGGGAAGAGTTTGAGGATATAGCGCTACAGCGGAACTTTGAGGATCCGAAGGCATTATACTTGAGGAAGCAATGAATAGTAAAGTGGCAAATTAGGAGTAATCATATGCCTCTTAGCGTTTTGTTTATAATAATGATAAGATAAAAAAGAAGCGACCGTGAAGTAATGTTTTATAATTCCCCATCCGGGCCACCCCGAAGATATAATACTTTGTTTCCTGCTAGTAGTTATTTTCAGAGGCGGCTGTCACTGCGATCAACAGTCTCGGGGAATAAAATCGGAAAGGATTGGCCTCTTGTTTCATATCCCTTGGCGCGTGTTACGTGACCCATTCTCTGGGAGGGGTAAAAAATACCTCTAATATTCAAGCTTTGCGGGGAAATTTCGTATAAAACTTGTTCGAACTGGAATTCCATTATGATTGAATATCGCCAGTTCACAATTTGTTAACATTCATTTACAGTCACGAAAGAAACTCGACGTTTGATTCCCGCTCTTTAAATATGTCGGGACAGAAAGTTACACTGAACCAAAAAGTGGAAGAGGATCCCGCAGAGAACCGCTCCTTAACAAATTCTCCCAGTAAGTTGCGTGGGATCGATCATGAATCCGCACCCGGCGAAATATTAAGCTGAATACGCTATAGGTATTACACATCCCGATGGTTCAGATATCCCTTAAGGACAGCACACCGTTCTACGTAAACCGCCACCTCCTCATAGAAAGCAGCGACTACTTCAAGACGTGCCTCAACTCCACCGGATTCAAAGAGTCCCAGGAGCAATCCGTCAAGCTCGATCTTGGTGACGAATATTATGAGCCGCTATCCATTACGTTCATTTCCTGTACAGCGACTACGTTCATTACACCGCTAGTGGAATAGGCGGCGACTATTACGAATATAACGACGTGCCCAATAACACTGCCGAGATGGAGGCGCACGGAACGAACATGACGCGCCACGCATTTTTGCACGCGAGGATATACATACTCGGGGAACGTATCTGCAGCGATAGGCTAAAGGAGGTAGCTGCGAAGAAGTTCAAGCAGGTTATGTTTTCGTCTTATATTTATCCGCACCCCGCACCTACGCGGCGTATACACTCTTCGGCTGGATAAGCAGGCGAAGGCAAATGATATGAAAGAGTACAGGGATTTCTGCCTCACGCATCCTAACCCGTGGGGCGGAAAGGTCGTGACACAGTCTGTTATTCCGGTTCGGGAAATTAAAGAGCTTGCGGATTTAATATACCAGAATACACCGGAGTCTGCAGAAGAAATTAGAGGGACAATAGCGAAATATTGCGTTTCGGTCATTGAGGATCTTCAGAAGCAAGATGATGGAGGCTTTTTAGACGTTATTTGTGAGAATAGAGAGTTTCTGGGGGATATGATGAAACTGATGAAGAACGGAGAATGTTTAACGTTATAGCCAGCTATGTATATTCTATGTACTTGATTAAAAAAGATCTGAATGAAAATGCAAATGAATCGATGATCCTTGCGCCATGTGTGTCTAATAAAACCTGACGGCTACTATATGCTACTTTTCTTTATCAATGCAACGAAAAAAATAACGCGCTGTGCTAATCAATTAAAATCTATCGCCGCCATCAGGTCATCGAATATCTCCCTGTTTTCGAAAATCAGGTCCATGAACTCCTTTGATTTCCGCCACTCCCCAAAATACCTCGCACAGTATATAATCAGCTCCTTCCTAATACTGTCGCCGTAATTTTCCGTGGTAGTCGTCGTATTTTCGTATATAAACTTCAACACGTCGATCATATCCTCAGGTTTCAGTAGGGGGTTCTCTTCGGGATGTTTTCGGTAGCAGGGTCCTTCCGACCGAGGCAGAAATTGCGGTAGTGCGCGAAATCTGTGGTGTCCGCCAGTCCCGCCACTTCGTGCTCCCGTACGCGGTCGCGTCGTCGAGCCTGCTCGGGTGAGTATAACGCAGCGCGACGTCCAGCACGTCTTGAACCCCACTAAGGCTGCTGCTCTTCAAATCCTCTGCGCAGAGCTGGTCTGCGAGGAGGTGGATCTTGACGTGCAGGAGCAGCTGCTCACGGCAGGTCGTTGCGAGCGCCTCTTCCTGGCTGGCGTTTTCCGGTATCGGAGATGACCTCAGAATTTCCCGGTATCTCGTATCCACCCTTATTATAGCAGCTGTCCACGAAATAGCCAAAAGCTATGTAGTACGGTTTATCGAGCTTGAGCTTTACTTCGAGGCTTTGGCTTTCTTGCATGCCTGATTGTAAACATGCTTGAAATAGTCGCTCGCCTGCGTTAGGACGTGGCGGTGACGAAGAATGGCGGTCGTCCTTCCCGATTATGATTTTGATGATGGGCGAGGTGGTCCCCTTGAGAAAAATGGGAAGGTGGAATGTCAATATCACAACAAGCGAGATTGTTTTTAAAATTTAGTGTGGAAGAGGAATTGAGAAACTTACTTAGCGAACTGATTTTCGTATCTATCTTCAGATGTTTCCGTTTCCGCTTCCTGGGCGGGTTCATGGTCTCCTTCCATCTCTGCGTCTGCATCATGAGTCTCATTCTCCATGGGTACGATGGTTTCCATGTCCATTGTAGGGTCACTTGTAGGGATTGCGGTCTCCGTGTCAAGTCCCGCGCCGGGGTCTGCGGCCTCCATATCCGTCATGGCTAGAGATTTCGGGTATGATTATGTGCTTAAAGTTCGGCTTGTTCTACTGGAAATCGATATTAAAAAGTAAAGAATAGAGGCTTCTTGCTTAATAACAGCGAAGGATCAATTTTACGTGTTTTTTTCACCCTTATAAGCATGTTAATTGGAAGCTGAAGTTTCTGATATCCGGATTCGATTTCGTATTAATTTCCACGAGACGAAGGAAACCCCTTACACGCGTAAAAATAACCGAATTTAAACGTGGTAATAAAACGGCGCTAAAATTTAAGCTTAATTAAGCGAGTTTGTGTTTCGCAACGTCAACCTCTTCTGCGGACATCGTCATCTTCAACCTGTAAGAAAAATGTCTTCTGGAATCCTACGAATTTCAAGATACGCTGGAAAGGGCTAGGAGCTGCTTGTACATAGAGTTGATTGGTATATGTATCTTTTACTAATCTTTAGACTGACGTTGACGCCCATATTGTCTCTCCCAGTCTCCGAACTCGTTAGTTCTCGAGGGAGCATCAAATGGTAAAATTTTTATGAGAAGACCGTTGCCGTAGTTATAAATGGAATCAGAGCCTTGCAGCCTATGAGCTTAGAGGTCTAATTGTGTGGGAGTTGAACATCTATCGTCGCAATCTGAACGAGCTAAAGCGATTGTTATTGGTCGGGGAGGGGGAAAAGTTAGAAGAAGTCCAACTTCACGCTGCACTAGTAAGCAGGCATATAGGAACAAAGACTAAGAGTATAGGTAGTAGACACGAGCTCAGCATCAAAGTCAGTTCAAGAAGAGATGAGATATAATGGGCACAATGTGAAAAACTTTGCGGTCAATATCAGTAGGAGCTTCACGGATTGTCCGCGCTGGAGATTGAGTTCGCCTGTAACGCACGTAACATCCACCACGTCTCACCATGTGGCATTTGCCAAGCTCCTCTTGCTTGTTGAAGCTATATGGAAATAAAAGTGTCCAAAAAGCACTCTCTGTGTTTGAAAGATCGTGGCCATGATCAAGAGAGCATCTCAAGTTGTACTGTAAAACGTTGAAAGTCCGTAATCACGATCTCGAAGAGCGAGACCGCGCACAGAACGGGCGGTCATGAACCGCACGATCACGACCGTCCAAATCAACCGAGAGCAAGCCATACCCTTTAGCTCTCACATACGGATATATCTACTCTAGCCCTTAACCCTAAGCCCTAATGTAAAGGTTGACACCAAATAATTTCAACCGCCTGCGCTCACGATGACGTGTATTACGCTATTAGGAAATTTTCAACCTTCAAAAATATTGCGAGTCCGTACAATTGCCTAAAGGCGTATTGCTAATTTTTAAAAAGTAGTGATCTGGGACATTTTCGAAATCGTCGATAAATATGACCCTGGCCTCCTCCTCAACTCTAGACCCCTTCCAAATTCCTATCTTCACCATTATTCACTTTTACAAATCTCTTCATTCAAAAGCTCTTTACTCCTATATATAACCCACTTATATAAACTCCCACTTCTCTCTTACTCTAAACTTACTAAGTAAACAAACAAGCTCCTATAAACAAGGATCAAAAAGTAATACCTCACGATCTCCCTTCTCCTCCCTTTTGCCCTGTAGATGCCCCTTCACCGTAGGCTTCACCTTGTAGATTGTAGATCTTAGTCCCTTCAACCCCTTCCCTTATATAAAGTCTATCCTTCACCACCCAAAGTTTCTCACTCGTAACTTCTTACTAATCCTTCTTACCCATTTCTTCGTAGTTCAGCATATAAAAAATGCAGCCAATTGCCATCGTCACTCTTATCGTTGCCATCTTGGCTTCCATCACCCAGGGTGCTCCCACTGTAGGTTTCCACGTAAATCCCTTCCCTTGTTCATACTAACTTTCACCTTCAAGTTCCAGAGGGGTGATTCCCTTGCCAAGCGTGGCAAAGGGTACTGGCGCGATCCGTTTAACCAGGGACCCATTAAGTCTACTCAAGATCTTGTAAGTTTCTTTTCAGACCCTTTTTCTTTTCTTCCTGTCTCTCCTTTTCTTTACTAACTATTTCTTATAGAAATTGGAACCCACCTTGCAAGTTGAGCCCGTTGTCAAGTCCACCCAGGACGACGTAAGTACATGTTTTCCCAACTCTACCCCCTTTCCAAGCAATCTCTTGCTAATTATTCCCCATAGAAGGTCAAGCCCACTTTCAAGGTCAAGCGTGAGGTTGCGGTGGTAAACCTGACTTTTGCGTCATCCTCGACAACCTTCTCCCGTTGGCGCTGTCAAGGCCGTAGAGAGCTCGGAGCCTATCCTGGGCGCCCCAAGGCCGTTGCCCGTTCCGAGCCCAAAAGGCCCGAGGGGTGGGGTGCCCCCAAGAAGCCATCCGACTGTGGAGACGGACATGCCCAATCATGGAGCTTCCTAAGGTGGCTGCAAGGTCTGACCATTAACTTTATTATCCCGGTAATAATCATTATCCTATCATGGATGCTCCTGAGCCTAGTGTTTAGGATTGGTTGTAAGTTTTCCCCCTTTCTCTTTCACTTCCCTTTTCCCTATTGCTTTCCGTCGTTAATCTTCGCTCTTTTCTAACATTCTGTCTCCTTCTTCCAGACTGGTTTTGCCTAGATGGTGTTTTTTATATATAAAAAGGATATCCACTGGATATAAATGGTTCTTTATTATTCATAGCAAAAAAAAATAATCATGGGTATCTTCTAGCAGTTAGATTTATATTTCTTATATCAACGGGTCTTGTTTGTTCGCTTCACTTTAACTAAAAAACAAAAAACAAAAAATATATCTTAGCTAGTAGCTTGGAGGTTTAACCACTCTTTTGTTCTCTTAATAGGGTTGTTTTTGCAATACACGAGGGAGGTCCTTGACTATTCTCCAAAACTAATTTGACTATTCTCCAAAACTAATTTGACTTAAGATTACTTCTATACTCGTAGGTAGAGCTAGGTAGCAATATGCTAGACATTTCCATTTAAACACTTCTACATCTTGGTTCTTTGTTACTAGAGATTCTCTTTGAAGATCTCGGTTTTACCTTACTCATTCATGTCCTCTGAGCTTTACAAAATATATTAGTGGAGAAGAAAGCTCAATGAGCCACCACTGACTTTTGCAAAGCATCGTGGGTATTGACAACATCATACATTTTATCCGTTCCCGAATCCTGGTGACTCATGAATCGTTGTTGAGTACCTCAAGCTACTGAACAATTATCGTAAACATACTGTGGGATAATTCTATACATATATTCCGTTTCATGTCTGACATATTTTTGAGCTATAATTATCGCGATTTTCAATTGCTTCCCGATTGTCTCCATGAGTCCCGAACTCACGAATTTCGATCTTGAGACTAACTCCGTTAATTGCCTTGGACCTCTGACTGACTCTAGTATATTGCAATTACCTAGGTTCGTAATCCTCCTTGCATTCAATCACGATCGTGTAGCCAACCGGGTTCTCCGGGTCGATGTTGATCTTGCTGATCAACGAAAATCGCTCGGAAGAGAATTCCATGTGGGCTTTCCCGGACGCCCAAGTTCGTCACCTCGCATTTAAATTTGTCAGCAATTCCGTGCGACGTCAACTTGCAGAACCGAATCTTTGAAACCCGCTGAAAACGGGTATAAAACCTCCGCGTATTTCCTTGGAATTTCGTGATATCGTGTAACCACTCTTAGGGCACGCGTATATATACCTCCAAATCTTTGACATTTAAGAAGCTAACTGCTTAAGAAACCTAACGATAATATATTGCAGTAGCTTTAGCCAATCCGTTTGCCAAGTCATACCTCCAAGCGTTTGTGCGGCGAGCCGGTGTGTCGTTCGCACATAATATTCCAAACCTAAAACTCTCACAAGTAAACAACTTTAACCATGTCCGCCGATGACCAACGCCGTCGACTATCTTCCTTCAAAGTCTTGACCTTCGACTGCTACGGCACCCTCGTGGATTGGGCCAGCGGAGTAAATCCCTCCTTAGAACCTCTTTCACGCTTTGCGCCAACGAAAGTTCCCATACCGCAAATTATCCAGCTGTTGCATACCTTCGAGCGCGAAAATTTCGTAAACCACCCTACCATGCCGTACGACCAAATCATGCTAAAAACCTATGATCAAACCGCGGAGCGATTGGGCATCGCATGCTCATTCGATCCGAGCCAGACGGCTCCGGAGATCTTCATGGGCCGCCAATCTATCAATAAGACGGAAACGTGGCCTGCTTTTCCTGATTCTGTCGATGCGCTGAATAAACTACAGAAAGAGTTTGGGTATAAACTCATGGTATTGAGTAATATTACGGTCGACATGTTCGATAAAACGCTGAAGACTGCTTTGAAGGATGTCAAGTTCGATAAGGTATACACGGCGCAGGAAATTGGGTCTTATAAGCCGGATAAGAGGAATTTCGAGTATTTGCTGAACGGCGTCAAGGAGGAGTTTGGATTTGAGAAGGATGAGGTTTTACATATTGCGCACGGGGTTAGCAGCGATCACGTTACGTGTAAATCTATGGGATCGAGAGTTGTTGGATATCGAGGGGTGTTAAGGATGTGGACGATGATGTGAAGAAGGATGTGGCGTTCGGTGGAGGTTCGATAGTATGGGGAGATGGTGGAAGCCGTAGCGAAAGAGGGAGGAAGCGAAGGAGTGATTGAAGACAATTCGACGACGGAAGTCCGTTGACGCTGTACCGAAAGTTTGTAAGTATTTAACTAATGCCACTCAACAAGTCCCAGAATTTAGACTGACTGGAGCGTCTTGGTGGAAGCACCACGCTTTCGTCTCTATATAAACGGAGGTTGGGCATCGTGATCAATCAGTATAACTAAGCATCATCACTAGCCAGGTATTCTGTATAGAGTACGCTACTTGAAATGAATAGCGGACGTAAGTAAAGCACGAGAATGCTCGCATTTTAGTTCGCTAATCAATTTAGCCTGAATTGGATAGCAAATTACCTTTTGAAAGGAAAAATGCCCTCCAGTCCATTTGTTCTATACAGCGCCCTCCATTTCGCTTCACTTATAGTCAAGTATACTTGCAGATCCGATTTTGCAATCCTAATCGCGCAGGAAATGCCTGCCAGTTATATCGAGGATTGCGCCGATTCGATAAACCAAGCTGAGACCTTCCAGGCTTCCCAGCCCTTTTTGCAAACGGATGGAAGCGTCATTGTTCGAAAGCTTTGAACTATAAGCCAAGGAAACTTCTTGATTACCTTATGGCTACGGCCAAGAGGCCTGGGTTGCCATCGCGATATTTGTCTCTCATTTATTGAGAATTGCTTGTATGGCATTCCGCGAAGCAGGTACAGGCCCATGGAGCTGCATGATATCTCTGTAGTACGGTCGTCTAAATAACTGCCGGTTTTACTGGATTCTTCGGCGGCTCGGCGCACGTGGGAAATGGATCCTTGGGAATCTGAATCATTTTTAGCGAAGTACTTATCATGGGTCTTTTAATCTGGATCATACCTTCTTCTTTTACAGAATCGGCTGGGGCTTGCAGGCGTTTCGCTTCCTGAAAACGAATCAGGAGGAGGCTATGTCTTCGAATTTTGGTTAGAGAACGCGGGGCTGGAAACTTCTTTCTGATGAGCCCCTGGACTAATAAACGGTGATATAATCATGAATGAGCCTGATCATAGAAATTAATGGATGGAAGGCTAAATAATCATGAACGGCTGTTATCAGCGACTCCAAGTGGAATTTCAAGTTGTGAACCAGTATGATTTCGGCAGCTTCAATGAAAAATGATACCAACCCCGCTGTCAGAACCTAACGAAAATTCCAGCCACGGCCAAGACGATAAGAAGAAACCTGCTGTTTTCTGATCGACGACGCAGATTTTTAGATATTTCGCCATGGTCGACCAATCGTAATATCTACTGGGGGAAAAGAAGCGAAAAGCTGACGAGTTAACGGCACGATGAGCTTTTTAACCTTTTAAGCATGCTCCCCGCAACCGTTCCATTGTGCCCGGGCTTGCTTTTTGCCATCGGATCCGCCTTTTCGTCTCTCTTGTGTCTGCTTCGGGATAGCGTTATAAGCACTAGATTTGGACTCAACTAATCTGGGTGGGGTCATGCCTGGTGGGTGCCCACTGATTGTTGGGGAGGGCATTTTGGGGGCCGCGGGCTTCAATATCCCCTGGCAGGATGCGGCTTGGAGTCGATATAGCTTTTATTATTCCACGTTTATTTGGACTTGTTTAGCCGATGTGAAACAAATTATAAAATCTCCTAGTTCGCCACTGTGCAACTGCGGTGCTGGGGCATTATTGCTACATTATTTGGCCATTGAATAGGAGGGCGCATCTTCGTCGTTGCTCACACCTGATCACTCATTAAAATCCTTGGGAATTCTCTTCAACATGGCAGATCCCGCGATCACCAAGATATGGGTTCTCTTCGGAGTGGGGATACTGATAACTTTGATCCGCCTCGTATCGCGATGGACGGTCCTCACCTTCAAGGGTCTGCAAGGAGATGATTAATTATTTTGCTTTCATCGCTAGCGTACGTTGATATATTTTCTCTCGTACCTTTATATGTGTGACACACGAAAGGCTAACCTGTATACTTGCAACCAGGTATTCTGGTCCGCGATGGTCGTGACCGACACCAAGATCCGGGAGCAGCTCCCCTGCGCAACCCCAACATTGGCGAGCAGGCTGGTATCGCGATAGCGGCCAACAAGCCAATTTTGAAATCGGTAGTCCTGGCGCATAACGTCACGGAGTCGGACCTCGACTTTATGGCGCACCTGATGGGTCTCAACTTCACCTCGTGGATGCTGAAGCCGCCGATGCTATGGTCACTTAAAGCATGCATGTGCTTCTTCTTCATCCGGCTTACCGACAGCCTACCGAGGATGCGGATACTTACGTGGTTCACCATCGCAAGCTGTGTCCTCACATTCCTCGCGGTTGAGGGATTGATACTGCTGCAATGTGTACCTGTGAGCGTGAACTGGGATATATTCCAACCGCGTGGAGGTACTGTAGCGACTCGACAGCCACGAGGGCTTTGATCATCAATTACCTCGTTGTTGGGTTTTGTAATATTTTGTAAGTTTATCGTCCCAAATAAAGAACATTTCCGTATTATGGAAATTCTCCTAATGTATAAACTTTGTTTTATAGACGGATATTCTTCTCATCGCCATCCCCATACCTATGCTCTGGCAAGTCCGCATCGCGCTCCGCAGGAAACTCCTTACGGGCTTCTTGCTCTGCTCCGGCGCCTTCATCGTCATCATGAACATCATCCACGCCGCCTACGGCATCGAAACCTACAAGACCACCGGCGCGAAGCAAGGCTGGTACAGAAAAGTTAGCTTTGCCTGGGGCATGCGTGAGAACTTCACCGCGGTCGTCATCGTGAACCTCATCGCGATAAGGCCGTTCTTCTCTTCGGCTCCGTGGATGAAACTGTACACATATATCAAGCGAGTCTCTTTAAAGAAGGATAAAGAGGATTCCGAAAGCGGAAGCCATGGCGCACTTGTGGAAGTCAAGCGCAAGAGCTCGCATCCGGAAAGCAAGAGCAGCCGTGGGCGCAGGAGCTGGAACTCGCTACGTCCGCGTCCGCGATGGATGTGGACCCCGAAAAGCAAATTGGGGAGAGGATTACAAGGGTGGATACTTCCTATACGGTGAAGTCTTCCAGAAGATCATAAGGATTAGTCATGAGAAATACCCTCGTTTTATAATATTGTGGATATTTGATAATTTGTAGCTTGGGTGCGATTGTATAATTCTTTCGAACGTCTCAACATTAACCCGCAGGCTCTATCGTGCTACAAAGAATCTTGAAATAAAAAAAAAAAATTTAATTTTAGCAATCTGATGATTTCTATGCTATCTTGATGACCACTAGGCGGAAAGATCTTTCGGAGGCTTTGGGCTAGATTGTGGTCTTGGTCCTCCAACTTTCTCAAATGACCCCGCCGAACATGTTTTTAAGCATCTCCGAGTTAGGTCTTCCAGGGAAGGTATTCCCCGAGCCCCGAGAGTAGAACATGATGTGCGCAAGGACCGGTTTCCAGACTTGGAACTTTCAACTCAGCTCTCAACTTGAGCCGTGCGAACTCTGCCTTACATGCGCTCATGGTCGGCTGCACAGAGCTTTGGTATATGGCAGAACGAGTGAGTGATTTGTGAACCCAATGCGATGCCTAATTAACTAACTAACGACAAAAAGACGGTTTATATGATAATTTTCTGATCTATAGATGTATATAGGGGTTGTGATTCGCCTCAACAGCATCCTATGCCTCGTCATTGGCTTAATATACACATAATGCCGATATATACCTAAAGATCTTGGAAATCTTTCCCAATAAGCTTTGAGGATATGGTTCCTCGATAGCCATCCGGGATTCCGCATCAAAAGCTAGCATATATTGTAAACTTGGAAGTGTTTAGATGTCAATTGAAGACTCGCCCATAACACAC
Organism: Pezizomycotina sp. ARF18; assembly: GCA_002224055.1. Classification (NCBI taxonomy): domain Eukaryota; kingdom Fungi; phylum Ascomycota; species Pezizomycotina sp. ARF18. The sequence continues at coordinate 269,183 of AZLU01000021.1, forward strand.
CATGATAATCAGTTGAATGCCGATTTCAGGGACTAATAATATCATTCTGTTTCGAAACCAGAGTCTTAACATCTTTCATTAATACTCACTAACACAAGACCAAAAGTTACTAGAAAATGAACGTCTGAGCGGATTTGAACAGTACCCGCCTGGTGCGCTTACTCCTAAACGCGAACAACGAAAACAAAAGAGCTCAGAGATAATGCTCAAACTAACTGATACTCTAAACGCGATGCTTCGCTAACGATAAAATTATAAATCAAAATCACAACGGAAAAGTATAAGACGGTTGGATACAGCAATTGTAATTGTAAAGTTACTAGCAATGCAATCCAACAACGATAATGTACCCAATGCGTGAAAAGTCAAGCAAGCGACGGACCTGTAACCACGTCGCAAATAATGAAAGAAAACGAATTTCGACAAAGAGACGCCCTGGTGTGCGGTAAAGATGGGGATAGATGAGACGGTAGCAAAGTGTTGATACCATGAACTGCCAGTGGAATCAGGTTCACGGCTCCTTGGAAGTGAGCACATTCTGGGAGACAGGCACGAGAATTTCTCCCTTGTCTCTCTCTTTCTCCTCTCTAATTTTGAATCAAGCATCATTAGCAATCCCCGCTGATAGAAAATGATTATAATATATAAGAGAATTCACTCCTATTCTTAAGAGCCAGATTTCTTCGAGCCCGGTCGCGCCAGCTGAACTGGTTCTGCTGGAATTTGCCTTCGTCACGGACGAATCCGATCCCAATCGTCTCCTTTTCATAGCTTCAAAAGTGAAGTTGGTCTCGGCTCGTAAAGCATGATGGAATTTCTCTAGAATGCTGTTGTACGTCGATTCCGAGATATACGATGGCCTGCTTGGAAAACTCCAATTGTTGTAGAATTCTGGTGCCCAGCAGGAGTCTTCCAAACAGGGAATCTAACTCGTGCATAGTTAGATTGAATATGTCGAAATATATCTCGCAACCGCGTATCTCGCAACCGGCGCGGAGCCTTTTTGAAACAGCGATGTAGCGGTATGGACGAAGGCGCTGATCGTGCCATTAGTTCAGCATGGTAATCTCAGCATGCACGTCTCGTGACTGCCGTTCAGTCACAGAGGACTTCTTCATCTGGTCGGTCACGAGTCCTTTCTCCAATCTCATGTTGCCAAACATAGAGATTAGTACTTCGGTCGAATCCATGCCTCGACGGGGGCCGCGTAGGCCGAGGGGGACTGTGATAATATTGAGCGAACAGCTCTGAAACCAGGAGCCAGCTTTCGCGAGACCGCAGCACTGAGGAGGGTGGCTATGCATGCTGGAGCTTTGAGCATCTTATCAGTCTTATGTGCACACCTCCTAAGCTCTTCTGTGGCCCGGAAAATTGTTAGATATCCTCCTTTTTAGAAGCTGATACGTAATTTACAAACTTACCATTCTTTTCCATCGATAAAACCGTCCGTGGGTCCTTTACGATGCCAGTATAAACGTCTCTGGATCCCATCAAAAGGTCTAGAATTGAAGAGATAGACTCCGCATCGCCTCGGACATGACCTTTGAGCTCGTGGCCGACTTGTTCTATCCATTCGCCCAGCAGATTCCAGTCCGCGCCCAGGTCGCTCTGCTGAGACTTGCACGCCTTGGCGAAGTGCTCATAGGGAGGACTTTCCTTCGCCTCTTTTATAAAGCTATGGCGGATCTTCAGGAGATGGTATTCCAGTATTGAGGTAATGGGGGCATCCCGGACTTTTTCGAGCTCCGGAGATGGTTCGGGAACGATTGGAAGAGAGTCGTCCTCGACCATATCATCACGGACGGTCAAATCGGGCTTTCGTACATTTTGCTCGTCCTAGAAAGCTTTTCCATACGCTTTCATGCCTTGCCATACCTTCTCGATCTGACTTAGCTTTGCTATGGGTACTTTTTGATTACCCGCTATGTATAGGTAATCTCAGACTTCGCCCTTCGCATAGTCAAGGCGAGTACCTCTCCCGCGGCGCTTTCACGAGGACGGCCACCAAATCATCCAGAACCCGCTTAATCCCGTCTCTATCCGCTTCAAACTCGTATCTTCGCTGCCTGTGGCCGGGATTGTCAATGACTAGGAATTTTGGCTGGTAAGCGGAGCTCATCCCAGCTGCGGACAGCCATCTGATCATCGTCGGGATGGTATCAACTAGGATTATTTCAGTCAGCACCATTTGGACAAGTTACTGATCGTTATTCTATAGCCGCACTGGGATGACATACTTGGCCTCGTATGAGTGATCGCCAATCCGTCCCTAGTCATGTTGAGTGTCCCAATGTTTCATTTTTTTTTTTTTTAATTTAAAGATGACCACGACCAACACATGGAATAGAAGGCTATCGCGGCTGGATGTATCAGACTAGATGAGATTTTTCGGCTACTGTTCAGGTTAAAACTCTCCTCATTAGACTTGCCTACTTCGATAGGGAATATCAAGGCCAAAATAAAAACTATGGCACTGCTGCAAAGGCCGAAGAAGAGACTATATTCAATTGACTGGATTACGGCTGGAGAAGCACAGCTGTAGGCTGTGTAGGGCTCCACAACCGGTGGAAAGAATGTAATAGCGAGGTTTCCAACGCTTATTTCCACAGACTTTCCTCGTAAATAGCGACTTAATACATAGGCTTTTAGGCAAAGAAATCGACACACTCGCCCACCACGCTCCGCTCCCCAGCATAAGGCCCCTGGCCAAAATTTGCTCTGGGTTTTACTAGTAAACCAGTCTTTGGATGCCTTATGGTGCCGTTTTGCTGATTAGAGATGGAATTTGCTGATAGTGGATAAAATATTGAGGGATTTTGAAGAAGCTATATGGTAAGTCAATGATGAGGGAATGGAAAGAAAGCACCGTGAAAATAGCGTAAAAAAGGTCAGAAAGGAAGCTAAAAAAATTGATAGTAAGGGTATAGAGCCTGGAAAAGATGAAATTGATCTATTCTTGATGATCGAGGATGGATGCAAAACAGGGAGATGGGGTGGCCGATGTGCGATTCGTGATGATGGGTGATCGTAGAAGAATAATTTTGTTCCTCTCCTCACGGTCAAGTTTTCAATAAAGGACGAGAAAAGAAAGTTATAGCTTGTTTGAACAGCTTACTAATTGAACTCTGTATGTACATCGCGTGATCGAGTCCAGTTAAGGTTTATGTTCATGTTTTGTAGCAGTAATTAGAATCTTCCTGTTCTAAGTTCGTTTTGGTGCATTTCAATATGTTGACTTTGCCTTGAAATTTAGAAGAAAAAATTGATACGCAAAAATTTAGAGGTTTCGTGAAATACCTCGCGGGACTGAAATCGCCGATGAATCGATGGTATACTAGTAGCTCCCTACTACCAAAAGTAATGAGATACTTCATTAAGGACCCGTTCTTCGTGGGGGACATCTAGTACCTACCTTAAAAGAATAATGATACTATACTTGACGGGGCTCTTCGATTGCAAAGTTCTATTGAGTCTACAATCGAGCGTATAATGAGTAGCGTGAGTAAAATAGTCCTAAGAAAGGATGAGCTATTTTTGGTTCTAGCCCGATTCACCGTATAATTTTTCTTCTAACCGATATTGTAGGAAGGATACGGACGGGCTTTCGATCGTCAGGTGTACATTATCACCCATGCGTCTTGTGCACATGTGGGAGCACTGTGCTCCGAGTCTGCGCATATGAAGGGTCGCATACCCATCCTCATGTAAATCAAGCGTAGCTATATCAAAAGTTTAAAATAGTGTTCCAGCACATCTCATGGCGCCTTGACTTCGTCCATCTATCAGGAGCGGCCTCCGCTCCTACTAATTTAATCGTTTTCTAGATCGTTCACCGGAAAAAAATCCCTTGGGCAGCTTGAGAATCGGTATTCTCATTACATAGGATTCTCAATAGTATAAACTGTGCTATAGGTTCGTACAGGGTTCCTTGTCTAAGAAAATCTAGTGCCAATGATGTGATAGATGTCCCGTTAAATGGAAGGAAAGCAGGTATATCTGCAACCAAAAAAAAAAAAAAACCAAGAAAGAAATTGTATGACGTAACCTCAAGTTGGGAGCCGAAAGAGAGAGCAGAAAGCAGAGCATTATGCACAAGAGAATGTAAATATTTACAATAAAATTTTGAGCCATGGTTTCAAACAACTTTCTAATAACCCTTAGGTTTCTCAGTCCACCAATGAACCTTTACCTTGGCGTTCCGTTCAACTTGGCGGATGATGTTCCAATCAATTTTGTCTTGTTTGAGTCCAATCACGATAACATCAAACGATGACTCGAGTTCGGCGCTTGTAATGTGGTTGTCGCACTTGAGGACGTCGGGTACAGCGTCTGGCCTAACAAGAGGATCCATCCACTCCACGTAAGCACCTAGCGACTTGCACTTGCGAGCGAGAGCTAGTCCTGGTGAATTACTCAAGACACTCTGTCCAGCCTTAAACCCAGCACCAACGACGAGCACTCTAGGTGGCGTACCCGTTTCCTCAATGTGCTTCTTGACAATCTCGACACCGAGAGCGGAAGGTCTCCGTTTGGACATCTCGGTGGCCTTCTCCAACAGTGGAAAGTCTAGGTTATGCATCAGGAAAAATGGGTTCTCGGGGATGCAGTGACCGCCTACACCCAAGGATGGAGAGTAAGGGGTATAGCCATAAGGTTTTGTAGCTGCAGCCGCAGCAACCTCGTAGGGATCGATTCCGATGGAAGCGGCGGCATCGGCCATCTCGTTTGTAAACGCGATGTTGATCATGCGCTGACAATTTTCGTACAGCTTCGTCATCTCGGCAACTTCCGGTTTCGAAACCTTGACTAACGTCTCGAATATACGTGAGTAGAGCGCTTCGATCTCGGATAGCGCCGAGCGGGTTAAACCGCTGATGAGCTTGGGAACTGATTCGAGAGCTGGAAATGTGCGACCAGGATCGACGCGCTCCGGAGACATTCCGCCGAGAATGCTGCGTTCGCGAACGAGGGGCATGAGGAGTTCTCTTGTCATCCCTACGGCGACCGATGATTCGATGACAATGACGGTACCGCGACGGGCGCAGCGGCGAACAGTTTCGAGTGCTGAATTGAGATACGATTTATCGACGCTGCCAGCGCGAGCTATTGTGGGAACAGAAATCAGGAAATGTGTCGCAGCCCGGAGGTCGGACGAGTCGGAGTAACATGGAGTCTTGGAACGTGCGCGAGGTGTGTTTGAGATACTCTACCCGCTTAGGGTAGACATCGAAGGCTATTACCGGGTATACGGCCCCAAAGGCTTCGACGAGGTGCTCTCCGACATAGCCGACGCCAATGATGGCAACGATTGGTCTGGTGCGAAGGTCGTCAGCGGAAAGAGGCTCGGTTGCTGCGCTCTCGTCTATTGAGAAGTCAAAGAATTCCCGCTGAAGCTCGTCGTCATCGGAATCCATATCAACATCCGAAAGGAGATACGAGCCCTCAGAAGACGGAGGTGTCAGTGGAGGGAGATAGGCGCCTCCATGGGCGGAAACTTTGACTTCGAGTCGAGCACTGCAGACTTCTTAGAGGGCTGCTCGGGGGTGGTAGGTTGGATTTGAAGTCGGCTCCGCATTTTTCCTTTCAGCTGCCGCCCTCTATCTTTTTCTTGTCTTATAAATTCTTTTCTTTCCCCTTGCTTTTCGTATAGTGGTAAATAAAGTAATGACTGTACGAGTCAATATCAAAAAATGGTCGCAGGTCGGCTTGCTGGAGTCGAAAGTGATGTAAGAATTACGAGAAAAAGATGAATACCGGTCGTTTTGAGCTTTCGGTGCCGGCAAAGGAAATTTTGACAGGATCCGAAGGGCCTGCAATCTCTCCTTTTATAAACAATCCGCCATCGTGGAATGCCATGAGGTTGATACAGAGTTCGCTTATGTTGGTTCCAACGTATCAGTAAATCAGGCACCAGAAGTATAACACCTATACACGACGCAAGGATAGTGACTCGGAAAATACACTCCTCGGACCCGGGAACCTGTTGTATAGATCTAGAGCCTGATCAAAATCGCCGCTCAGGACTTTCGTAATCAGGCAAGCGCCTAAACCAGTTAGCTTCAAATGCCGATAAAAGTTTTTTTTTTTCAACGCTATTGAGATCGAGACTGCGGCGGGTCGGCAGAAGCTACCGGCAGACCGATCACTGACGTTTCACCGATGCAATCCAGGGAAGGTTTGTCTCCTTACAATTAAAACATGGCCGTCGTGAGAGTTTGTCTATAGACCACGATTTCCATTTGGACTAAACAAATGCAGCATACGGAGATGGAATCGTAACTGGAACCGGCAATGGCAGATCATCTGGTATTTGTCTTGACAAAAGACAAGGGCAAGACAGCGAACTCTATAGTGGCGTTGGAGAGCAGTGGCTTAGAGAAATGGCTATAATCGAAAACAGCAGAAACCTTATATTCAAGCCGGACGAATATGGTTTAGTGGATATATCAGCGGTAAAAAAATACGACGATGCATCTCGTGGTAAAAAGTCTGCCAGTTGCCCAGTCTTCTGGGAGTTTAAATGACGCCACTGTGAACCCACTTTGTCCGACAAATAGTCGACAGGTCTTAAACCTGCAGGCTCGAGTATCCAGTATAGTAGAAGCACGGAGTCCTTCTAGAATAAAGGGAGTTTTTCTAGAAATTAAGATTCTAGATATACTATTTGCCAGTATCCGAACTTAAACCTTAATTACATGATCACAGCACGATATCATTACTATCAAATATAGCTTATAACAAGTATGAATAGCTGCTTTCGGAAAACCGGATCTATTTTCAAACCTGACTCCTATTGGTTGGGATAAGCTCTGCGGACCTATACAAGCTCAATTAAGACTCAACAACCTTATCAACCGGTGTTATAATCCCAACCTTTTCAAAATAGCCTTTACCTAATGCAGCTCGTAGATCAGTGGGACCGTGAAGGCTTGCATTCGGCAAAGTCGTTTTTGCACGGCGATGGTTTCCCTCCGCCTCCAGAAATCGCTTGTTCTCGCCTTTGCTAAGCGACTTTTCAAAATCCGCTCAATCAAAACTCAAAAATCGTTTAGCGGAAAGTGCGTAAACTATACCCAGATCTGGAATAGAAACATGCGACCTGACGATCCCGTAACGGCCGAAGTTCTTATATTCGGGTCTATTAGAGATGATCGTGCGCGACGGTTAACTCTTGCCGAACTTTTTAAGTTTCATCACGACCGGTCAATTGAAGATTGTGGTGATTTAAGTGATTACTGAGCCTAGAAAGTGAAAACTTAATGTTGAATTTACTGGTTGGAGTCTTCGAAAAGGCTCAATTATCACCAGACCTAATGCGACGGTTTCTTAATAACTTCACATGCATCAATTGGAAACGGGGATCACGAGAGCGATATTGTAAGTCTCAATTCAATACTTTCTTGATTTTTCCAGAAAGAATTGAGCCATGTTTGTTTTCGAGATGTCTTTGCACCGTAGGTCCAGGTCAGAATTGCTATCGAAACTTGTTCGTCCTTAATGTGGGTGCATTCAATCGAGTGGGGTGATCTTTTGATAGTAAGTTCGTACTAGGTTTTAAAAAATATTCGGTGATGCTAAGCTTGCGACTCGTTCAAGACAACCACGGTTAAAGAATCCCTCGAATGGGAAATCCGATGAAACCTTACATGAAGGAACAAGTTTGTACCAAATTGTTTCATATAGGTATAGATCCTGGAAAATGCTATCGACAGTTACTAGTCTGAGTATCCTGAATCATTGGACCTAGATGACATTGGTGATGTCTCGATCTGTCTAAGACCTGTGTATTGGTAATACGAAACCAAAAAAAAAAAGGGGGACACATCCTATCCCCTCGAAAATGCCTTTGCCGTCCTTCTTTCTAGCGTTCATCTTGTATAAATCATATGGTATACAGAGCATTACAAAAGGCAGAATGGTTATATATCCTGTCGTAGCGGTTTATCTTGAGGGCATGACCGAGGCTTCCCTTACAAAATTCCCTTGATACTTCCCTCGTGAAGGGGTTTCTACTCTTTTGGAAAGTTTGAATAATAATCAAAGTGACGATCGCCACGATAACCGTTAGGAAATGTTAATTGCGCATGGCAATACGATGTCAAGGAGAGCGTTTTGGAAAGCGTTCCAGTCCTATTCGAAAGTGTTGATGCTAAAAACTCTATTCAAATACTCAACGCTAGACTACCTATTAAAGGGGGAGTAGGATTCGGGTAGCGGGCGGGAATAGTATAAAATAGTGGTAGTAACAAAAAAAGTGGGGTGGTTGGCCCTTCGCAGATTCCCATGTCTCTAGAGAATACAACCTTAATAGTATAGCCCTATATAATAGGACTATACCTAGTAATGATTATCTCATCATTTGCAAGCAATTATCGGACAGGACGACGCCAGCTCCTAGGTATAAGCGGTGATCACTTTCATACTGCGAAATATCCTTCATCTTTCGATCTTTCAAGACACCTCAAGACGATAATTAATACTTCATACTAGGCACGGTCAATTGGCATGGTCCACCAGGGAATAAACACAAAGGTAATTTGGTACTTAAAGTTCATAAGAGCTTCAATGACTTAATTTCTATTAGATTAACAACGGACTTCATAATTCTAGTTATAACTAGGGCTGTAAAACGAACGCTGGGATTAACATTAAAGAATAGCTAAAAACATTAATTCGTAACGGCTATATATATGCAGCGACGAGCACGCTTTCCAAGCCGTCTGAATGACACCGGCACCAGGCCTAGTGAGATTCCGAACCAATAGATGTCGCCCGCCCTGATGGATATTTGACCATATCGGGATGTTCTGGCATTTCCAGATCCCCGGATGGAGAGACGCGAGTCATATGCACGGCCCATGTATCATCTTCTACGTCGCGTCGCTGCTGATACGTCACGACAGTGGATGTCCCTATCTCCCCGCTTCTCTCACTCTGAACATCCATGTCTATGTCTGTCCGTTTCCAAATGCCTGTGTATCCTCTGAACATTACATGCTTTGATACCCGACCTGTAATTTTCTTTTTCCGCGTTAATGTTCCCCACTCCTTCTGTGCTTTATCAGTTACTGTGCCTGCTCGGTGTGTCTCATCATGTCTACTCCTTGACATGTTACCAAACCTGAAGAAGGTTTACCATGTGTCGTAAGTAGCCACTTCAGCGTGGGCGCGCAGATGACGCATATAGCTATAGCCATCTCCACACCGCCCAAACGCCAACGGGCGGGAGAGCGAAAGATTTTCCGACTGTTATTGCCCGGCCGACCGTGCAGAGTATACATAAAGCGCCGAGAGCGAACATTGTGTATACGCCGTACTTTGCGCGCGTGAGAGCTGAAGGTTGCGAATAAGCGGGAACGGTAACGTGAAGATGAGGATATCGGTCATGAGGTGCAGGGACAGAGTAGCGAAATAAGAACGGTAATCGCTAAAGGAGAAACAGGCTTCTTTGGGATCCAGGACCTGTACATGACAGCCTTATTAGCACTTCGAAATTCTATTCGAGGAATAGCACTTGGGTGGTGACCTACCAGTTCAGACGAATGGGGCGACACATGAACCAGTTCATTCCATTAGTCAAGAGGAAGGAAAATACTGTGAGGCTAATGTGAAATGGAGCGCGATCCTTAGCCACCGGAAGCCAGCTCGAGGAATCAGTTGGTAGTACCTTTGAAATGATCGAGATTAGTATTGATTCTTGTTATGAACTACACACTACACATGTCATTTGTGTTATCCACAATAAAAACTAACATGATTATAAAGGCGAATTTAATGCACCAAAGGGCGATGTAGTAGATGGGAACCAGCAACATAAAACAGCTATCCACGAAATTTTAGTATGCATCTTGACTTCTTATTGAGTACTGTATGGGTTCATAACATATTTACCTGAACGTGATCCGTAAGTGCTTTGCCAGAGGAATGCTTACCGACGGATCCACAAATAATGATGCCCGTGAACCTAAAATAGCAACGTTAGCTTGGAAATAAAGAGGCGGTTTCTAGCAGAAGTAGTGGGTCCAAAATACCTAATGTTAGGATTGTCCCAAGCACCTATGCATCATCGAAGTTAATGTATTGGATGATTGTGATTAACTTTGGTATTATTTCATTTTCTGAGGGATGATACTAAGGCCCAGTTGGTAGTATTGGATATTGTAACGTAATAAATAGAATCCAGGCTACAAAAATTAGCAGGTCCGAGCTCGACAGATGAAAGAGTTTCCACCACCTCACGTACTAGATGACAAATAGACTCTGAGGTATATACTCCAGCGCTACGGAAAGATTGTTTCGATACTTACCATCCTCAGTCCGACAAAAATGGACGATATGAAAACACATATCCATTCTACTCGTTATCCGGCCGCCGCGGAAAGATGACCCATTTGCTCTTTATTAATATTTCTATATCGTACTTGGGTGTTGAAGTACGTTTGCCGGTATTTCCTGAAAATAATAATGTAAGGATCGATAAGAATTTCTGGTTTTTAAAAGTTCTAGCTTCGAGAAGAATGATATTGGAATGAAGGGTGCCCTTGCAATATCTTTACATAAGATTTTATAACTCCGCAATAACCAAAGAACACCAAGGAACCGGAAATCCCTCTATATTTAATATGACCAACGCACCGAGTACGCATGAAGAGGAATCGCCAATCGTTATGTGACAGACATTTCTCCTTGCCGATACGCGGTTGGAACCAGGGGCATTTTTCCGAGGCCATAGATAGGTCTTCTGAACTTCGAAAAGAGAAAGTGCGAGGATACGAGTGGGGGGACCTACAAAGTTTACTGTCCTTACTGCCCTAAGAGGATAATAATAACAGCGGGGAAATGAACCAGAAATTTCTTTACCGTTCATGAAAGATGAAGCGATTCGAGACATGTATGATGTATCCCCCTAGTCAAGGCCGTCGGGGAAGTTGGATATGTTTCTTCACTCCCTCCCAATTTCAATGTTCAAACCCTCATTAGAGTTTCTAGAGCAAGCCCTTGACGTGGTGCTCGAGGTTCCCCAGCGACTCGGCCTTATTACCGCGCCGAATAGGCGAAAATGGCTTGCAGCCACGTAAGATGATGGCTTTGCTCGAGGAGGACTAGGAGTTCAAGGTCACGCACACACGACGGCGATAACTCGATAATGAGATGAGGCTTGTGTACCTATCGTGCATATTGTAGGTTTCTCCCACGAATCTCCAATTTGGTGTCCCAGAAAGCGAATATTAATTTGATAGCAGTTGCGGCGACACAGACTAAATAACATGAATGTACTCCGTGTCCCACACGGTCTGAAGCAATACTTGCTGCTTGAAAATATTAGAGATGAAATATCAAGGGTATCACCGTAAAGTATTAGACATGCATGAGCCAGTTCAAGTGCCTGCTTTTCTGGAAACCATGATATCAGTCGTCTTCTTTCCTCTCATTAGAGCTATCAAGTTATGTAGAAATCATACATATAGATACGCTTATGCTGCAAACTTCATTTACTTATGGGACCGGTTAATGGATCAAATTCAAGACTGACCTCTATCCTCGGTTGCATGTTCCAGAAGAATTATAGTAACCTTTCTCTGTGCGGAAGAGCCTGGTGACCCGCACTTAACCTGAAACCCTCATCGAAGAGGGAAATTAAAAAGCGCAAATAGGCCTGAAGGTCCCAGCGCACGATAAGATCAAGTTAATGTCTAGACCGGCCTAACGGAAAATTATATACTATCTAAAATTTGAAGCAACTCCTGGGAGAATTTCAAGGTAGGCGCCGGTATCCCGAGATAGGATTTCCAGCAGCATTGACGCTTGAGCGAGCGCGGTGGCCAATGGTTTGATGACCGGAAAATCTTAGAGACATCGGTGACGTTTTGGCATTTTAACCGACTAATTGATCAAGATCCCTTCCGGAAGCAAAGCCGTTGAGAGTGGAGACGTGTGGTGTTTATCTGCGAGCATTGTCCTCTTGACTTATCAAGATTCTTAATATAAAACGAACCGGCCTATATAAATCAATTAGGAGTCCGAGAGATAAGAGTGTACTCGGGCTTCAAGTTTAATTAAATGGCAATAACAACTCCATGCTCATGATGAGCACTGGATAAAAGTCTTCCGGGGGCTTCTATCGAGCTTATTATATCGCGTTAGGACTCGGAAAGTCGTTTGTGATGAGCTCGCGGAGTCAAGGTATCGATCGGATTTTTAATATTGGCAAGATCGCTAAGATCTCATCATATGAAATAATAGGAGCCTTTTACGGCCCTTGCTCTTGTTATTGGGTTATAATTTGGCATGAATCACTCACTAACTACCGTCAAAGTTCTAATACATGCATGATACCCAAAGATTCCGGTATCACGTGTGCGGCTGTGAAATTTGCCCGGATGCAAGCCTTCCGTTTTGATCATCGAGCATGACTTGAAATTCATCCCTGGCAACCTGAACGTCGTGGTGCTCACTTGCAACCCTCTAACGTAGCATTGCAAGAATCCAATCGCGATGTCATCTTCCTCATCAGGATCGACACCGACGACGAACGCGACTACTATGATTTTCTCTTCGCGAAAGCGCAGAAGAAAGCCAGCTCCGAAGACTATATAGGGTCTGAAAAGATCCTCCGACAACTGATCAAGAAAGAGAAAGTTAACAGATGCGCCTATCTACAGCCTGGCACGACCGTCACTATACACGACGAGTCTTCTCGTCGAGGTGCTCAGACAGCAAGGGAAGCTCACTGTAGGCCTAGAACTATGCGAGACTTCGATAGCGGAGATTGAGGAGGTTCTTGTGTCGATAATGTACTTGGTTCAATGTTAAAACAGGAGAGGGATGACCTAAACGAGGCAATACGGAGAAGCGGGGAAAACAACACGGGCGTTAGTGCTATCACGGAGGATGATGCCAGGGTAGAGGCTATAACGCAGACCGAAAGTGTCGCTGTTACACAAGTAGAAAACGCCGCGATCGAAAACCTGTCCACGTCTTCAATGCCGTTAAGGTCGCAAGCCACAGAAACAGAAGCTCTGGGTGGATCGCCAAGCGAGCGACCGTATTACGAGACCATGGCGGTAGAAGCTCCGCCGCATTTGAGGGAGACCATGGAGACTATGGCCCCATCGGAACCAAACCAGGCCGTTAATGTGACCGAGACAGTAGCATTAGAAAGAAGTAGTAGTATCAGTGAGACCACTGCCGTAGAACTGAAACCCCAACCCTCAAGGTGGAGACGATGTCGCTGCCTGATACCCCTGTTGCTCCAAAACATACAGTCGAAGACGAAGCTCCAGACGCCAATTTATTGTCGCCAATTGGCCTCGAGAACCCCGTGTCAAGATCTCAGAGCATATTTCGAAAGAAAAATGAAGAGCGTAAACTTGGCCAAAAAGGACCCCTATAATTTGTCAGAATACCAGGGCTTAGTATGGCCGCCTACGATGAACAAAACGCTTTGAGCATCCTACTTGTTGGCGAGAGGGGTTGTGGCAAAACAATGCTGCGACGGTGAGTCGCCCTTTCCCTGTACTTGGCTTGATCAATCACGTCTTTCAGTATTAACGCAATAAATACTATCGGTAGGCGGCTGCTGCGGACTTATAGACCCGATGACGAGGTGACTGGAGATTTCCGAGATAAGAAGAGGCATGCTTGAGCATGTGCTTACATCGCTTTCCATAGTACTCACCAACGCTACCGGAGCACTCCATCCACGCAGGGCGACTTTACGACAACAATGTGTATCCCAGCGTCAAAATCATGGAGGTGTCGGATCTCGGTGAATATCTCAACGACGCTCCAGATTCCAGCAGCGGGACAAGTCCAAAGCGTAGATTGGATTCTGAACAAATGCTCAGGCGGTTGGCGTTAACGCAAACCGATGTTACCTGCATCTGTTTCGACACCAGTGATATGCGAAGCCGCATAATGCCGAGACGAAGGTATGTTACTACTTTTGTAGTTACATTGTTATGGCTACGGAGAAGCGTCCAGATTCTGATTGAAATATGCAGTGGTATCCCAAATCCAACGCTTGCACCAATCGTCCGGCATAAAAGCTCGTCCAAACCATCTGATGGTAGTGGCATGCCGAAGAGATGAAGGAGAAAATCAGAGTGATTATCTTGTATGAGCTATACTTCCGATGAAAAATTACGAATATACCTTTGAATGCCGGGCTGCGAGTCTCCGTGCACTATACTGATTACATCGGCGCTTAGACTAGCATGGGAGCAATGACAGCCAGATACATGAACGCAGAATATTTTGAAGTGCCGACGGCGAATTTGAACGATAACCCCGGTAGTATCGTTGAGCTATCGAAGGCACTGGGTCAGCTAGCCTCACAGCCTCCTGCTGAGGTGAAGCTTCGACAGGCAACCAAGGTTCTCTTTATCGGTGATTGGCGTTGTGGAGTGTCATACTTGGTCAAGTAAGTGCAGACACTCCTCCCAAGTCTCCATCGTCTCAAGTATATCGTCTTCAGTCCTTTCATTAATAAAACTTGATGCTTTTGCAGGTCTCTGAACGGAATCCCGTGGAAGCCACCGGTGGTAGGAAAGCATATTCCTCTGCTAAACTAACGCGACTAACAATCGTTTACAGCGAGACAGCGATCGTGACCCTATATACGAGCAATTTGAGCTCACTCATCGCTCGTCCAACGGTGAATATTTCCGGTTCGACATGTGGGACTTGTTAGGAGACGACAGTTACGACAGGGTGCGCCTAGTGACGTATCCCGGCACTAAAATCATTTGCTTGTGTTTCGACATCGGGAACCCCGATAGCTTGGACAATGTGGAGCATAGGGTACGTATCCTCTTGTCTTCCCTTCGTAGAATATCTAATTATTCTTTTTTCTTCTAATGTACGCGGGATGAGATATTGATGTTTGGGCCCGACGAATAGTGGCTACCTATATTCAAGCATTATCTGCCGGGGACACCGTTCATCATGGTAGGATTGCAAAAGACAGGCGGACGGACGAAAAAACCATAAAAGAGTTATCGAGCTGGAAGGCCCATCCTGTAACACCGGAAGAGGTATTTCAAGCCCTCATATTTCTCTAATTACTCGTAATGTCACTGACTGGGGTTAAACGTAGGGGAAGAAATGGCTCGAAGGATCGGAGCGGCTAAGTATGTCGAGACCTCAATATACCTGGGCGAGGGACTCTTCGAGGTGAAAGAAGCGCTCGTGGATGTAATCAAGTCGTTGCCTCCCCGAAGGAAACACCCGTACGCAAGTCTTTCACAGGCAGTGTTAGAGACATCTTCAAGAGAAGAACTGCGTCAACTGATCTGAGGTCTTAGGCATTTGAGGAGTGCAATAACAAATTGTGTCCATGACAATGTTAGTCCATTTAGGTTCTTGTGGGAGTCGATTATTCTTCACCCTAATTTGTGTGGAATAGTTTCCAAGCCAGCATGTCCTACAGCTAATAATATGATTGAAGATATTGATTGTTCTATTATTAAAGCTTCTTTGGTAAAACTAAATATCTTGGGGGGGGGGGGGGGGGGTTATAATCTAACGTCACAGGGAAAGTAGCGGGAAGGGGAAGGAAAAGGGGAAGGGTAACTAGTAATACATGTATCTAGGGATGAAGACTACTAAAAGTACGAGATAGTGAAGCATAGACCCTGTCGCAAGGTGGGCTTAAATCTCTATACTCCCATCTTTAATGCTTAGCGACACCACCGATGTTGAAGGGTTTAAGGAACTGAGAAATGTTAAAGTTGGGATCGTTGCTAGAGATGGAAGAAGCACAGTTCAATCCCGAAGCATCGCAGCCCCCAGAAACCTGGGTGCCGGGTTCGATGGACCAACGCTGGTGTTCGCAGTGACACCGGAGGAAGCTGCCTGGTTTGCGGTCTGATCGGAGGCTGGGTTGGAGTTCTGGCGAGCGGTTTGTTCGATAGATTGGCTACCGGTATTGGAAGCCTCAGTGTCTGTGGACCCACTTTCTTGCCCGTTTACGCAGCCGTTTTCCGGATGGCATTTGGTAGGAGGGCAACTGGCTGGCCGAAGATATTTAAAGCTGGCTGTTCGCTAGCAGGTTGTTGATCGGCGGTGGCCCTGGCGGGTGTGCTAGCGCTATTGCTAGCAGCTTGCTGAGGCTCCTGAGCCTGAACAGGTTGAGCCTGCTGAGCCTGCTGAGCCTGAACAGGCAGTGCACCAGGGAAATTGCCACCGAGAGCCTGGCTTATTGCTGCCCCAACGTCAAAGTTCGGATCGTTGCTGGAAGTGGCGGAGGCGAAATTTCCCTGGCCGTCGCTTTGTGAGACAGTCTGCGTACCAGTAGTGTCAGGACCGACGTTGGCGGACGCTGCGACATCCCTCTTGAAGTTGAGTGGGATTCCCAAAGCTTGGATTTGATCCCTAATGTCTTGAGGGAGGTCGAAGCGGGGCGCAGGGTGCCGTCTGTGCTGGAGAAAGACGAAGAGCAACTGTTTTCATCGCATTGGGAGTCGCTCTCGTGGCCGGGGGTAGGCCCCGTAGAGCTCGAAAAGGATGAGACATCTCGCTTGAAGCCGGGGACATGTTCGTTATGAAGTTGCTGCCTTACCGAAGTCGGAATATTGGCGGTAGGGATGTTGAAGTTCGGAATATTGATCTTCGGGATGTTGACCGGTGCGCCGCCACCACGCTACTGCTGGAGAAAGATGAAGCGGAATTTCCCTTGCCGTCACGCTGGGAGTTGCTGACGGTTCTGCCGTTGCTGAAGCTTGTGGAGGAGACAGCCCTCTTGTTCAAGTTAACACCCTGAATTTTGGTAATACCCAGCGCTCTGAGCGTATCCTTTACGTTTTCAGGGAGCTCCACGGCGGAATATTGATGTTCGGGATGGTAGGCTGCGGGATATTCGGCCGAGGGTATTCTTCCGAGAGGTATTCTTCTGAGAAGCCTGAGCAGGAGCGCCACCGCCACTGCTGCTAGAGAAAGATGAAGCGAAGTTCCCATTGGCGTCACGCTGCGAGTTGCTTACAGTACCACCGTTGCTAAAGCTAGTGGAAGATACGGCCCTCTTGTTCAAGTTTACACCCTGGATATTGGTGATACCCAGCGCTCTCAGTGTATTCTTGACACTCTGCGGGAGGTCCACTGGAGGAATATTAATGTTCGGGATGCTGGGTCGAGGGTTATTCTTCTGAGAGGCCCTAGCAGGAGCACTACTGCCGCTGCTGCTAGCGAACGAAGAAGCTAAATTCCCATTGCCGTCGCGCTGGCTGTTGCTGACAGTTCCTCCGTTGATAACACTGGAAGATGAAACGTGCCTCTTCTCCAAAGCGTCTTGAGGAACAGGAACAGCAATGGCGACGCCGGCAATGAGTGCGACGGTAGCAACAGTAGAAGCACCCTTCATTTTAATAGATAGTATTTGAATTTGGATAATGGAAAAATAGGGAAATTAGAAAAGAGTGAGAAAGAATGCACGGCTAGCGTATTACTGTAAAAGCTTTCTGTCAAAGAAAAGACTATGAGAAGGCAATATCGTGAGAGATGAATGGTTTTAATCAGCGTATCGTTTAGAGAAGGGAAACTTTCGAAAAGCACAGCTTATTCAAGAAAGTAAGTGGAAAGAATGGAAGATTGGTCGTAAAAGAGGAAGATTGTTGAAATGGTTGTTTGATGATGATGAGATTTCGATTCCAGAGGAGCGACGATGAGGTGTATTTATAACCAAGCGGGCAACGCTTTCTGCGATCATGAAGTCTTTCAATGTCAGTATAGGAAGACTGTTTGCTGCATGAGATAACCCGTCCTTCATACATGATGTACGACGCGATTGAATGTCGGCAGTCGGCGCCCGAATATTCTAAACGTCGGCTCGTGTGCTGCTTGCATGAGCATACGCACGCGAATAAAAGTGTTCTCGTAGGTCTGCATGGACGTGGCTACGAGAAGTAGAATGTTTCTGGAAGAATGGGAAACAAACATTAATTTCGCGGTCCAAGGCAAGAGAGACATGGCCCCACTTACCCTGTATCTAATTGTCTCTTCAAACGCGAAGCATCGACGGGCGCAAACACACATCCATAGCCATATAGGGTCATGAAACGGAAAGAAAAGGCGATTAGGCGAGTTCCCAAGTGAGACAGAACGGTTGCATAAAGGTGTCATATCAATCCGTAACGAGAGACCCGCTTTGCAGGGGAAAAAGGCGAGGACAGCGGTCATGGAACCATGGCTTGACTGAGACACCCTGGCGATCGCTTCGTCCCAAGCGAGAGGTTGATTGAATTCCTAACATACTTCGTTTCTTGATAGTCTGTCCTGCCTGACTATGATTTCCTCATGCTCAAGGGGAGAATTTTCCCCAATGTTGTCTCCGTAATTTCCCCGTATGGGAGTCGTTTGGAGGAAAAATATTAATGTGCAAACTTTGAACTGTCTCAGCCTTATCAATCAACGACGGTTGAAAATCACCTTGGCGAGACAGGTCAATCTTGGACCAAATAGTGAAATGGCATGAGATCGCGAAAGAGGGGTCATATTTATGACTGAAGCTGGCCTTGCTTAGAGAATAGATGTCAACCCGAAGGCTAGCAATCAAGTGAAGGATCGAGACATCGCGACTATAGGCCTTGCAATTTGAGCAATGAAGGGTGCTCATCTGATATTAAACGATGCTCACAAACTCCGGCAACCTCGAAACATCGAGAGAATCAAAAAAGGGTTTAAAAAAATCACTGGATATTGGGCATGACCAGCTCGGTCGCATAACTTGAAGGCAATTGGCTGGGATACAAAAGTCCGTCGTTGAACATAGGCGTTTTTGTGTTAAATGCCACCTCCAATTACCAACCTAGGATAGGAAGCAATCTCGATGATCGAGACATCATCATGAAAAAAATTCGAAACCTCTCGGGCATGAGACACGAAGCTTTTAGAAACAAATTTTGAATATCTCCCATAAGGACCCCAAGTCCTGAACTTTCCCGAGAAGAATGAAAAGAATTTCCTGAGGGCATCTGGGAAAGACAAATATTAGCGTAAAGTTCTCAGCCTATGCTTTCAGATTGGGTATTTATGCAGTATATATCTTGTTCGTGCACTAATTCAGTGTAAGTTTGAGTAAGCATTCTCAGTGGTGCTTCAGTAACAAAGCCTGCGTCTGCTCCGCATTCGCCTTGAGCGCGATGTCATACGCGGATTCTCCATTCACAGTAAGGGCATTGGGGTCAGCGCCCCACCTCAAAAGGATCATGCATGTCGTGACGTGATCTTCCCAGTAGCACCCATCGTGAAGCGGCGTATGCCCGTGTTTGCGGTCGCATTAACATCCGCCCCATACTCCAGGAGGAGTCGGATGGTCATGCACGCCCCCAGCACTTTCCGTATCTGCGAAGGGCCGATGATTATACGAAGGGCTGTTCTACTGGTCCTCATCCTGTCTGACCGTCGGGTCGTGCTAAGCATAAGGAGGACGTGAACGATGTGGCCGTTGAATCTTCGACAAGCGTGTATCAGAGGTGTTCTTCCTTTGTATTTGTCGCTCAGTTTTGCTTTGTCGCCTAAAGCTCAGGCCATGTTCTTTTTATTAGCACTGTTACGGAAAGCTACAATTGAGCATCGTCAGGATTTCTTTAAGTACTCACGTCCATAGACAAAAAATATCAGCTTGTCAAGCAAGCCAATTTGCCCCGGGGTTGAGCCAGACGGCCAATACGGGACGTTAGCCTCCGTTACCCGCATACTCTTCAGTGATGCGGCTAATGTGAATACCACACTTCTCAAGCAAGGAAATTTACTTTCGTTCTGGAGAACTGGGTGATGTCGACTGGTGTTTTGAGAAGGGCTTCCACATCGGACGCAGTGAGATCTTTGGATAATGCCAATGGGGGGTGCTCATTGTCTCCTGGATACGGAACCTTGAACATATTAGTATCTGACGGGTCGTACTCGTCGGAAAATCATCCACGGACAATCATCGTTTTAATAAAAGGCCTGTCGGCCAAATTCGGCCCTTTCACTTTCCAACGGCATCGGAAATAGTAGATTTAGCCACGTCCTTTGCACCTTGTCAAGATTGTACCACGAGGGTGGTTTGTAAGTTTCGGGCAATACGGATCTGTAAAACTTTGCCGAGGTCGATTCGCCTGGTTCGTGGTCCATGATGAAAGCCATCAGATAGGCAAGGTCGTTTGCAAATTGTCCCGGTTCTTTCAGCTTTCGTCTCCTCTTCAATACCTTCGCACAACTAGATTTGGCACTGTCCAGGTTACCCAAGTGGTACTAGATGATGGATTCCAATTACAGAATGAAGTGTTGCATTTCGACGGGGCAAGTATTGATATTCTCGGAGAGCAGAGCAAGAGATTCCATCACCTCTCGGAATTTGCCCTGTGCTGCTTGGCTCTGAGAAACCGCAACAGCCCAGTATACTGGACCCTGCGTATCTCTCAGAGCAGAGGCTTTGGGATCCAGAGGGAAATTGAGTGCCGGCAATTTCGGCAGCAATTCGCGAGCCCGTCGCTCTGTCTCCTGCCAATTCTTCGCTAGGTATGCATTATATGCTTTGTCGATATGGAAGTCCAGTAGCCGTTGTTCTAGATCGGCGTCGACGGATTCGTCATCGCTATCATCGTCTATACCTGGCAGTTTGCTCTTCAGCCTTAACGTCTCCGTTGAAAACCCTTGTTTTGTACCTGTGTCCTTTGCCGCCATTTCAAATCGCTGAGACCCGGGTGTTACCGTCGATTTGGTGGCCGGCGTCTCCTGATCGCGCCGCGAAAGAGGCTTCTTGGAATTCGCTTCGGTCGTTTCCAGCATGCCTTCAGACCGCGCCGCCGGCTCCGTCGATTCTGTGAAAGCTGCTTTTGGCATTGATTCGTGGCACCTGACATCACGGGCATCGACCGTTTCGTGGCCACCCTCCATTATGGCAGGCATACGCGGGTTCCAGCACCGCTTCCGTACCCGCGCTGGCCTCGCGGCTGCCAAGTTGTTTGTCCGGCGATATACGCCTCAGGCTGAGGCTAATGCTTTAAACGCAGCAGAAAGAGGCCGGTACCTGGTTCGTCAGATCGATATGATCGAGCTGTGCCTGGTAAATAGATATTAAGGACGGAGTGAAGCATATCGGAGAAGTTTGAATTGCAGGAGGTCCAGCCTTGATTCGTCTCTTCCTCTCTTCTCGGCGGCTAGATGTACAGACGGATTACATAAGCACATACTTTTTTTTTGTTTTTTTTTTTGGTGGTAATGGAGCGGAGCTCATTAATTTACGACGGTTCACACTCGTTTCAAGCACTCCTTCAAACACCAAAACACCAAAAACATCAAAGAACCTAACATCACGACATTTCGGCACTTCGGAACTATCGTTTCAATTCGAGTCAAGCATGGAGAAACAATTTTACTACATCAAAAGGTTAAAGGATCGAGAGTTAAGGTTTCAATATATACGAGACGACGCCGCTTTTTCACCCTCTCGATTGGGACACTCTTACGAAGCTTCAAGTCTCTCTCAAACCATCCACTCATCTCCCTACGGTGATCAAGGTTAAAGGCTCTCACGGGTCTCTCGCCGAACATGCCGCCGGCATTGAAGCTCGATACCTTCCTTGGAGCTCTCCCTTCATGGCGAAAGCGACTGGGACCCGACTGGACATCCGGTTCGACCACGTCGGCTGGCCGTGCATCTCACGATGGAGCCATCTTTTCCGGTCTTCTGAAGGGCTCGCGGTCGACATTATCGTCTCCAGTACCCATATCATCCCGGAGAATCTTTACCTGCCTCTTCATCTCCTCCACAACTCATACTTATCTAGGTCGTTATCATCGCCAAAGGGTACACCGCTTCTATGTTTCCTTGCTTATTGTCATCCTGCTTATTGCCGGCAATGACGAGGAGAGTTGCGACGAAGGCCTCCTTGAGGTACGCGAAGCTGAAACCATCGGTGATGCCGGCAATAGCGGAGCATAGTTTGAAGGGAAGGTAATCGGCTTGTCATGCAGCTTCTTTCGCCAGTACTCGCAAGTACAAAGCTCGCTCATGCTCGCTGGCAGTGGAAGAAGTACTTTCGATCGAAGCGGCTGGGCCGTTTTGATAGTCCGGGATCGAGTTTGTCTAGGTAATTGGTGGAGGCGACGATCATGATTCCTTTTTTTTCGTTTGATGGATATCTTTCTCAACATTGACATCTTCTATTTCAAATTTCAGGTTATCCAGGCTTTGCTCACCGTCGTTATTCTCCAACCCGTCTACTTCATTGAAGAAGTAAGACCTATTCGGCGGGTGACGATCGTTTCGATATCCTCGAGAACCAGAAGACATGGAGAAAGTTGTCTAGCAAGGGAAAAGACGTTCGTGATGTCCCAGGTCTGGCTTGCTTCCCGGACGTAAAGGATATTCACGTTTTGTTTGCCTTTGTATTTCGTTGATATCTGGTTCATGAGGGCTTTTATGGATATGGTTTTGCCGTTACCGGGAGGACCATGGAATATGATGCCGCGCCTCCAGGGAACGCCGAGGTCCTTGTACACATCTCTGCCTTTAAAAATGGTCCAACGCGCGGAAAGGTAAGCCATACGTCCGTGCTATTATACCCTTTGGCGCAATATGAAAAAAAAAATCCAATGACTGACGATAGGGTCTTTCTTCACCTTGTTCTAAAAAAAAAAAAAAAAAAAAAAAAAAAAAAAAAATTTAAATACAAAAGAGGGATAGATGGATACTCAACTGTCAAGAATTTCTCGGTGATATCCGTCAAGCCGACTTTCATGTCCTCATCAAGATAACATCCTTCCAGCTCGCCTTCTGAACCTCCTCCCAGAGCTTCTTACTCCTCGTCCAGCTATGCCAATCATAAACGTACAGGTACTCGTCGTTAGGCTTGCCCCATTTGGCGCCGCCTCGATGAGCATTTCCGACTTTTTATTCTGGCTCAGCGTCGTCTCGCCGCGTTCGACATCGGGTTCCTTCAGGATCCACAACCAGGAAGTGTAGCCCATGGAGATCTTGTAGACGATGAACTCCTCGCTCAACCAGGAAACAAGATATTTCCCCATTTCGATCTCCTCGCGGAGCTGGACGGGGTCGTCCTGCTTCAGACCCTGGGAGACGAAATAAAGGCGGTGGACGCCCTCGTTTCGCTGTCGAGGGTGATCTTCGCGTTACCGCCGTTCGCGAACGCGATGATATCCGCCTGCGGTTCTGGGACTAAAGTGACGGAATATCGGGGATACCTGTGGCGCAAAGCGGCAGTGTAAGAAACCGCAGAGTTGACCGTGCGGGCGGAGTTGAGCCGCTCGTAGTCCGGGCCGAACTCGTGGCGGGATCCGGCACCGCGGAAGCGAGGCAAGGGGTTCCGAATTCCTCGAAACGTCGAAGGTGTCGGTGGTAGGGCTGGTGCCGAAGCTGCTGTTGCTGGTGAAGCTGCTGTCCCTGCTGTAGTAGCATGGGGCCGCGGTGATGCCGCTGCTGCTGCGGTTGTTGTTGCCACCTACCGACGTGTGAAGCCGATGGCGTTAGCGGCGTTTTCGTTCGCGATAGGTTCGAACCGGAGATGGTTCGCTGTTGCCCTTCGCGACCGGTATCTTGTTTGGCCTTCATGGTGTTTTTTGTTGTTTATTTATTTAAAAATTCGAACGGTTCGGGAATCAGTAACGCTTCGAGGGAAGTGCTTTTTGGAAGGACGGAGACGAGTGTTTTTGCTGAAGACGTCCTGGAGGGGCTCTCTGAGGACTTTTCTTTGGTTCGCGGCGTTTCCGCTGTGTCCTCCTCCTCCCTTAAAGAAGGGTGGGGAATCCCCAGCTTTTTGAAACTTCCAAAAATTGTTGATCTGGGAGTGACAGATACGAAAAAAGGAGTAAGTAGTGTGGGAAGAAGAACAGTCAGTTCAATTCGTTCAAGGGCTGAACGATACAAAGGGGAACATTGGAAGGCTGGGGAGAAAAAGGTGACAGTGGATGGATGTATAGGGAATCGATTGGGGGGATCGTTAAGGTATTACTACGCTATTGTCACGGTGGGATCGGTTGGCGCTGTTTCGCAATGACTCAACGATTTCTTTCCTTTTGTGATTGCACTCACACCACGCATACGGTAACCACACCTTCGGGTCTCGGACCATCTCCGTCATCGACCCATTTGTGCACTGTACAAAAAGTGCAAGGCTTGGTAGGTCACCCAGTATCACCATTGGATCGAGAGTGCACAAACTCCGACTAATCTTTTGCATTTGGAGGTTTCTTCTCGAAGTTATGATTCCTTCCGCTTGGGCCGAAGATTAGCCTGGTATAAAAAGTCTGGGCAGGTTTGAGGCGGTGAAGAGGGAGATCAAGAAAAAAAGGACCCTGCTTGATAAGGCAATTCATTGCGACGAAGTCGACTCCTCCCCTGTTCACATCGCGTGATAGGACTCATGGGAGGTAACGCGAAACGAGGCGGCGCTAATTATATTATTAAGCGTTAATAATATACATCAGCTAACAATAGCAACGGCCAACAATAACGGCCCAAAACGCGAATCCCATTGTAGCCCTTCTCCTAGCCTGTACGAGGGTATGAATCGTGGTTTCATTGAACACCCCGTAGACATTTAAGCCCACCGCAGTATGTCGATAACTTTCTAGGAAATAACCCAAATTCATCCATGTCGCTGGCCGATAAGAGTATTTTCCTGGCCGCGCAAACCCCCCCACTCGCGTTATTACATACATCATCTCGATGATCGAGCCGTATAGACTCCAAAGAATGCACAAGTTCGACAATGCTTCCCTTGAACAGCTCTGGGTTCTAGGCCGTGGATGTTCGCTTCGAATAATTTTTATTCTGCAAGCATTATCTTCGCAAGGAATACATTGTTCGGTGTGGTAACTACCATGAGGCAAGTTGATTTGCGAGCGCCTGGGGTCAGTAGGATATCCACAACTGAATACTGCCTTGCCACCAGGAACGCGTCTTCAACAAGCAGTCTATGACGCCGGTTAAGAGGCATCCTCAAAAACGAATTTGGCTACTTTGCGCATTCGGTCAAGATAAATGCAAGTTGGGCGAATCGAGCGATTGCTGACATTCTGATGTAGATACCGAATAAAGCGTCAGACATATAATCCGTATTGACCGGAGTACGTGAAGAGTCAGCACTTCAACTCGTCGCCGCCCTTTTCTAAACCAATATTTTGCGAAAGATACCACGCGGCCTCCTCGAACTGCTTCTCAGCGCCAAAAAATGTCACAGACGAACAGCCTAGATGGAGATGATGAGGAAAGCAAAGAAGCAAAATGCCAAGACGATCGCGATCTGTCGTGCGTCATTTTCAAAGCACAGAGGCGGCGGCTCCGGATATATTTAATCACTGGCCCTGACGCACATTGCTGCGTACCCGATTCCCGTTATACAGATTTACAGCGCGCTCGCCGACGACCTAACGAATTTCCAGAGTTACACCGCTTGTTACCTAAGTAGGAGGACCAGTTGGAAAATTATAGCACTACATCCTCATTCAAACTCCTATCGTCGCCTAGACAATGGATTTTGAGCATCGTAAAGCGATTTCTTTTCCCCTAGGCCACTAGCTGGCATTTGATTCTATAAACGCGAGTTCTTTAAGCGTTCCCGCTTCGACGCGATACTATGCTATGGTATGGCGCGATATTGTCCTTTTGAAAATAGGCCCTAATTTCGTTTGTGGTGAGTGCTTCCCTCGAGTTCACTACGAGGAGAGCACTAGCCTGAGTCCTTGGAACAGAAAATTGGTAAGACTTCGAGGTGTCGGAGAACAACGAAATAAAGAATGTCAAAAGCTTAGATCAAAGGAGTGAGCTTGGTAGCCCACTATCCATCTAACAGTGCTCTATCCTCTAAAAGTTGGAAATTTGGAAATCAAGTTCCTGTTAATCTCCCGTGCTCACTCCAAATACAATCCATTCCGATAATTAGAAATTTGTTTCTTGGGGGATCTATGTTGTTTTTCTGATTTATGGATATGTACATCCTACAGGCTAAGAGCAGGTGTCGTAGACCCTCGATCTGATTCTTAATGTGTAGAGAGGCTGTAGACATCAATGTACAACTTAACTTGGACGACTTTCCTCATTGAAATCATTTTGTTGCAATGCCATATTTTGAAGAGAATAGCTCCCACCGAATGAATTCTGCATCACGGTAAAGGCGATCAGATGCTAGTCTACATTAATGTCAGGTCTAATTTTTCCATTTCCTCCGCTATTGAGGAGTTTTGATATAAACTTTCCCCGGACTTTTGCGGCCTTACTCGGGTTCTGTGCCACCAACCGAAAGAAAGATTCGAATTAGCTGCACATTAGCCGCGAGCTACTATTCCCCATAAAATAGATAAGATTGAAGCGAACATTCCATATTTCGCAAAACCGTGATAAATATAACTTGCTCTGGGTATATATTGTACCAAAAATATGGCAATAAAACAAAAACCGCCCGTTATTAGGCGCCAAACCCATCCCAAGAAAAAGTACATCGTCTGTCACTCCTTCCAAGATCCACACAATGAGGCGAAGCCTCAAACTCAATGGATCCTATCGTATTTCACTACTTCCTTATGTAGAGGGGTGAAATCTCGCTATTTAATCTTCGTCGGCATCGGCGTCGCTTGGCTTTTGGTGCATTCTACCGCCCACCGTCACCTTGGTCGACCTCTTCCGGATGATATCGCTGCTCACAGTCGTTCCGGAACCGCTTGAACTGGAACTGCTCGAAGTGGAACCGCCCCCTCTGTGCTTTCTCGGTCCCTGCGGATGATATCGATGCGGAAGTTTCCTCCGGAACTGCTGCTGGTGCCGCCACTGGTTGAAGTCGAACTGGTCGAAGTCGAGCTGCTAGTCCTGTATTTTCTGGGGTCTCTGCGGATTATGTCGATACGAAAATCTCCGCCGGAGCTGCTGCTGCTGGAACTAGTTGAACCGGTGGAAGTCGAACTTTTCGAAGTGGAGCCGCTTGTATTGTGCCTTCTAGGTTCCGGCGGATGATATCTTCTTAGGATCCCGGCGGATGATATCAGCGAGATCCTCGCCGCGCGGGTTAAGAGCGGGAGCAGCGGCCGCGAGGCTATCGAGAGAAATATTATGAGCATCCATATGGCACTATCTAGCAACGGCTATAGTATACGGAAGACTACTTACGTGAGGAGGGAAGAAATGATGACAAGTGACAGCTTCATATTTGGAGGTGTTTGGTAGACGATGTGAGTACCGGACTCTGGCGTCTTAAGCTCTAAACGACGGAACGGGATGGATAAAATGGTTCGAAAGAAGACAGGACAATTGAGGACTCTGCTCAACCGCTTGCGGTAAACGAACGTGGAGAATGGAAGTGACTCTGAGGCTTTTGATCCCGAATGAGCACGAACAACGATAACCATGGACAACGTTCAAGGGTCCTTTTTATATACCCTTCTGATCTTTATTCTTTTGTCCAACATTGGACGATCCGAATGGGGTAACTTTCCTGCGATATTTCTTGTTAAATTGCAACCGCGTTTGAGCAGCAAGCCACACGGCGGAGAGTCTATCAGTATACAGGAACATATTAAATTCGCTCTCCAGAATCTCCAGGAAACGCCAAAGGGACCCCACCACACGAAATTCCTGCGAAAATATACGGCATGTTATTTAGCCTCATATAAAAAAAAGATCTCGGGTGGGAAGCGTTTCGCTTCAAGTTAACTGCTTCGCATAGGCAATATCCCGAGAGAGCTGGTTTTGGAATTGCGGGGCGGGCGTTTGCGTTTATTATTATTACCAAGACCTACATGCAGATATTTGGATTCATTTACTGTATCGTCGGTTTGCCGGGAAATTCGTTACGTTTTTTTTTTTTTTTTTCTTACGTAAAACGTGCGCATTCGTTTCGTTCAGATTGGGGATCTCGAGGCTTCTAAACAAGGAGACCCGATCATTTTCCCTTGGTTCGTACGCTAGAAGTTCAGAGGTAACCTTGGGCTCGGAGCATCAGTTAATATAAATTAATATAAGTTGATATCAATTATACCGTCTTGAGGGTCGCGATCGGCCTCTGTAGACGGAAGCCAGAACGATGAGAACTCGGGAAAAATTCGTCGTTTGGATTTTCTCCTCTCAACCCCCCGAAGGAGTGTAGCGGATAATCATAGCGGATAATTATGAACACCAACAAAAAGGGGTCCTCCTTTTTGTACTGTATTTCGTAACGCCTCCAACGTCAAGGGCTTCAGGAAGCGAACCACTCGCCAACATTCCATGAAAAGGAGACCTGCAGGGACGGACATTACGGTGGAGTAAAGGGGCTTTCTTGGCCGTGTTTCTATTCAAAATTTTTTTTCGAGATCTTCAAATTTTGTTCTACACCCGTGTACTTAAATGGGAAGGCAATCCGGTCTTTATTGCAATGCTGAGCATCGTTGCTCGCAAGGTTCGTCTATGTTTCTCTCTGTGTAATTTTTCCTACGAAATACCCGACGCTGATCAGGATCTTCAGGGCTTTTCTCAAGCGATTCGCGTTGATTAAGAGACCCACTTTCAGTGTATCGAGATTTGCAAGACGAGACTGGGGAGACCCCACTCGTTGACTGAATATCGCAGGTCAGTGTCGATGATGGCTAAATTGTCTCATCATATAACTGCTGGTAAATTCGCGAAACCTGGAGAACGATATAAATAGATTGATTGAAATGAAAATTTAATTTTGACTGCTAATCAGCTTTTAGAAAGCCGAAGACATCAATATAGTTAATTAGAAGTCTAATCTAAGGATTTGGTTAAGGTCATAAAGCGTTAACTGAAGAGTGTGAAGTTTTCTCGTCATGATGATAATCGCAAACATGCTAAAATGAGTGTCTAGTAGATATCCTTTTGTTCCACCACAGCCAGAAATGCAAATGGGAGCTATTGTGCCAATACAGAACATGAATGGAGAAGATGAATTAAGATAGTTTCGCCGTAACTTCTGACCTTACTGCGAGTGCTCGGAGGTAGTATGTATATTAAAAATTACTTAGTTGTCAAGTGCCGACAACTCGAAATCAGAACGGAGACCCCAGAGATGTTTTAGTAGCTAACGTAACATTGTTCTGGTAAGGCGGCGGGCTAGTCTTGTAAGGACCGGCACCACCGTGGTACTGGCCAAAGTTTGTGCTCGTGCCACCGTGTTGGGACTTCTCGTGCTGCTTGTTCCTGTAATGGCCGGACTGGCCGTTGTGTCCATACTTCTTGTCATCATCGCAGTCCTCTTCCTGGTTGTGCTTGTAGTTATGCGGAGCGGGCTGGTGCTTAGGCTTCTGGTACTTCGATTGCTCCGGGTGTCTGTAGCCGGCGTACCGTACGATTCACTGCGGCGGTGGTTATTTCCGTAGTGGACTTCCGTAGGCTTCTGCTGGGGCTTCTGGTGCTCGTACTGCTTATGCTCTTCGTGGTAGTGGTTCACCGGCTTCTTGTGCTTCTCTTCGTGGTACTCAGGGCCACCATGTCTATACTTGCTGTCATCGTCGCAGTCCTCATCCCCTTGTTGTGATAGTTATGCGGAGGGGCGGGCCTGTGGTTCGGCTTCTGATCCTGGTAATGCTGGTTGTTGTTGTTCTCGTAAGTGTAGCTGCGGCGGTAATACATCGTCGGGCCGTTGCTGTGGCTGCTAGACTGGCCCTGGTGGGGGTTTCCTCCGTGGTAAGGACCGAAGTTGTGAGGCTGCTGGCCGTGGTTGTACTGGTTACCATAATTACCGTGAGGACGCCTGTTCTTGTCTTTCTCGTCGTCGCAGTCTTCGTCCTTGCCGTGGCCGTTAGGGCCCCTGTGAGGTGGCTGTGGGTGATGTACAGGGCTCCCGCCATGGTAGTTACTGCCGTGCGGCGGCTGCGGATGGACAATGACGCCACCGTTAGCGCCGTTTTGGCCGTAGCCGGGAGCTTGGCCGTAGGTCGGGGCCGCGGAAGCGGCGGCGATGAGAGCGGAGAGAGCGATGATCGAGGCCTTCATTTTGAAAATTATTGAAGTCTTGGAAGTGAACGTAAATTTTGAAGTGCCGCTGTTAAGAGTGTCTTCGAGACTTTTCAAAGAAAGGAATGCGTTAAGGAAAAGAACGTAAAGAGCCGTGAAGGAGCTGGATATCTATCTAGAACGAATGTAGATGTTCGTGATGATGATGATGATGGAGAAGAGAAGCTCTGGGAGGTGGACTCACGGTCTCTTTATAACAATTTTACGCCAGGCTTCAAGAAGATGACACCCTTGAGACGTTCCTTCATCATCACTCTAGCTTTAGCTTATCCGAGTTCCCGTTGTTCTATGACGACCGCATGAGTCTGGGCGGTTTTCCGAGAACCGGATTGGCATGCCATAGGCTTACGCTTGTAACATCCGGATCGACAACGCTCGGTGGTTCCTATCACGCTCTTGTTCCCGTTTCCGTATTAGTTTCTGTCGATACAAATCTTTCTTAAGTCAGAAAGATCAAGGTTCAGCCCTACGATAGATAGCTTGTTCTCTCAAATGTCCTTTGCATAGTTTCTGTTTTCTGCACGAGTGTCTAATTGCAGAGTGCTGAAACATGCATGAAATGCCGTTGTCCCGAATCACCGCCGGTAAACGATAAGCCCCTCAACAGCATGGTGTACGCGTCAGCTGTCAGCAGAGATCATGTAGGGGAATTCGGTTAACCGTGTCATGAAACAGCATCCAGCGTTTTTTTTTTTTTTTTTCCTCCATGAACCGAAACGAGCTGCCACGAGCCGAAATCCGACCAAGTTGAGAGCAGGAATGACACGAGAGTCGTGATATCACAAAAATTAGACCATACCCATACATAAACCGACAGCTAGAGCACAAGCAATAATTTTGAAGATTCAGCTGTGATTGGGGAGGATGCCAATACGCGATAGCTACCCTTGCAAAAGTGTTGGCGGATGTTTCGTAAAACACGTGCAGAATTAAGTTATGCTAAAGAAACTGATACGAGAACCCCATGTCCTCTTTTGCGTCAGCGGCGAACGTTTGCTGCGGCACTTGGATGGGTTGCCCGCGCGATACTTACACCATCCAATAGTTTCTTTCGTGACCCTACAAAGACTCACGATCCTCCGGTTCGGCTGATATCCTGAGTCATCGTTACGGACCTGAATAAATCAGTAGTTTGCATAGCTTGGTATAAAACAGACAGCGAGATACCATTAGATACTAATTTCTTTCATTAGGCCTCAGAAGGGCAAGGTCAATCTTGTATTTTATTGAATACCATCACCGCCACAGACCGATGTGACTCGTCTATATATGCGTGTCAAAGGCCACAGGCTTCCTACTAACACTACGCGCCTTTACAGTTATCGATAGACATCAAGCTACAGGCGAGTACTTTAAAGCATATAGCTACATGTATCGCGCCGCTATCAACGCCTGAGGAGGAGGCTCAAAAATCTCCATACATTTTCCATTGGGTTTGCTTCGCGGAGAATTCGCTGAATTTTAACCCGCAAGGTTGAGTCAGCCTCTGACGAGCAACCTTACAAAAAGTCTTATCAGTTTCCCACCGTCCCACGGATGCCATCGTCATCATACAACCAACATCTCAGAGAACTTATAATCCAGTTTCAACTATTTTTGGGCTCCTCGAGAGCCGGTAATCATCACAAACTTTCGGAAGGTAAATTATAAAGCAGCTCGGGAGTCTGTATCGTACTTACGGAAAGAGATAGCTTGCTGACCGTTGACAGTAACAGTTAACAGCCAAGAGATCCGAAACAATTCGCGCCATGGCCTTCTTCTCGATGTTATTCCACGAGGCCCCGACGGAGGACCCGCTGCCATGGGACCAACCTCCTGATAATTCCGTGAGTTCTCATCTAGATCCTAGACTTCCTCAAGTGATGCAATTTCACGGAACAATTATGCATTATGCCTTGTCTTCTGTCATTGTTCCATTGTTTCGGTCAGCAGTCAAATCCGAGCTCCCTGACACCTATCTCTAAATCTATTTTAAACATTCTCACGATTGCTTGGAATCTAATGTGAACGAGACTAGCTGCTAACACATTGTCTTATACTGTACGTCAGTCCCGTATTATTCCAGTTCCGCCGTGGGCAGACGATGACGATGATCAGGATTCCGACCACGAAGAATACGACGGTCGCTCCTACTATCACTATCTGGGAAACAATGTCAATGCTGATGAGCAACGGCAGACTTCGGGTGAGTCCTTTCCGAGATTTTTTATGCGTTAGTTCTTACGTTTCGCAAATTGACCTTGGGTATATCAGGCGAACCCGTTCCGAACGACGCAGACTTAACTCCACGTTCGACTGAGACTGCTTCCGAATCCAATCAGCCCGCGCAAAATACAGACGGAACGGACGCTATAGCTGCTCGACCGCCGGAGGAACAGGAGTCGAAAGGCGAAGGCAATCAACCCTCCGTAGAAGTAACCAACCCTGAAATTTCTACGGCTTGAGCATTTTTTCTTTTTATTTCCATCCCGCTCAATAGGCTTTTTTCTTTCTCTTTTGTTAGGGTTAACATACGGAGTTCTTGATTATTGCTGTTCCTATCCTCGCATTACTGCCACCGTTGCATGCTGCTTTGTTGACTTCTTTTACTGCTTTCCAACGCTTTTTGCCATGCTTTATTCATCCTTAGAGATTTGCTAGATCATTCGGATTCATTCGATTTAATTATAAATATATCGGAGAGTATTTGGGATTTCTTAAATACTTTTTTCATTCTTATATCGGGCCCGCAAAGCTTCTCAAACATTGCGATCGCCTTTGCACGGCTCTACATATCTCAAGGTTTTGTTATTCTACACTGCTGCCAACAGCTTTAACATATCGATTATTTCAACATCCAATTCACTAGTACATATGACGCTTTCATTGTTTTAGTAGGATTTATCGCTTGCCTCCCTGGCCTAGGAGAGCCCAGTCGTCAAACGGGCGTAACTTCGTTTCTACATCTGTGGACATTTTCTTTGCTACGAAACTTATTCCGGATGGGACAATATTATTATAATGATAGCTGTTCAGTTTATACGCACTGCATGTGCCATAACTTAACAACGCAATGTAAGGAAGATCCAAAACCTCAGAATACTACAGCCATGCGGTCACAGTCGTGGGCATGGCCGTACTTGACTTATAGTCTATTACATTGGCACAAATATTTAGCTAAATATGTATATATGGTCATAGCTTGCCAAAGTAGCCTTGGAAGGAAAAGGAATTTTTTTTTAAAAAAAAAACCAGGTGGTTTACATAACTCTTTCAAACCTGAAGCAATGAATGGGGGTCTTTAGTGTTGTTTCAAGACTTGGTCTTGTCTGGCCTTTCAAGCGGGAACAACAAAGAATCAAATATTGAAAACTTAAACTGGTTTATAGAGAAGTAAGATAGTACTTAAATTAGACCTCATCACCCTCTATAATCCGTGAGTACTGTATATCTCATCACTCCTTGGTCGAGTCCAATTACAAAAATATCATAATATAAAAATTGCTCAAATGATGATGATATTGTCTTTATACATTTGGATCTTGACTATATCAATCATCGCACTTCAACTTCGCACACGTTGTGCCGCTACTGGAAAGGGTAGACGGGCCGGCGCAATGTATCACAAGATGGGGTAAGTTTCTCTAATATAAACGATATTTACGAACGAGCCCGATTCCATTTTATATTTCTATAGTTACGAACTTGAAGTTGTCCACAATTCCTATTATGCGCGTCATGGATGCATGAACGCTAATCGAATTTAACAAGATAGTGCACCGCGCAAAATGATTGCTGCCAGGTTCCCAGCGAGTTTCTGAGTTGCGTCTTGCCCGGCGCGGGTGGTGGGAACAGGGGCTTTTGCAAACCTACCTCTTCTCCCTCGAGCACTTACAGTACCACTCCGATACGGGCTACCACCACGCATACCCCAGTGAACTCGACCCCAATAGTCGCTCCGTCGCCACTCCAGACTCGGACCCAGTTGTCAGCTCGCATGCGGCGTCAACCCACACTTAGTCTCATAAAACTTCAAAACCTCACTCGTCAACCAAAACCTCGAAATCTCACTCGTCCGCCACAACCTCAAAATCTCGCTCGTCGACTCGGACCTCAAGCACGTGCACGGAGTCTTCTTCGACTACGATGAAAACGACTCCGAAACCAATAATCACTCCGAAGCCGACACCTAACTGGCCAGCAGTGCCGAAGGAGTCATCGTGCACGAGCGCTGACTCAGGTATGCTTTATCTTTATCTTCTGATACTACTCCCTTACTTGATATTCTCGCTAACAATTCTTCTTCAGTAATCTCGAACGGCTGCTGTACAAATACCGAAGCTTGCTGGGGAAATGAGCAATCTACTTAGATTTGCTGGAACGTCTCGGTCGGAACGCAGCCCGTACCCTTCAGTTAGTCGCCAGGAAAATATGGGCCGCCGTTTATCGGTGGTTTTTAACGTCTGGCTATGAATAAAAGTAGTGATGTGAAGTATCAAAATGTCATGCCGCCGGATTGATTCAACTATACTCTAGAAAGATCCTCAAAAATATGAAATATATAGACACGACGGAAAAATCCTATAACTTTATCTCTGCAACGTGTATGTGCCATGTCGCGTCGATATCCAGTCGGAAGTCGGGCACTATGACTCCGACTTGTGTAGCCTGGTAATTCAAATACTGTCATATTCGGCCGAGTCTCAGTTCGATCGTTACCACCTGGTAGGCTTTAGGGTATCGGCATTCTTTATCCATTTCATTTCCCGTTATTCATGTACGCGTGTATGATCCGTGGATAGTAGCATCAGCTCAGATGCGAGACTTTCGCGGGGTAGATATATAAGAGGTCTCGTAAAGTATCGGTGTAAGCAGATATAATTGCATATATTCGTCCTAAGCTATCATTACGATTGACAACTTAAATCGAATCCAAGACGTCCACATAACAATAGAAATGCCTACGATAGCGGTACTCTTGGGCACGTCGCGTACCGGCAGCGAGATTATCTTATCGGCCCTTCGCGATTCCTCCGCTTCGTACAGGGTCCATGCCGTCGTTCGCTCAACCCCAAATTTTACCAGATGCATCCACAGTATTCGCCATCGAATGCAAACGTACCACCGAATCTTTTCGTCCACGCGGTCGATTTTACATATCCGAAAACGCTAGAACCAGCCCTACAAGACGCAGATACAATCTTTATATCAGTCGGCGGCGACGAGTTCAGACACCCGTGCACAATCTCACTTGACGTCACTGCATCAACGCTGGCTTGTATCGCTTCTCTACCCAAGCGCGATAAAAAGTCGAAGATAGTGTTACTATCCGCGGGCTGGGTCAATAAGGGATTCCAACGCACTTCGCGAGGACCGCACACTTCATCGAACAAACATTTTTCGGTGGCCGATGTACGATCTGCGACTTGCGCAGCAGCTGCTGGAAAAGTTCTCAGATCTCGTGGAAGCGATATTCGTTCAGCCGGGTATGCTGGTGAGCGGAGAGAGGACGGAGAAATGGAGATAAAGGAAATATGGGGTGATAATCATAACCCATTAACTTATGCAGATTTGGCAGATGCGATGCTAGCGATCGGAGCTGGTGCTATGTTGGAAACTCTGTTGAAGATTCTGATAAGAGGAGCATGGAATTAACGGCGGTCTCATTGGTCAAGCCTAATGTTCCGTGGAAAGATAGGAAGTCTCAATTGGAGGTGATGAGGTTTTTCATCGGGCAGAAGATATTGTTACCGTTGACTAAGTATCTCTTCTTTCTCGCTGTCGGAATTGCGATTGGAGGACTTAAATGGCAGCGAAAGGGATAAGAATCAGTGGATGGCAAGCTATCATAAGTAAATAGTGATATCGGTCACTATGCGATTGGAGTTTGAACACTATTAAGGCTCACTGAGATCGTGAATCAGAATATATCCATTGAAATAAGTTGGTATAAGATTGAGTAGAACAAGGAAGAAAATATTCTACTCGTGAAATGCTCTCTAAAGCGTGCACGAAGTCGTCAGAGACGTTGAACCAAATTCTAAACCGCTTGTGGCAGAGAATTAGTCTCGCTAGTAAGATGAATTGACCACGAATTGACCGCTTCGCTAGCCTTGATTAATGCATCAGTATCCTGTAGTTCAGAATTGCCCTGAGCGGTGTCGCTTATAGCCTCCCGAAGTCCAAGAGACGTTTCCATGCCTGACACGCCGGCTAAAATCGGGATTTACCTGGAAAAGAGACATCCCTTCGCGCTTTGAACTGTCTATAACCTTGCGCTATACCTATTGCGATGTAGCTGCATCGTCTAACGTTTGCTAACAGCTGCACGTTACCCTGGGATGAGTTTCTATTATAAATTGAAACTCCTGGGAGAACGTGATTTTGCGGGGTTGAGTCTGTTGAGGCCATGCATGCGTGGGGCACTGGGCATGAGCGGGGTTTATCCGAAAAAATCGCCGTCGCTCCTTACGAAAGTATCGATCACGGATAGGGGAGTAAACGGTTGATTATCTGTACGTTAATCCCTTAGAGGGGTTTTTTTAAATTGTGTCTATAAATGTCAGTACATGGCCGCCGACCGTAAAATATACTTACATTACTACTAGAACACCAACACAAAGTTTCTCCATCGTGAAAGCTAACATACCTCATACCTCAAATTCAAACCATAGTTACTCTCTTGTTACAGCTTTCAAAGGTCCTCAAGAACGAAACAATCGATCCAGCTACTCAGATTGAAAGATGGCAGACAAGCTCGCCGCCGATGTCGAGGGGCTAAAGATCTCCGGCGAAGGTGTCAAGGCCTTCAAGCTCGGTGACTTCAAACTGCAATCTGGCAGGTCCTCGAGAACGCACACATCGCTTACAAGACCTACGGCGACTTTTCGAAGCCTGCAATCGTCTATCCGACCTGGTTCTCTGGCTGTAAGTTCCCTTTCGAGATATTCTCTCGCGTTATTCGCTTATGTTAACCCTACTACTCTTACCTATCCTCCTATAGTGATATCCGACAACGAATGGCTCATCGGTGACGACAAAGCGCTGAACCGGCCGACTTACTACATCATCGTCCCCGCAATGTTCGGAAACGGCCAGTCCACCGCCCCCTCGAACTCCTCCAGCGTCCTTTTCCCTCAATTTACCCTCTACGACGACGTTAAGGCGCAATACCTGCTCGTCACGGAACACCTGGGCGTCAAGCACCTTCGCATGGTTCTCGGCTGGTCTATGGGCGCGCAGCAGACGTACCAATGGTCCGTACAGTACCCCGATATGATGGACCTCATTGTCCCTTTGCGGATCCGCGAAGACGAGCGTCCACAACTATGTTTCCTCGAGGGCGTGAAGAGTGCGCTGGTCTCTCCGATCAACGCCGGCGCAGACCCAAAGGATAAAAAGACGTGGGAGGCCGGATTGAAAGCCTTCGGTAGGGTTTATGCGGGTTGGGGCTTCAGCCAGGATTGGTGGAGGCAGAAGGAGTATTTGAAGCTGGGCTATAAAGACCTCGAGGATCACTTTGTCAACTTTTGGGAGAAGTGGGCTTTGAGTAAAGGTTCGTCGATTTATAAGACCAAGCCTGATGTTTTACGCGGCTAGGCAATGCTGACTTTCGGCTCGGATTCATGTACCAGACCCCGAAAATCTTCTCTGCATGCTGGACACTTGGCAGAATGGTGACTGCTCGAAGCAAGAGCCGTTCAACGGCGATTTCAAAGCAGCTATGGCGTCAATAAAAGCTAAAGCTCTGGTCCTTCCGGGAAAGACAGACTTGTACTTTCCGCCTGAGGATTCCATGCTCGAATTCGAGGCCATGACGACGCATGCGTCCGTCGAACCGTTTCCGAGCAACTGGGGACACTGGGCTGGCGGACCAGGGACGAATCCTGTGGATGTCAAATGGCTCGATGCTAAATTGAAGGATTTCCTGGCAAAACAATAATGATCATTCTCGGTTCCTGTATACTCTATAGCACTTTAAACGCAGGAAGGGGCAATTTATATTTACTGTTATAGTCTCTTTTTTTTTTTTTTTTTTTTTTTTTTTTTGTCTGCTTCATCTTCAAGGATAGATGGCAGCATTCTGGACACGTAAATAGGGTGATCCAGAGGATTATAACGTCCTGCTATAGCTAATTATCTAGCTAGCTAGTACATCAAGATCGTCTTGACCACAGTCTGGACATTTTTTTTGTCAGGACTAGAAATAGACGAAGGTAGTATTCATAGATATTGATAGTATTAGAGAAGTCTGTAGGCCAATCCACTTGCAGAAATTGCCCTTGGAGAAATGGGTCCTAGAGCACATAAACCAAATCATTTTTTAAACAGCAATAAGGCACTTTGTGGTTAAATTAAGGCTTGAAAACTATCTCGTGATCCGTGATCTTAGGCACGAGACGCATTGTGGTCGATTTAGAACACTCATAACAGGGCACCGACAATTCCACGGTAATATCGATTATCCGGAAGAATGGCTCCACTCGATATTATCCAGAACCAAAATCTTGGGTTCCAGATCGACAACGCTAGACGTTTGCGCTTTTCTACTTCAAGGAAGAGTTGCAGGGCAGAAGATATTGTTCACCCCTGGGTGCTATGTGCGCCTGCATGCACCGTTGATTTATTTTTTCCCGCATGTTGACAGGCAGCTGTCAAATTCTTCAATCTCCGATTAAGCATCTAGATTGAATTTTCTGACAATGAATACAGGTTAATCATACGATCGGTTTGGACGATTCGAGATCATTCAAGAAGCACCGGAACCTCTTCATCATGAATTATCAGTCAAGCTATATTTAGAACAAATGCATACTCACGGTTTAAAATACATTTGACTGCATGGCTTGACGGCGTCGAACGAGGGTTTCTCGCCAGTGAAAGTTGCGCAGCGGGAGACAAGCGTGTTTCCAAGGGCCTAGACGAATCTCTTGCAGCTTTTCTTTGCTTTTCGCTTCCTCTCGAGGTGTGGTAGACTAACCTTTCTGGGGGGAAACAGGCTAGCCTGAACTTATCTGATGCTGTATGTTTCCCAATTGTTCTTCATACTACATTGTCAGCGTGATCCATTTACTGTCACACCGACGTAACGGAACGGAATTTTTTTAAATACGGTCCCGTGAAAAGGGTTCAAACGTGCACCTTTTCTACCTTTGTTGCATCGATAGCGGATCTCAGAGCTCAGCTAGCAAGAGTCTTATATAAGAGAAACAATATCGGACTTCCAACTGGAAATCATTTGCCACAAACTGTCCACGCTAAGGGCTAGTTTAATTGCCTGTTGAGTCCTGACAGATCGGTTCTAGAAACGTTGAACGAAAGGAAACCCTTACCGTACGGAACATTTTTACCGAGAGCTGGGAAAGATACACAAAAAGGCGAGAGTTAAAGCCTGTCACACACCCTCCCTAATCCATCGAAGCACAGCTTTGCCCCCGAGCCAAATAGCCCCGCATTCAGCTTCTCTCCCTTCTCTTTTTGTTTAACATGTCCGTATTATAACCCTTTTTTCTCTATCAGTCTCTATCAGTCTATTAATTGAAACCAATTTAAACATCGACTGATCGTTGCGTATTCCGGATTTTATAACAAAAATCCATTTGCGTTTCCATACGACGATCATTTCCGCGTATCGATGTCTCTTCCACATTACCAGTCGGCTCACTTCCTCGACGCGTGTGTTGCAAGAGGCAGTTAAAGCGTGTGATGCTGGGAAGTCTCTATCGACAAGGTACGCGAGGAGCAAGAGAAGGCATGTAGAGATACTATCAGACGGATGGCTCTTACCGGTAGCCCTATAATCACAGATGGAGAGCAGAGGCGAGGTAAGTTTCGCGTTAATTCTCTAAATGGCTAGCGAATGGAGGTGTTCCGTAGCACACAGATTGCTGATGGCAAATGGCTGATCTAAACTGTTCGTTTTCTACGAAGCTCGTTCGCGGCATTATCCATTCTTGTAAGTATATCCTTAATATCGCGTCTATTATTCACGTATTAGATTGCAACGATATCCATTACATCGTATTCGAATACTAATATTCACCCCGCATAGAGATACTCTGGGAGGTATCGGTATGCCGCCGTGTCTCGATCCGGACGGTCAACTATTTGCAATATTTCTGGACGGGTATCAGCGCCGTTTACCGCGGCTCCTCTCGGGCCCGTTCAAATACAAAGCCTACGCGTACGAGCTCCTAGAAAGTCATTACCGTTATCCGACCGTCCGATGAAGCAAGCTGTGATTTTCCGAGCATGCTCAGCCTATTATCCCTTACATGAAGAAATCAAGGGCTACTCGAGGGAGCAGTTTCATGATGATTTAGTGGATGAATGTGAAAAAGATATACGTGGTTGCTTCAGGGTTGGTGCGAAAATGGTACAGCTAGACTTCGCGGAAGGTAAGAGATGTTCCTATATATAATATAGTTTTCTTTTATCCCTTCCGTTCGAATCTTATATGGTAGCTATGCAAATAAAAGAAGGCTAATGTAGTATTGTAATCAATGGAGGGTTGGGATCGGCTAGCGTGTAAGAGAGATCCTCGGAATCCATGGACGGGTATGAATCGCCCGCCCGAATGTATAGCCCTGAATAACAGAGTTGCTCGACCGTTTTGCGCCCGATGAAAGGAAGAACATCGGAGTTCATAGCTGTCCTGGAGGTAACTATAAGCCCACGGTGATGAAATATGAACGACTTTGGATCCCGAGAGAACGCTAAAACCCATTATCTGACGTTATACGGAAGATTAGGTGACTGCGATAGTGCCCATAGCGCCGATGTTGATTATGCGGAACTCCTACCGAGGATATTTCAAATGAATGCTGGATTCTTTTTGATAGCGATGTCGGTTCTCCATATTCCTGATATGTGACATTACAATCACGATTGTTGACTTGTTCACTAATATCGCGTCGAACTTTTCTCAGGCCAGCAGAAGCCCATAAGGAACGAATATATGAGATCTGTGGCAAGTACTCCAGAAACGATCAGGTAATAACTTCTTTCCCCTGCTGCTGTTGATATAATCCAATTCTGAATTCAAAACTTTTTAGATGGCTAACAATCATAAAGATGATATACATTGGCGTGACAAATCCTACGAACCCGCGTGTCGAATCACCGTCTGAAATAGCGGCGGATCTCATCCTCGCTGCGAAGTATATACCACCCCATCGTCTAGGTGCCACGGACGACTGTGGGTTTTCGCCTTTCAGCATGGATATGAAACCGAAGCATGGCGGCCCCGATGTTGCCCGTCACGTCGCGTTCATGAAATACGGAATAGGGTAATTGGCGCAAAACTAGCGTGGGAGCAATTGGCGGTCTCATGACCTACGCGCGACGTGATTCACGATTGTCTAATGAAGCGGCTGTGTTGCTAATATTATGTATTCCAACGATTTCTTTGACGGTCAAGGTTCTCATCGTGTTCCTCCTTTCATATTGCTGCAATAGTAGGGGTTTTTTTTTCCTGCGCAAATAGTGCAAGTACGGTACATAGCCAGCTTATAATCAGCAATATTATCTCAGTTGATAAGAGGCTTTCTGAGGCTTCCACAGTGGTGTGACTGTCCGTGGCAAACAAGAAGCAAGAGAAAATTAATGGGCTCTTTTATACCTGGATGCTAGGTTTCGTGATATCGGATGCAAGGGTTCCTCTGCTAGAGAAGTCGAGTTCCGTCTTCTCCGTTCTTATTCATCCGTGTAGCCAATAAAACTCTCGCAATGACAACGCACTTTCGCCAATTCTCTTAGCATTTTCTTAGTACGAAACACTGCAGGCAAACTTGCTACACTCTATAAGGTAAGATTGCCTATTGAAGAGATAGAGCATACGTTAACCGTTAAGTTAAAGGAAACGCAAGTTTCCTACAAGATCACAACTTCTCGCGAAACCCCTTTCCTTTCCTCTTTTTCTTTCCCTTTGCTCCTCTTTCCTTCTTTTTTTTTTTTTTTTTTTCTATTGAAAAAATTTCAAATGCAAGACGCAGGCCATATGTAGTATTACATCTTTGACTGACGTTGTGGTGCTATTAAACATAAAAAGGAAGAACCGAGCAATAAAACATGACAGTCATTGATCCATATGTATTAATCTGGCGGTAATTCGCGGTGTGGTAACGGTCGAGGAGGAAGTGACGATGCGATCCGACCATCCAACCATCCGACAATCAAAAACTCGATTTCATTTTGTACCGAATTGTCCAGGGGTTGGCGGAAGACAGATTCCAGTTCTCACAAGGAACGAGTACGGTTTCCAGTCGATGGGTCCTTGTCCCTGTGGCACATGTAGCCTGTGCAGCAGTCTTTGAAGTTAGTGCAGCAGGAGGCGTGACTGCCACATCCTCCGAGCCATCCTAATTAATTAGAAAGAGGGAAAGAAAATTTCGGGTCAGCATTACTATTAAGCTACGCCTTATCATGGCATGGAAATCAAATTGCGTATAGACCATATATGTGTTTACCTTTGGAAGGACAGGATGCGGGTGGTTTAGGAGCCGGTTTTGGCGGTGGCGGCGGCGGCGGCGGCGGTTTCGGCTTTGGACTTGGCTTTGGTGTACTCTTCGGGGTACTGGACCTCTTCGTTTCTGGTGGCCAATACGTTGTAGTAGAATAGTAAAAACTCGTGATGCTCGTTGTCCCCCAGAGAGTGGTAGTGCGTATACGTGGTGAGTTTGGCGGATTGTTTGCTGGCGGTGGAGGGGCTGGAGCGGGAGTAGGAGACGGGCCTGGGGGTGCTAACCCAGGGCTGCAAAAGCCTTTTTTCCCAGGTCCGGTCCCGGGCCAGACGCATGTGAGTGACTCTGACTGACAGCAGTCGCTCTGAGTGGCACACCAGTCTGTGTTTAGGCATGTGGTTAGCCGAAGGTATCACATAAAAATAGCATGGGTTCTAGGAAATGGGTATCACAGGAACGGGGAAGAAAAACATAAATGCTCAAGCAATCTAAACATACCCCATTTCTTGATACAATATCCTTGACCCCTAGGTTTGATGCAGATAACGGCAGCCTCTACCCTGAAAAAGAGCGTAGCAAAGAGGACCGAAAAACATATCGGGAACTTCATGGTTGTAAACACCTAAAGATGTGGTAGATCTGAATTAGATTCGGTAGGAGAAGTTAAGAAAGGTTAGAAATAGCGTTAACATTGTCCTTAACATTATCCTCAAACTGTGCTTAACATTGTCTTTTAATATAGTCCTTTCATATAATCCTCCACTTCAGTAGTATACCTGAGATTCATACTCATTTCAACATATCAGCCTCTGAGTCATCAAACCATGATAGCTCGGTCATGTTTCAGCTCCTTTGATTTTCGCCGTGTCTTTCATGTAGACCTAATGAAGCCAGCAAATGACTCTTGAAGTCTTGAAACGCCATTCCTGATATATTGAACTTCCAGAAAGTAACATACTGCAAGAAAATGCCGCTCTTTCACAATTCACACTGCATTGTTTCAATCGCGAATATACCTTAGTAAAATAATTGCTATTGGGTTTATCAGTTACTGGCAGCTAACGTTCACCTTGTTGTTTTCGTTCTTTGTCATAATACAGTAGTAATCTAAGGGCAGATATATATACACGTAGATAGCTTCGGAGCCTAGGCGTTTGTATAAACCTGATAATACGCTTTTTAAACCGATCCCTGCTATAGCACGATTTTTGTGTTTCTTCCCCTTTCCCTCCTTGTTTAGCTCTCCGGCATGAATGCTCACCGTGCTGGCAAACAGTTGGGTGTAGCGTCGAGGTGAATGTCAAGGTGAGGTATTGGGTAACCAAGATTGTACCAATGGGACTCGGCTGATAGGGTTGCTTAGGATGGGCTGAGGTCGATGCCGGTCCTGCGCCAGCCGTAGATGTGTGTTTACAGAAGCCACGGTTGCCTCCTCCGGCGCCTGGATAAACACAGATAACGTACTGCGTTCCTGTCTGGCAGCAGTCGCTTTTTGCCGTACACCAATCTAGACGCAAAAGAAAAGATATATCACTTGCTATTGGCTGCTAATGGTATGGAGGACCGATATGGCGATACGTACCCCATTGAGCAACACAGGCCCTAGGCTCAGTAGTCTGTTGGCTAAGAGAACAACTAATGAAGGCCACGAATAGGCCAAATCCACACAAATGCATCATTTCGTTTATAAGGTCGATTTCGCGATAGGTTGATTCCCTGACCAGTCTGGTATTTTCCCAAGTGAAGTTCCAAAATAAATCATGAATTTGCTTCAGAGCCTTATAGACTCGCCTTACATATTTTTTTTGTCAGAATTCCAGGCTTCATTCATGATTAAGTAGTTGCTTCAAGTTTTTATCACAGTAACTTTTCCCTTTATGCAATTTATGGCCAGCCAGCCTGGTTGAACGAATAAAGGCTACAAGATTTCTTACTTGAAGTCAGAGACATGAGATTTTGATACACACAAAGGAGATGAGCTTTACCATGAATTCTTTCAGGGCCATGACGCACAAAGCTCGTAGAACAATCGTCTGTTAGCTTAATCTCAACAAAGAACGTTCCAGTAGGCTCGAAAAAATAAAACGTATTACGCTCTCATAATTCGAAAGATCACCTATTTCAGAGGGTCGTTTCAATTCTGTGGTGTACCGGCACTGCCTCTTCTACTCAGTGGAAGAATAATA
Source organism: Pezizomycotina sp. ARF18 (assembly GCA_002224055.1). Taxonomy (NCBI): domain Eukaryota; kingdom Fungi; phylum Ascomycota; species Pezizomycotina sp. ARF18. The sequence continues at coordinate 313,756 of AZLU01000021.1, forward strand.
TATTATTACTTTGATAGTATACAAAGAGCAAAAAATAAAAGTAAAGGATATAAAGCCCATTCTTTGTTTCTCTCATGTTCGCCTGTAAAAGAATTTTATGACTAGTCCAAATTGAATTACCCCTACCCCCACTTCGGATTCGTAGCCACACTGGGGACCGCTCTGCGAGCAATAGAGGTAGTAGTAGCTGCTGATATACTAGTAGTAGTACCAGCGGCGGGGTCACTGCAGCATCGCCACCAGCATCGCCACCGTCGCCTCCGGTGCTGTTGCCATCAGAACCGGAAACATCACCGCCGCTACTACCCCCATCGTCGGAACCGGTATCGGAGCCACCTTTAGTACCCGTCGGGGCCGGGCACTTGGTACATCACCGTTGCCGAATTGGTTGAACCGGGAGCGGTCGGTGCAGGCGCAGCGTCGTCCGTACTGCTGGGTGCAGGCTCCTGCCCGCCGTTGGTCTGACCACCAGCTACGCCGCCAGTCTCGCTTGGCCCTGCTGGCGGTACATCCGGACCGGTGGGACTGGGAACAGGGACCCCGTAGGAGCTGCCGATGGTTGCTGAGGACCCGCGACTGGTGGTGGCGTGGCAACGCTAGACGGCGGAGTGCCTTTCTTGCATTCCCCCACTGAGGGCCGGGTCCAGCTCCGTAGTTGGTGCAGTAGAGTGGCTGGTTCGGGTCGCTGCAGCAGGGCATGCTACACGTGCACAGAATTCTATTCTCACAGAGTTCATTTTAGTATCTATCGTTCAATCAGCGAGCTGAATCTTGCAGTGAAGGCATTCTTACGTGTAAATTCAGCACAAGTTTGACCGGGCGGAGGAACCTGGCGACGAAACACCGGCGTCGCGTGGGTAGTAAGGATAGAACCGAAATTAAAAAGTATGATGGCGGTGCGAAGCGTCATCCTTGCTGATTTCTTTGTCCGGTGCTTGAGCAAGTCGTTCAGAGAAAATTCGAGCTACAGGGTACTACGACCTTAAGAGGTTTTCAGAGTGCGACGAGTTTATTAATACTATTGGGAGTTATATAGCTGTCAGCTTGCGTTAAGTGGATACTGATCCTAGCTAATTGACAGATTTCAGGGAAAATGGAGAATCGACTGGCTTATATACCAAAGGTTTCTGGATTGAGGTCTGGATAAACGTCCGCAATCACTATTTTTAAGTGATCAATGATGGATAATTTCGATTTTTCTTCTTTCATGATTTCTTTTCCCCTTCTCCCAGTATGCCCAAGTTTCATCATGCAACGCTTCTCCTCGAGAAGCGATACGCTCAAAACCATACAACAAAACCTCGAAGTCTATAGCCTGAATAGCACCGACTTTGTACACTCACGGTGATGAGGAATAGTCTTCTTGATAGGTAGACGCCTGGAAAGCGGAGGGGAATAGGGTCAACATATCGTGGTACTGTACAGAATAGTCAACCGCATGCCAAAACAAAGCTGCCAGCGAGGCTTATACTTCGCGCTTGGTGCCTGTTTATTCTAATATAAAGGAACAAGTACAAACTAGCCGGTATACAAATAGTCCTCTCCAACATGGCGAACTAACACCGAAATAAGAACAGACGGTGGCTGAGCGCTTTTAGAGCGAAACTAAGCAGAGATTGCAGTACATAGCGGCTAAAGCTTCGGGCGATTCGAAGAGGCTAAATTCAAGTCCTAAAATCTTTTTTTGCCTATATCACGTATCTCTTTGCAATGCAATTCCAACAAGGGAAGACGGGGTGATAAAAACAACCTTCCGCCTTTAATCAAAATTTGGCGGCAACTGGATCGCCCTACCGCTCAGCCTATTAGCCAGTGGTTGTTAAGCTGATGCGATGTTTTCCTTCTTAGTCTCACTACTCGCTTCCTGACGGATGTCACGCGGAGTAGAGACACGGTGGCCCTCCTCCATAGCCACGTCTCATTTCATGGTGAAGTTTTGAAACCTCGGTTGCTAGGTAATTCTATGCGAAGTAAAAGCTGCTTCGCTTCACGATGAAATATTCAGAAAAAAACAACGTATTCTAGAGCATCAAAATATATAGTATGAATGTATTTATGTTTGTGTACACGTATTAAGGCATTAAACTATATTCTTCTACTAAGAATAGTATTATTCCAGGTATTGCTATTATCAGCGTGCATAATACTCCAGTATAAAATATCTTAACTGTACAACTTAGTTTGAAACCGCTTCTGCTTCCTATCTCCGGTCATGGAACTCCTTCACTCATTCTGTCCCTTGTTGCCGAGCTGTAAAGCAAGCTGCCTAATTTGTTCCAAGATCTCTTGATCACGCAACGATGCATCCGCTTGCGACTGTACGCTGAGGATCATATCCTTGATGCTCCCAGTCGAAGGAGCTTTGCTAGCCACTTTACCTTGCTGGTACCTGAGAAATCCCAAAGAGATGTCAGCGTATCGCTGAGCTTTCGCGACGCCGTCGGCGTGTTCGACGACCGCATCGACGATATCGTCCCCAAGCTGTCTCATTTTTGTTGTCGAGTGTGTCGCAAACTCTATATTAAGGCGTTCCACCTCTTAGCCACATTCTCGGACATCCTAGCATATTCCTCGGTCGCGGCGCGCAATCTCTGGTTTAGTTTTTCGAAATTGGGCGTTGGCGTTGGGGCCGCTGTACCCAGGTTGGTTCTCGAACGGCGCCATCCGAGCGGTTAAGTGGTCGAGCCACATCCCTACTCCGCCGAGCCCACTTTTAGCGGCTTCCAGAACATTAAAATAGAGCAAGCTAATTCTCTGGGGCCTTTCGAGAATCTTCTGGTACTCGTTTTGCGATTTATAGAAATGTATAGCCGCTTCGAGTTTACTCATGAGTCCCTCGATTTTATCAAGTTCAAGACCCTGGGATAATCTGTCAAACCCGGTGACTTCATCTTGAAGGATCTCCTCTGCCCATGGATTCTCTGGGCCCATTCAGGTCCGAACTTTCTTGGCTGGTTCTTTGGAGCATCCTCCGAAATAATCTTTGTAGGCATAGTCCTATCCAGATGGAATCCACCGGGAGCATTTGCCGGCGCTTGCTCTTGGGTAGGTTCAGTGGTTGGAGCTGTGCTGCCCAGCAGCTCCATAGTTGACTTTTGTCCTGCTTCGGCGCCTAAATCTTTCGTTGCAGGGATTGGTCCCCTTAATGAGGATTCGTCCTTGAAGAGCTGATGTTCTTTCTCCTCCGTAGATGCAACGAGGGGCTGTACGGATAACAGAGCGGGCCACTGTTCCAATAAGCTTTGCTGGTCAGTAGCATCCTTTTTATGGTCGTATTCGTTCTTTAACATTCTCGGCTGAGTTTGGAGCAGCTCCTCGTTGGCAATGCCTTCCGTAGTCTTCTGCTTATAGGGCACCTGCTTGATCGCATTCTTCGCCGGCCGTGGGCGGTATTGCTTTGTAGGAGGATTGTAATGATACTGCAGCTTTTCCTCAACGTAACTTTCGGGCTTAGGATTGGGAGTTCTCCTGTTGACCGTGATCCAGTCTAAACCATCCAAACGTAAATTCTTTCTAACATTTATTTCCTTTTCGGCGGCTTCCTGAGTGGCGCCGAGGTTGACTCAACAGGTTCTTGTTCTGGGTCCCGCTCATCTTTCAGACCACTGGATTCTTCCGTTTCCCGAATTGGTTCAGATAACTCGTATTCATTCTCACCGTGCTTCTGTTCGATGAACGGCTCTCCGGGTATTCCAGTATCAATATCTTCCGCCTTTGTACTCTGTGATTCCTCGTAAGCCGCTGGCTCCGTTTCAGGATCACGGAATGTCTGTTCTCTCTCCCAATTGGCGAATGCCATAGCTCGAGGAGCTACGATCTCGCCGTGGCAGCATTGGCATTCTTTGTCTTGGATTTTTTCTTCTTGTTCTTGTTCTTGTTCTTGCTGGATTTCTTGTTCTCGATCTTTTTCTCTTCCAGCGGCTGTGTCTCCGATTGGACCGCTTCCTTCGGTTCAACAATGACTGGTTGGGCTTCCTCCTGATGATGTTCTACTTCTTCCAGAGGCTTCCGGCAGGCTTGACAACCGCTATATCAGACTGCTCGAGGTCACCTTTTATGGATGGCTCTAGTTCGTCTAAATTTCTCTCGGCGTTTCCCTCCTCGTTAGGTTCAACTGCGATCTTCTCCACTGTTTCAACATCTCCCGCTACGGGATCTAATGGCTCTTTTGTGTCTTTCCTTTCCGACTTCTGTTCTTCTTTGATGCTTTCTTTTCTTAGCTACCTTCCCTTCTGTCTTTGAGGTCTCTTCCTCCTGCTTGGCTCTTTCTTGCTCTTCCTCTTGCTTCGCTCTCTCTTGGTCTTCCCTGAATTTTCGTGCTAGCCTCTCAGCAATTGGCCCCCCTTTCTTAGGAGGCTTTTGGACTTCCTCGGAGGGCCGTTTAACTTTCTCGGGAGCCGGTTGAATGATATTCCCCGTTTTTAAGTTGTGAATATTACCCTCACTATCAGAATAATCATATATTGGGTCGTACCCATCAGATTTCCAGTCGTATACGGCGTCAGGCTCTTCTGCTACAGTCTTGGTTTTCGAGCCGTCGCTTTCGGGGTCGCCTTTTCCTTTTGAGGATCGACGAACTTGCAAATCGATATCTCCTAATGCCCCTAGTTTTGAAGAGACATCGGTTGCATCTGGCCTAGAGCCTAGGGTTGGTGCCTTCTGAACGAGGGACTTTTCCTCCTCGGTTGCGAGATCCTTTAGCTGCGGGAGTATGTCTTTTGTGTCCGGTATAGTGAGTAAAGCAGGCGCATTCGCGTCGCTGCTCAGTTTGGCAGATTTGAATTCCTTCATTGCCTGGGAAAGCTGCTTGTCGTTCCCGCATAGTACCACCCCGGAAGCAACTAGCTTTTCCAGCCCCGCAAGCGCTTGAGAAGTCTCAGCTTCTTCCCGCAAAAACGGGAGCTGAGCGGACAGGATGGTGAGGTGTCTTTTCGTTGCCAAGAAGTAGCGTTGGGCAACCACTTTCTCTTTCAGCCCAATTCTTTCGGGGGCTTGACTGGCTTGTTCGAGGTCCTTGATATGCTTGGTAGCCTTCGAAGCTTCTTCTCTCATACGTTTACCGAGCTCTTGTATATACTTTTCTTTAACGCTTGCCAATTCTTGTGGTTCTGGTGAAGAGTGTCCCGGATTTTTTCGAATCGCGTATCGTTTTCCCATAGTTCCGAGTATAGTTTACGTGAGTTTTCATGAGACTGGTAATTCCCTTATGGAGCTGGCGTACGATGGGGAGTCGAGGATTGATACATCACCTTCCGGAAAGGCTTTCTCTAGGTCATTCAGCTTTTGGAATATCTTGAGCTGTTCTGTAATGGTAAGCTTTGCTATTTCTTCGGTCGCGGTATACAAGGCTTTGTGATCTTGAATGTCAAGCAGCGACCAGCTGAGGGGCTTATATGGATTCGTAGATATTTTATCCCGCTGGAGTCCGGAGTTTCTCCAATAGGCGAGCACTTCCTCAAGTCTCTGAACGTCTCGACGTATCCCGTAAGTCCAAGCTTGGCATCTCTGGCTCCGAAGGCAAATTTACTTTTCGCGAATACGGAGTTTATTTCTCCATTCTCCGTTCGAAGATTTTCCGGTGGATTGCGATCTGGGACTTTTGTCTGAGCATGAGGATGTAAAGTTTATGCAGAGATTTTCGAGCTTCTGAGAGTGAGTGAAAGTTGATACCCAGGACAGATATACTATCCGCTTGCTTCCGTCGGTCCATCTCTGCCACGATTTCTTCCATTACAGTATCGAATCCTTTGAGATCGCGGTCATTACCTGTACGAAGGTCTCATACTCTGGTGGACATGGTTCATTCTCGCCCTGATCCCGAGAGATCGTGTCCGCAACAGAGTTCCCAGTAAGGTCGCCTAATTTAGTTATCTCCCTCAAGAAGACCTCGACAAAATAATGGAAATGCTCCTTCGTAGACTCGACGGAATTTGTGATAGTGGACTCTATTTGGGACGCAAATGCGTTTATCTGGCTTTTGATGTCCCAGGATCGGGTTTGTTCATATTTGGACACCGATTCTAGCCATTGAACCATTTCGGCAATGTGCCCCACGACGTCTCGTAAGCGTCGCCGATCGGAAAAAGGCCTTGCGTGTGCTCATCGCTGTTCGACTTTGAATCGAATAAATCATCAAGAGCTTTTCTGAAGAGTGCTAGATGTCTCTCCGAGGCCTTCTGTAATGCTGGCCCACGTCTCTGTCACCCTTCCTCTGCGCTTCTAGCTGGTGTCCCGGACTTCCCGTGATGAGTTTTTCCATTTTAGCTTGGAAGCTTTCAGTGACCTGTTTGTAGGAGGTATCTAAGCGATCTGTCCGATCGGAAATCGACTTGTACATGCCCTCCAAACGCGACTTTTGCCTATCGAGATCAGCTATTATAGCTGCGTCATTCGTTTTCGTCTCTTCCTGGCCGTTGTTGAGGTCTTCGAGCCCCGAATTATCTTTCGGGTTAGTAGGCGGCGGTGCCGCCAAGCACCTGCTCGCCAGAGATGCTACAGAAATTATCGTAAACAACTTCATCGCCGTTTTTTGCTCTAAAAGAAGGTAAAATCTTAGAATCCCAGACCTCCGTGTTGCATGAAGTGTTCTCAGTGAGGTGTTGAGCGAGCTTCGAAGCATTATTATATAATTAAGGCGATATATGTTTGTCTCATTTTCACCTTCCAGGCCTCAACCCTTCAGAAACAAACCCATTAATCACTGAAACATTCTATTCGATGTCACCCGGGTTCTAGCTCTGCTTAATCTAAACATTGTTTATGAGGTTGTTTCTCATTATTTAGCAGTATATTCAGAGGTGAGACATTGAAAATATCTTCAACATCCGGCTCCCTCTCTCGCTTTTTTTTTTTTTTTTTTTTTTTGTTTCTTTCCCTTCTTCCTTTTTTCGAGTTTCAGAGTATACGTAAGTAGAATGCATTTTTATAGCGTCTAAAAACCCTTATTTCATGATTTTCGATCTGGACCCCGAACCTATAACCAGGATACAAAGACTGCAACTTGAAGTGAATGGCCTGACAGTCATGATATCATGAACCCACAACGTTGGAAGTTCCTATAAATACGAAACGTTGACGTATTTTGCATCACCCCGTTAATACGCGCTTGCCGACTACTGGCCTTTGATTGGGTCTAGCGCCGTCAAAGATCCATCCATGTTTGAGCCATTGGAGGCTTGGGGGGGCTTGCTCCCTCGCAGCGTCTTGTTCCGTATCAATAAGAAGGTGATCTATACCGACTTCCAAATGAAGGACAAGATTTGCAAATCGATACTTTTGCGAATGAAAAAAATTTTTTTTTCCTTTTCTCCTGGCTGGTGAACTGTAAACCGTGAAAATTTCGAAAATAGGGGCCACCAAGGAGCATTTTCCCCATCGCGTAAAGAATAAAAGACACAATTGACCCGTGCTTTTTAGCTTGCGCGATTTCCTGGCTTTGGCTTTGTTCGCTTGTGTAAGAGAGGCAAACTCTCAGCTCCAATCCTTAAATGACCGCGTCTGGGGTACTTGGGAGAGTCCTGGAACATGCGGACATATATATGTAGAAGCATGTAAATTGATCAAACCCGAGTAACCCACAACGTGAAACAGAGACAATAACAAAATAGCGAGAACGGTAATTTGAGCGGGAGTGAGCGGGGCTTTTTGCAGAGAGGGGCGGAAGAGTAGTGGGCCCATATTGGCCCCAAAGCAAAAGGAAAAAAAAAAAGAGGCAGAGCAAGACAATGCAAAGGGGAAAGTGGCATGCTGCTCGAAGGCATGCAAGGCGAATATACTGGGTAAGGGATTCTCGCGAAGGGGGTTACGATATAGTTACCTCTTCATTCGTACCATTCTATATACTTTCATTATTACCTATACATTGCGTGATTTAATGGATCATCCTACAACAAACCTATGTTTGTTTTCGTACTAGCTCTTATACCCCACAAAACGGTGGAATAATATATCAAAAAAAAAAGTCCCCCCTACATCCAGTGATGTACCTCGAGGATCACTGGGCGGCTTTTTGCCAGGTAAATAGTAATGTGCCGCTCAAACTTTTCAAAACGTTCAAGTCCATGTTTGCTGGATAAAATTTTTTTCTGATCGTCTACTTTCTTTTTAAAACCAGAGGCCACCCCCGTTTTATTTTTCCGTTGTCTGTAAGATAGATCATCTCAATAACGGATGAAAATAAGTACCGACGAGTTCCTTCGTTTCCAGAGTATTCGAATCCAGACGAAAAAGGGGCTTGATATCGCAGCCAGAGGGACGAGATCTCAGCCTTACCAGCAGTGCCACCACACAGGTTACCCTTATCGCTAAAACTACATTACATATACTTTCGTTTTAACATCGACGATCACTCCTCGTCTTTACGAATTGCTTTCTTTTAACAGTATTCTGTATATTATACCTTACCTATAATACGGTACCATGTTCTCAAAAACGATATATTGCCCGTATGTGGCTGCTCCTTCTCCGCCGCCCTGAACCTCAGGGATAAGTCCGTAGAGAGCGACGACGACGATATTGCGCGCACCACCCGCTATTAGATAACTACGTTTACGATTCGAGGATCCTACCAGAGGAGCAGACGAGGGCATGCATATCTTTCTTCCCCTGAAATCACAAAATATACACCCCTACGTGTACGATAATCATGTAGTTCCTGAATGTATAATTTAACATTATATACTCGATACCCATGTTTTTTTTTTTTTTTTTTTTTTTTTTTCCATTAATGTTCTTGATTTACAATGGCGCGGAGCCGGTCGCGGAGCCGGTCCACTACTTTTCATTTACATATACTCATACTGGCGCGGGCTTTGTTTCTTGCTTGAAATTTTCTAGTGGTTGGAACGCATGGTTATTCTCGAGAAAACCAAACGTAAGTTTTTTTTTTCCATTTCATTTATGCCTCGTTTAATGTGCACTGGTTCTGACGGGAATTTTCGCTCCTAGAGATGATTCGATAACAATTTCTCCGGCCGCATCACCCGTTCCGTCATCATACGAAGTCTCGATACCCTTACTTCCGGCGAAACACGCACGGTTGTAGCGTACGGCGGCGCCGACGATTCGAACATCGCCCTGCCGTTGCACGCGGCATGCCTGGAGATCCTCTCCCAGGCCATCGATGTGAACGTCCGGCGTGCTTCATACGGCGAGGAGCGACGGATAACGTCTCTAAAGGCGTTCGTGGACGCCGTCCAGCAGCGCCGCTACGAAAACAAGGCCGAGAGGGACAGGCTTATGGAAAAGGTACAGCTTGGGATGGAAATGGCCGGTGGAGCGTTTGGCGCCGCGGGAGGAATCGATTGGGAGAGCCACAGGTATTACGGCGCCAGACAGTTCTGGGGAGATGGCTGGCAAGAAGAAGCAGGATGGGAGGTGAGGCAATTTTCATTTTTGCGATTTTTCTCCAAATCGTAGAACAATTTTGCGCTAATGAAAATGACTCGGGAATTGTTTTTGCAGTGGCTGTGTTCTGACCCCGGTGCTATCCCTTCGTTGACGAAATACGTCGTCTCGCTCATTCAATATGATGAGATCCCGTTACAATTAGAACAGCCTGCCGCGCTTTCGAAGCATCCATCGCCATTTCCTCTATCGCGATAGAGACTCTTCCGGAGCCAGCGCTGGCTGCGATCGTCTCGTATCTTTCCGTCCCGCCCTCGCTCGGTTACGCTGCTGCAGCAGCACGCTCGCCGCCCGCGTTCGCCTCGGTCAGTGGTTCTGGCGTCGCAGGATCTTAGAAGGCCGCCTTGTGCCCGGACTTTGGGATCTCTGCGAGGTTGGCATGCGCTGGTCAGACGTTATGGCGTGGGACTGGAAGGGCCTCGGTCGCAAGCTGATCGATGAGATGGACCTCATCGAAGAAGGGAAGGCATCGAATCCGTGCCATTGGGCTTGAGGAATCGAAGGAGAATCTGGAAGCTTGTCGATTTGCTAGGATAAACCTGCCAAAACAGGACGCGCCTGGTGCAAAAAAAATTTTTTTTTTCTCTCAATTCATTTTCAATACGAAAACAACTCGGTCTGATCAACCACTACGGTGGCGACAACACAACATCCAGAACAAATACGACAACGTACAAACAAGGAAGAAACGCATTATTGGTCGGAGTCTTTTTTTTTTTTTTTTTTTCTTTTTGCGTCAAAGGATTTTCGTACTTTGGGTCTCGATTTTTTTTCAACAAAAAAAAAAAGTTTTAACATGGTTTCTTCTTTCTTTTCTTCGAACGGCGAGCAGCGAGTAACAAACATGCATAAGATACCAGAGATCAAAAAAAGTTATTTCAATTTTCTCTTCTTTGCTCCTCAGGCTTCAACGAATTGTACAATAAATTTGCAAATCCTCACCATACATGTTGCCATTACGCATCTGCAAAAATGGCTGGCTTAAAAGCAGCCCCCAAACCCAATCCTTGGGATGCGCCTGGGCCCCCTCCTTGTCCTTGAAGACGGACCACCCCTCCGTCTAGCTCTGAACAGGGCTGTCTCCTTCCCGCAAAAAAATGTGTGAATTTTTCAATTTTATGTACCGAGTATGAAAAAAAAAAAAAAAAAATTAAAATAAAATAAAGGAAAATTTTGTCAACCACTTTAACGCCTTAGATTTCTCCCTAATCGAGCAGTATCCAATCAGGCGGAATCAAAGCAAAGGACAAAAAAAAGCAAAACAAAAAAAAAGCTATTCAACAGAAAAAAAAAAAAAAAAAACCTTTTACATTTGATCAACTTCACGCCGAAAGGGTATACAGAAATAGATTCTTGCCAAAAAAAAAACGCTAGGATTGTTTTGCATACGAATCCTTTTGCTGCCCTGCATTTCTATACCTTTTTTCGTAAATTGAAATTTTTTTTCTGGACGAAAAGGCAAAGACAGTCCTCGGCGTTCGTAGGCTTTCTAACCTCAACAGGTCTAGCTAGACCTACAGAGTAATGTACTTTTCCTGTTGTACCCGAGGTTACTCTCGGCACCTGCCGATATACACCCCCTAATACGCAAATAAACTAACTACCTGACTTTTTCTCACCTCGTAAACCTGATTTTCTTTTTTTTGTTGTGTTTTTTCCCTTTACGAATCGATATACGATATACTCAGCTCAGCTCATTAGACAAAAAATACATCGATGCTCGATCGCGCTATACTAAGCACGGCAACCTAAGTCTTCTTTTTTTTCTTCTCTCTGCTCTTTTAGCCCGTGTCGGTGTTTTAATCCCCAATCCCGTCGCCAAGACTTGCCTGGTTTACTCTGCGTTTTCGGTTGCCGGATAAACTCACCGGTCAAACAAACATCACTCTTCATTCGTGCCCAAAGAGACCAGAGACAGGAAATATGAGAATACAATGCTATTGTAGACCATAACATTCCTTTATAAAAAATATAAAGTTTTCGCATTTACATGAATACTCGTGCGGGGCAATATCGTCGTTGAGCTATTGCAAATTCGCCTTTGAGGAATGAAATGAAATGGTGATCAAAGATCATAATGGTATAGTATGCAAGTGGTCTGTTTATGAGCCTGTCATCTTTCCTCAGATTGATAACGTTGACATCTAGTGCGATCATATTGTCGATTCTGGTAAGAAGTAACCCTCATCAACGCCTTGAGACACTAGCAGACATTATCTAAGGCTACAGCAGATGACTATTGTGCTCTCGTGATGGTTGATGCAGGCGTTCTTTTTACGAAATCGCGCAGTACGAACCTGCTAGCCTTCTATAATATAACCGTAAATAATCAACTTCATGAACGAACATACTGCCGTTATAGCAAGCCTTTTAAGGATCTCCCGTACGGGAAGTTCACAATTCAATTCAATTCAATTCAATTCAATTCAATTTGAATCGTACTGGTAGTTTGCCTTGGAGGAAGATATTTAGTAAAGTAGCTATTTAAGTCATCGTCTTCGCGTCAATAAATCGCTTTTACCAACCAAGGTACCCCGAATCAACCGATTTACCGCCAGAGCAGGGCAATGGAAGCGCCAGTTAAACGCGAGCGGCCCCGATATCAAGCTTGAATATCTTTTTTTTTTTTTTTTTTTTTTTTGGTGGCTGGATTTTGATTTGGGCTGATTTAAGCTTTCGTTACCCGTCCTATGCGGGTCGAAGTGTGGGGGAAAGGTAGGACCTCGCCCGATCGAGATACCCTCACCTAAGGAGAACATCACCCAACATCAAAGAAAAGCAAAACTTCCAATATAACGTGATTTATTCAATCTATTTCTGTAACATTTAACGTGAACTTAATAGAAAAAAAAAAAAAAAAAAAGAAATACAAAATCAAGCAATATAAAACAAAACGTGAAGCTCTTCCCGTTCATTAACGATCCCAGCTGGCGTTATCCCTGCGGTTAAGGCTTTCGTAGCCATAACCCTGACTCCGTCTCCCCTCAGGCCCCCAAGTTGGACCTCGCCCGCATCCATCAAAGCTTCTCCCCTCGCACACTGCTGGATGATCTTGTCGATGGCGTCCGCCACAGCCGTGGCTTCAATGCACTGCGCCGCGCCCTTCGAGAAGGTTTGAACGGCGCAGGTGCCGACTCTTATGTATTCGTACTCGGGGGTGAGCATTCGGTCGCAGAGAGGGCCGCGGTTGAGGATGAGATGACCCTTCTTCGTCTTCCTGACCTGGTCATTGTGGCTGGCATCGTCTTGAAGTTGGGCAACGGCGGCTTCGCAGTCGGAGACGAGGATCTAGCCTTTGGCGAGGGTGCAGACGGGATCCTCAGCGGCGCGGCGGAGGACGGAAGCTTCTATTTCCAAATCCTTTATGAGTATTCGTATTTTATGGCATATATCCTAGAATAGAAGCACTTACTGACAGCGACGGCGCTGAGAAGAGTAAGGATGAAAGCAGTCTTCATTCTTGTAAAGATTCCGTATGTGTTCAGCGAGAATGAGAGTAGTAATTGGTAGGAAAGAGAGCCTTAACGAGAGTGCTGCTTTTAAACGAGTTTTGTCTGTGCCTTGTAATGAATGAATGATGATCGAGCTGATTGAAATTTCACTTGGAGTCGGATCATCGACAGCTTAAATAGCTAATAGAGTGAACATATTCTGACAGTTTTACTTCGATGATGGGATTGAGATGAGAAAGGCCTTGAGGTCCTAGTGCAACATGCTACAGCATCGCGGTTGCCAAATGTCAGCCTGAAGTCGCTTTCTTTGCGCTGGGGAGGGTTCGATTCTGAGGGAGTCGCTACCGTGACATCGGTTTATGGTAGCCAAGGTTCTATCAACTTAGTCGTGGTCACGGTGATATTATCGCGTTCCAAAAAGGTTCCAGAACGCGAAAGGGGAATGTGCTAGTGCATATAGAATTGAATCCATTGGGTAGAGCCCGTATCATGGTGCACAACTACCGAAAGTCATAGGAAGCGAATCCAAGCGACCGTGGTGCCGCGCGACGCAGAGATTTTGTAGGCATTAAAGAATTCTCAGCCGTAAGTAGGTGATCAATTGACTTCGACCATTTATCGAGGACTGACAGCTTCCTATACCCTTGCCTCGAGTAAGAGAGCGTAGAGCGTCGTTATACGAATTCGTTATACGAAACTCGTTAAAACGTAGAAATGGTCTATACGACCTGCTAAAATGCTTAATGTGGTCATGTCTGGCTATATCTGTGGGATAGTCCGTGTATAGCCGTCTCAACATTACTGTGGTGTATAACTTCAGCGATTGCAAATTGATATTATCCTGAATAGTCTCAAAGTATCTATAGTAAAGTAGAGCAGCGTATTATACTGAGTATGCAACCCGCTTGAAATCTCGTTGGCGCTCAGCTGTGGCTATGGGACAAATCTGTTCACATAATTCGTCCCGTATAGAGATAGACCGGGCTTGAGGCGCCTGGAAGACATTGTTATGGCCTTCCAGGTACGTTCCTCTGCCACCGCGGCTGCCGCCTATTTTCCTCCAGTCGGCGCATCGGCCAGTGCGGCAAGGCAATAACTCGGCGCGAAATTGAAATGATTACTACTTTGCATTGTTACGCCTCCGCCGTGACCATTGCTTTCACGTTGTCGTTGTATCGCGTTGGAGTAGTATTCAAGGAAATTAAAGGTTAGGCCGCGAAAGGTAGGGGAACTTGTGGATATGTAGTCCGATCACATCCCTGGCGTCGGTCTTGACCCCCTTGCATACTAGTGGTTCTGGGTTAAGGCTTGCGGGGTCGTTGGTGTCAGCACGGACGGGCATTGGTTTCTAGCGGAGGCCAACTGGCGCGCTGTTGGCCACCTCTTCGCAAGTTTATCTAGATTCGAGAACCTGAGGTTGGACGTCGCCTTCGAGTTTCGTTTCGGCTGCGTTTGGATTTTCCCCTGGGTGCGAGGAACAAGCTCGTTGAAATCTTCCTCGGGCAGATCGGATCCAAACCGTGGATGAGAGTATCTTTATGCTTCAAGCCATCCCTGGGGCCAGTATTTCTACTCCCGGCGGGCCCAAATTGTAGGAACACCATTACCACATCATGTATATGCCTTATTGTACATAAATAGGGGAGCTTTCCCCCATCATCTCCATCAAGGAACTCAAGGATCAATCCCTCTTCACGGTGTTCCAACACAAATTTTTCAACGTGATCCCTATAGACCCCCGGCGTTTAACTGCTGCCCTTCCACTTTTTTCGTATCTCCTTGTTACTCCAATCTCCCTTCGGATCCCTCTTCCTGATGCGCCCACGTGATGAAAAACCCTGCGGAGGAATTTTGGCATCAGCGTCATTGTCATCATGGTCCGAAGCGGCCGCATTTGGGTTACTGATGCTCAAGGCGGCTGCGTACCTCTCGAAACGCGGCAAAAGCCTATCGTTGTTGTGCGCTCACGGCAGGTATTCCGCCCTACTGCGCTTGCCCGATTTGGCCGACCTGGCTGCGGCGAGGGCGCTCCTGAACACTATCTTGCATCCTTACGCAGCCCTTCAACTCCTGACCTTCCGTGACCGCGATATCTGTCTCCTTAACATATGCGAGGCTGTAAGTGGGATATGAGCGTTGCACCTTCCCGGCAAGCAAAGAAAATATCCTCGACTGGGAATATTCGCATTTTATCCACTTTATACTTCGACCTGGAGTCGCGTATCCCTCCAGGTTCTCGAATTTCCATCGAAGCATATCGGCCAGCATTTCCCTTGGTAGAAGATCCCCTTGATGCTCGGCTCCGAGCGTGTCCGCATCGTACGCGTACGGTCTTGCGATGTCACCCAATTAGTTTCAACCATCATGCTCGCGAATCTGGAGCTTCGGATTTACCCTTCTTGTTTTTCTCCTCCGCCAATCTTGGCTCCTGATGCGAGAGACTAAAGGTCTTCCCCTCACTCTCTTGGTCTGGAAACCACCATCTCAATCTCTTCTCTGCTCATCGTTCGACAGGCCGGGTACCGATTGCAAAACGGCTTCGTTGTTCAACCTGACTGCGATGAAATTACCAACGGCATGCTCTGGCAAGAGTCGAATGGTCCCCCCTATGGCCGGAGCGAGGAAGTACCAAGTAATGTCGTGTAGTTCCTCGCCTCCCAAGAGTGACTACTGGCGCCCGTCGGGACGTTCGGCGGTTGCTTTTGTGAAATGGGTGAAACGTTCGAAAATTTCCTTGGGGTTCCCCGCGCTATATACTACGGGCAGAGATGCTAGGAGAGTTAAAGCGTAGATTATTAACATGGCTTGATCGGCGTCGTTCGTGATCCGCCGAATCTGTAGCGGACAAAATATCCCCTTTCTCCCTACGCGGTCAAACTATCTACGGATAACTTCTTCTATCTCCATTCTCCCCTAATTTCCCTCTCCACCGTCTAGGAACATGAAGACATATGAGCAAGACGCTATGTCATGTACAATGTAAGGCAACGGTTTTGAAACATTCTAACTCTGTCGAGCATTGATGAAATAAACACTGCAAAGTCTGTGGACGTGAGGGCTGGACGCTTTGAATGTCTCACACGACTTTGTTCCTAGGCCTCCGATCATGAACCGAAATTTCGGACTCCTCGTGCAATATACATTTCGCGAACTTTGTATGAGGAGACTTGTGTCATGACTTAACCGATGGTACGCCTTGACGTACGCGCTCAGGCAGGCACATAATGAGCTAATATGTGAGGATCCGGACACTCGAAGTGCCGCTAAAGTCCCTCCCGAAACGCGACTCCTTTGAATAAATGAATAAGATCCAAACACAAAAAACACATTTGCAGCCAACTCTATGTGATATTGGACGTGATACGAGTCACGAACTATGTATATCGGAGCGAAACTGCCACCCGTGCGTGAGTTTTCGACACCTCCGTGCTTTTGGGAATGGATAAACACCTTGATGTGGCCAGGATCTAGACGGGGATTCCATGTGGCTCTGTTGTTCGCCATATACTCCATTTGAATTGCTGCGAATAATGAGATCGTTATCGGCAGACAGCGCCAATGTGCCATCCAATCTGGATGGAGAATAATATGGCTCATCAGTGGTGAACCCTGGATATGTAAATCCATCCTACGATAGGACCCTATAAAAAAATTACATGTAATCAAGTCCGCATCAAAGCTTAAGACAAGCTTGCTTGCTATAGGCAACATGAACATTGAAGCTTCAAACTATATAGATTGAAGAATACGCGAATACATGAAATCTAATACTCTCAAGAGAAGGGACTTTATTCTACTTACTGTACTTAGATACTTGCTTCTTGCCCCTTTCTTTCCCTGCGAGGCAAGGTGCAGCAGCAGAGTTCATTCTTCAGCCTCTTAAAACGTAGAAACAAAATTGCCAAAAAAAAAATTTATGATTATTTATTTTGCCATTTAATTTGCCATTGCCATTAATTGTCACATTCGGCGAAATAAAAAAAAAAAAAACCCTTAAAACTTTTCAACAACTTCATCGCCAACTTTCTTCACACATTGCCAGACCGAAAGCTTCAACAATGTGGGCAAACCAGATCTATTGCGACGTTATCGTCGATGGGGAGCCTCTGATGGAATACAACGCGGAATCCATCTGCCCCTCGTACAGCCTGCTACATCCAAGCCAAGGAGGGCAAGCAGTTCTCCTTCGACGTCAACATGTGCGAGTATCCGAACGGCAAATACTGCATCAGGGTCTGGACGGACGGCATCATGGCAGCGCTGCAGGGACACTCGGCCTCAAAACCGATGGCATCAGACCGAAAATATCTCTGAAGCGAGAGGTACGACAACGACCTCCAAG